>VZTM01032160.1:33125-113366 GCA_013400555.1 Jacana jacana
TCCTGTCACCTCTGTTATGTCTCATTCCTATTGATCCACCCATCACAGTGTCAGTTCCCTGTTTGCACCATCTTGTTTCTTCTTAAGTCTTTCGTTCCAGCTGCTTCTTAAACACCTTCCACCATTTCTACTATTTGAAGACATTTGGGTGCAGCCCCATAACATAATGGTTCTTTCCTCTGCTTCTTCTGTCTGCAGGACAAGTGGTAACAGCTTTAAATTGGAAGAGGGGGGATTTAGATTAGATACCAGAAAGAAATTCTCTCTTGTGAGGTTGCTGAGAGACTGGAGCATGGAAGTTGTGGATGCCTCATTCCTGGAAGTGTTTAAGGCCAGGCTGGATGGGGTTTTGAGGAACCTGCTCTGGTGGGAGGTGTCCCTGTCCAGGGCAGGGGGGTTGGAACTGGATGATCTTTACGGTCCCTCCCAGCTCTAACCTTTCAGTGATTCTATGATTCTCTGAGATAACAGCTGTTTAAACGGGATGTCCTTGGACCCTGGTAACATGAAATACTGGCTCATAATAGCCTGTTTTCCAGACCTGCGCCTCAAATTACTTCTTGGTTAAATATGTACTGTCATAAAGTTCAAACCTTGCCCAACAGATCCAGTGTCCCAAACTGCATGCTTCCCAAAGAGCTCTTGTGATGTGTCAAATAATCATCTATGATAAAGGGGTGTTCTTACACCATTCTGTAACGCTGTCTCACTGCAGCATCATTGCTTAGTTGATGCCATACATCATCATAAGAGTGTCACACAAGAGACAATATGCTTTAAGCAGCCTTCTATCACATGTGTTGTTCAAATGAGGTTTTTGAGGTGGTAGTGATACGATGGCGAATAGTCATGGTGAGTGCTCTGTGTATCACTGAAATCATTATTAATGCTGATGGTGATGTCTTTTATTGTAACCTAAGAAACAATAGTCCAGGTCCCAGCACAATTTGTTGAAAGATGTTCTGTTTTTCCCAGGTCATTTTGGTGTTTATTTATTTATTGCTACCATTTTATTTTATTTTTTTTCAGCCAAATATTACAAGCGAAATATTAAAAAAAGAGTGTTTTCTTATATTTATGACTGCAGTATTAGAGATGTGGGTTTCTCCAAGTATCGATGGAAACTTGTAGTCTGGATTGCTAAAGAAACTAGGCTTAAGTGATAATGCTGTCTCCTGTTTCTGTTGTACCACCTCCTGTCTGGTTTCCTATGCTGGCAGCTCATTAATCTGTTGGTCAAATCTGACTGGAAGTTAAAGATCCAAGAATATGTTAGGTGCCTACATGCTTCATGAGAGTGAGAAGCCAGATAGAAGATGAAGATAATGGCTTAATGCCCTGACTGAAGGAAGAGTTGCCACGTGAATTGAACCCCCTCACTAGAGAGCAAAGGTCATAGGAAAGCAGGTTTAACAACTCCTGCAGGTTGTGGAAATACTTTTGAAGTAGAAAGAGAAGAGAAGAGTTCCTCAGCTGGCGTTCCCTGAGTGAACTGTCCACAACTATTAGTTTTATAGCTTTTAGTTTCCTGGTTCCTTGGAAACCTGGTTCCATTATTGATTACCGAGACACCAATACATGGAGTTCATGGAACATTCTGTCTCTCACAATAAATCACTAAGGGGCACTTTTGAAAATGCTTTAAATGAAGAAGTTCACATGTAGTTGCCATTATTGAACATACTGCCTACTTTTAATATTTTGATCAGTTTAAAGACAATATTTCTCATCAACGTCAGCTGGGGTGGTTTTGATCTTCCCGGTGGAATAGTATTTTACATTTGTGACAATAAATTTGGATATAGATTTCGTTTGGATCTGATGATCAAAGTTTCCTAATCCAAGGAGGTTTTTATAATTATTATCATCATCCTGTTATCTTTAATAAGTTGTGTCTGGGAGATGTGGAAAAGCAATTTTCACACACTTCCAAAATAAAAGCTGAAGCAAGGTGTAGATGCACATTTTTCTTGCTGTTGCATAATTGTATTAAAAGTGGAGATAAATGGAAGAAAATGTTTTAGCTCTGAAAGAAGGCAGGTGGAAAGGAAGGTACCATCTCTAGACTGTGCATGCAGTGACCTGGGGGGCCTCATCTCTGTGGGATGTAGCAGGTTTTATAGATGGGTGTTCAGTGCTGTTTGGGTACCTGTGGTAAATTACATCGTTTCTACTAGTCCAAAATTACGTGTCTTGGTTTCCTGATGCGTTCTGCTCTTAAAAAGGAATTTATTTGACTTTTAGTAGTTTATTTCAGTTAAAGCTTTAGAAAGAACTTCGAAAAAGTCCAGCAATCCACAGGCCTCTTAATTGCACTCAATAAATGACTCATTCATCCAGCGTTAATTCATATACAGTATATCAATCTCTAATTTCTGTTTGATTTTAGTTATAATGCTCCTTGGGCTTATTTCCACGTAATTTATACGTGACAGTTGCATTAACTTAATAACCTTTACAGAATAAATGAGAAAGCAGCAATGCCTTTAATAAATGTTGTTCATAAAATACAATTGTTACAGGACACTTAATTAGAAATATTGTGTGGTCAAAATAAGAATAGAAACAAATGAGACAGATAATGTTTCCTTGCTGGTAGCAACATCTTGAATGCTTGCAGTAATTGTAATTATTCTTGTTTTAACTACCCAGACATGCTGCATGCTTCGTAGGCAAAGTGCAAACACTGCTAACTTACAAATTCAGAAATTGGTGAATATGTTGAAAATATAATGTGCAGTGTTTTATTGTTAGTACTGTGTTCACTAGGGGAGCCAAAGGTGTAGCTGTGAATCTTACAGTCCTTTGCCAGTATCTTGGCCATTCTCTATGGAAAGGAAATTTCTTTAGAAAGACCATGATCTGAGGATTATTTTCTGGTTTTGAGAAACCAATGCAGAAGCCAGGTCATATCTATGTTTCGTAGTGGTTTGGGCATAAAGTATGTATTACTTACACAAATGGGCTTTCTAGGTGAGTATTTTGTAATGATACTTAATGAAGACATTGAATGAGAGGAGCGATGACAAAGATGAAATGGGAAAAGGAAAATAAATGCTGAGCAGTGAGGGACTTGATAAACAAGAGCCTGGGATCAGCACAATATTTGCCAATAGGACTGGGAAGGAATCAAAATACAGTTTTAAAGAGTTCTTATTTAGCTGCTGAGGTGCAGAAAATAGAATGTATATGTCTGGATGAATATTTTTTTCTCTTTATTTCTGCATGTGTGAATTCAATCATTCAATCAAGTAAATCTGCTTGTATACAATAAATGGTAGATAATGTCTGTGTTAATTGGTATTAGTGAACTCTGTTGGGGGATAGTACTTAATTATAACAAATTAAATAAAACTGACATAAAAGAGAGCAATCACTTCCAAGTAAACACACTATCCAAAGAAATTTCTTCAGCATTTAAGTGAAGGATCATCTCTACTAGGTGTTGGGTTTAATTGGTTCTTTGGGACATTTATTTATACATTTACTATAAATTATGAATGTACTCATAGTCAAATACATCCATTCAATGCTGAGTTGGCCCAGAACTTGGTGGACAGGAGTGTCATGTTGTTAGAAGTGTCGCTGACTGTGCTAATGATCAGAGTATTTCATGAGCCATCCTGATCTTTATTGCTTTGTAAAATTTTTAATCCAAATATTTAGGTCCCAAGGAGCAGCGTAACACTGCTGACTGGTTAATTCCACATCTGTAGTATTCCTTGACTCAACTGTGTGGAAGAAACGTAAAGGGAAATCTCTCAAGTTCAGCATTTTGTTAAAGGCTTGTCAAAAATAAGAAAAAAGATTTGCATTACTGAATGGAACTGGTCCCCTAGCTTAATGACTATGCATAAAATATAAAAAAGAACACAGGAAAGATGTAATTAAGCAGTAATAAAATGTACAGATGAATTTCTAGAGAAGTTAGTTTTCACATTTTATTTCTAGCCACGGATTATATAGCAATTCTGAAAAATAAATCTTGTGAATAAATCCCAATGACTACAAATCCGTGAGTTGAACAGGGGAGTATCACATCTGCCTTCTTCCCTCTCTTTTCAATCTGAAAGATTTGAAAAATCAAAGATCCTTCCCTTTCTTTTTTTTTTGCACTGGAGTCTATGATGTGAACTGGGGAAATGTATATGCTGCTGCACACAGAAAGCTCCATTCATGCTTTCAGAAGGTGCCTTGTTCTGCATAGACCACAACCTAGAAATAAGTTTATTTAGCTGAGAGATTCAAATAGAAATGCCAGCCAGCATTAGTAAAGTGAATCCAAGCAAAGATAGATTTTTGTTCAGAAGTATCTTATGAAAGGAAAACCAAACCACCTACAGCAAGCAATAGTCAACAAAAGGAAAATATCAGTGCTTCAATCTAAGACCAAAAAGCCTTAAAAATCAAAGAAAAGAGAGCCTAGTGCATTTTTAGGATCTCAGTCTTCTACTCGGGTTGAAGAGGAAGCTCTGTTACATGCTCTGTTGCTGCAATCTCCGATGGCTCCGATCTTTGTTTCTCATGTATGTGGTCAGAATAAACTGCAGGAGAAAAGGTACTTTGATTCAAGAAAGAACTTGTAGTTAAATGTAAAGTATTCTAGGAATTTTGACTGAAAATAAGAAAATAATCTAGCTGTTGAAAACCAGAAAAGACTTTATTTGCCCAAAGAAAATATAGTCACAGCTTAAGAAGACTAGTTAGTCTTCAAGGGGGTCAGTGATTCCCTGTATGTGCTCTGAGAGTGCCCAGCCTCTGACAGATAATAAAAAGAGGGGATTTCTCCACAGAATTTCTCTAGTTAATTTTGTTGAAAAATCAGTTAATAAATAGCACTGTAGAAGTTCCCATCCAGAGCAGGTGCTCCATACAGCGTTACATAGCTGGGGCTAATCCACTAGTTCTTTTTACACATTCCCTCTGTTTTCCTTTAGAAGTTGGTTCAGAGTGTGCAAATGAAATAATTCACTGGTAAATAATTTGGATACATTGGGTCTCAGGCCCTAGTAGTATATTTTTACGTTATAAAGCAAAACTACATGACTGTAGTGGAGAACCACGCTAAAGCATACGGCTACTACCTTACTAGTAATGTCCACTGTGTTTGCACAACTGGCTAGTGTAGGATAAAACATCAAAATGAAAAAGTATTTGGAAAGAAAGTAATTTTCCATGGTTTTCCCACATTTGATATACAAAATATTCTTGCTGTATAACTGCCTAAAGTAGTGTTTATTGAAACCCCTATTTATATCCAGATATGGGACCTCATTACGCTAATAGTATAGTATTATGTAAATGTATTTTCTATAAATGTCTAGTATCTGTAAGTAGTTTAGTCTCTACATCCCTAATGTAATATATCAAACAATAACTCATTTGTCAGAGAGAGACAGTTCATTAGTATTCAGCAATCATTTGGACAGAATAAAACAGCAACAGTATAAAAATTGATGTTGCGAAACTTAACAAATGAGGGAATAAGGAAAGTGTGATTCAGGAAATTGCAGGCCTGCCCTCAAGGGCCATTTTTAGGTCACTTGTCTGCATTTTAGTATTACATTTGTTTTACAGAGAGTCTACAAGTTATTACGTTGGGAGGGAAGCCAATTTCCAACCATGACATCAATATCCAAGGGGTTCAATAAATGGGAACATAACAACGCTTGGGACAGGGTCAGGGTGACAAGGTGTAACACCACCAACTCTGGTAGTGTAACTCAGCTTTGCAATTGAAGTGTGGAATGACATAACCCTTAATTTTTAGCATGTTTCAACACTAGGAAATTTGCTCTTGATACCCGTTGCATTTTAATGTGGGGAAAGAAATAGGTACATATCCATGTGACTTAAATTATTGTATGACTTGCGTTCGCTTTAAAATTAAATTACTCTACAGAAACATAGGGATGTGTTTTGTCTACCCATGGGCAAGTTTGATCAGATGCCAGAGTCATGATTTTATGCCAGCCACCCTGCACAGGTAATAGACGTCTAATTCTCGCTTTCTTGCATTGTGTTCTACTTCTCAAATTAGCCTTTCCTTTTCTTCTCCCATGCATGAGTCTGTCTTGCAGCGGGGCATGTGATCTGAAGTGTAGAGGTGGTGAATTTTTACTGACTTGGTTAACAGAGAGATTTGGTTCCAGAGAGATTTCAAAATATCTGGCAGTACCTCACCTCTTGTCGCTGCTGTAAGGATTGCTTGAATATGAATCTTCTTTTACGTGAAGAGTTTGAAGGACATTGTATATGGGCTTTAAATACCTCGCTGTGCAAAGATGTGCTTTCTTCCGTGCCTCATGGGAAATGTCAGCAGCAGATTTTGGGATTCTGGACACATTTCTAGGTATTGCTCAGGTCAGAGAACAGCACTGGTGGAGTCCTCTTGCTTTGGCTCTTCTGGTTGCCATCACGTTGGACACTGAAAAGAAATGGGTACTTTTTAAAACAATCACTTGTTTGTGACGTGCAATTTGTGCACGTTTTACTTTTAATTGGGTTTTTGACCTGAAAACAAATGAAGCAGATAGATAGGTACCGAGGTACCGAGGTTTTCCTATATGCTTGATCCAGATGTCTCTTGTCAGGAGGATGTGCCTGTTCATTTGATTCAATACTCTCTTCTCCTCTTACTTTCCTCCTAAAAACACTGTAACCTCCATTCATCAAGTCTAAGATTAGCCATCTATGGCTTTTCCAAAAATACCAAGAGCTACACGGTTGCTGTTGAATCAGAATTAGAATAAAACCTTCTTATAGTGCTTTCTCTTTTATATTCAGCACCCTCATTTCCATCTTTCACAGCTAAATCAGGTTATTTAGATTACAGCGAAGTCTGAACCAGCTCAGATGAACAAAATTGTCTACAGAGCCTATTTACATTTCTTTAATGAAACACTACGTTGGTTTTGTATATCAAAAAACCCAAAAACCTGAATGTGATAAGCATACAACTATTGTGAAGTATAGATAAGCTTAAAACTGAAGCTAGTTTTTGTAGAAGAGATAGAGATTATGCTTTCGGAGCTTATAGTAGATGACAGTTAATTAAACGACACGTTGCAGTGGTCAGTTTATATAAAATTCAGAACACTTCCACATGGGTATTTGAAATGCTTATTCTGGCCGCTGCAAATTGCCTTCAGCAATTCAACTGCAGCTCTGAAAAACGTCGGCAAACACCAGGCTTGTTGTAAAAAATAACAAGTATATGCATACCTGGGATCCAATATCCGACCCGTGTTCCCGTAAGGAATCTGTGGTGCAAACCAGCCCCTTCCCATGGACCACTGGGATGGCAGGAGCCCCAGCTCTGCCCCTCGAGCATCTCAGGTTGCCAAGAGGAGGGCATTAGGTAGCTGTCCTTGTGGAAAGCGCCCAGTGATGGAGCCATCAGGTCTCTTTATTGCATTTTCACAGTGCAAAATAAGCCAGGATCTGATTTTATTTTATTTTATTTTGTTTTATTTTATTCTTATTTTTCCACAACTGTGGAAATGGAGTCCAAATCTGAAATCGACAGTATTTCATTGGCTGCTAGATGGCAGTCAAAATATGGCCCTTTGATTTTGTCTTTAGTGACAATAACTTCCTTTCCATATGTGGAACACCTACAGAATGAATTTAAATGAGGCTGTCACTCTTTTTCATAAGGAATGAATATTATCTGTCTGTGCAAGAAGAAGGAAATCCTACAGCTCAGGCTTGAAGTCTGTGTTTTTCCAACTCTTACCCTCACGCTGAAAAAAAAAGTACCTGCCCATTAATCTCTAAAAACCAGGGAAAAGTTTAATTTGATTTCGTCCGTCCTTTTAATTGTGCCGTAATTGACAGAGTGGGCGGTTTCTGATAATTGTGAAAATGTGACGCGAAAATATTTGATATGTGCAAAAATAACCTGCCATTTACAAGGTAGCTTAAAAAGCAGGCAGTTCAGAACAGATGCTATCTGGTGATACTCTTTTCAAAATGTCATCTCGCTGCTGTCACGCTCGCTCTGCTGCTTTGGTGAGCAAACAAGAAATGTTACAAGAGCAGCTGACGAGCCGGCAGAGATCATGCATCGATGAGACTGAAGCAGTATTTATCTTTGGGTTAATAGAATACTGAAAAATTAAAATCTAGCCTCATAAATAACTGTTGGAGAGGTAATGAGTCATTCATCACCAGCCTGCTAATGACTGACTTGTGCAGCTATCAGGTGGGGATTTACAGAAGGCCCTAGGATAGCCATGCTAATAACAAGGTTTTTATTTATTATAGCCTGAAATACCTCTTAAAGGCAACGTTTGATTGAGTTGTCTGTGTTCTCTCTCCTCACTGTCATTTTAGAACCTCTGTGGTTTTAAAGTTTCTTGGGTTTTTTTTTTTGTTTTCCTTTGAAAGGACCTTAATCTAAGTGTCTTACAACAATCTCAAAGATTTTTACAAACCTATATTATTAATAAATGATGTGTATATTCGTTTTATACCAGCAGACATCAAAATAATCCTCAGAAGACAGACTTGTAATCCTCATTTCTTCCGTGGGAAAAACGAGGCTTGGAGCTATGATCTGTCTCAAGCTCAGAGGAAGGGATGCTGCTGACAAACCAAGAGAGGTTTGCCACCTACTGCTGCAGAGACGCTTTGTATCCTGACGTACTCAGGCAGTGCTCTCAAATAGCTACTTCTTCCTCAGTAATATACAAGAGGAAAACCCCAAATCAGGCAATGTGTAGGTAGGCAGAGAGCTTGCACTTGTTACAGCAGGTAGGAATTGAGCCCTAGTTTGTCTATCGATTAAAACAAGGTCTCAGACTCAGCAATACTTACTGGCCTCCTCTTTGGGGTGGTTTTTCTGGCGTTACAGTAAGGGGATTAGAACCTTTTGTTGTTTTCTTGCATTGTATTGTTGAATCTCCTTGTGGGGTCAGGTTATGTGATGGGTTATGTCAGGTTATGTCAGGTTAGTTGCTGCAAAAGCCTTTAACCCAAGGGATTGCTGCTTAATCACACAATGACTGAACTTTATATGCACAAAAATATGGTTGGTGGTTTCGTGTCTGTTTCAAGATAGGGCACATGTTCACCTAGGACTGAAGTCCAAGAGGAACAACCAGGTTATGGCACAGGAGAAATCACTAATTAAAACAGGACTACGGCGTAGCCTGGAAATACCTGTGGTAACATTTTTGACCTTCATCTAATCAGGTCCAAACACTGGTCTGCACTGGGTTCTTCAGAAGTCCAGTGCAGAGATTTTAACAGTCCTCTGAAGGCGTACCGAGCTATGAAAACAAGGAGGTAAAAGGAAGTATCCACGTACCAAAACCTCGGTTTGTTGACATTTTGGCCTCATTGTATGTATGATTATCAAAGAGGTACTTGGTGCATCTTTGGTGCTTTACAGATGGGCAGTGTCATTATGATGGCAGGCTTTGCCAAACCTTGACTCTTCTGATGTTTCACATATGAAAACTGTCAAACATTTTTACCACAAAATAGCTTAACTTTATTTTTTTAAGAAAAAAAATTGTCCAGAAACTGGATTAACAGTCTATAACCTGCAGGAACAATGCCTTTCTGGAGCTACCTAACTGCTCAGTAGATGGCTTACTGCCAGGCAGACACAGAAAGTGCCTCTCCACCTTGAACAGCAAATGATTCTCTTACTGAGCCACTGGAGTTCAACCAATTGCTGCTATAGATTTATCTAGAGTGCTAATAAATGGGAGCTGATGGTCATGCAGATG
Source organism: Jacana jacana (assembly GCA_013400555.1). NCBI lineage: Eukaryota > Metazoa > Chordata > Aves > Charadriiformes > Jacanidae > Jacana > Jacana jacana. The sequence goes on from VZTM01032160.1 coordinate 42,866, forward strand.
AAGGCAGAAGGCCCAAAGTGGTGAACTGTACTTCTAGCATGGAAATAATTCAGTCACCCTAATCGGGCTTTGTGGGTGCAGAGCTTATCCAAATTCTGCAACATCTCTTCAGCTGAAGTCCATAGAAAACTTGATAGTGAATAAGAGTTCTGAGTTTTACATCTCTATAGACTTTCATCTGATAGAGCTTAGTGTATTACCAACCTCCAGCTTTCCAAGTCTTGAATTTCCTGGCTGGTGAACTATTAAAATGCAGATTAACTAAACTTCAAACAGATTTATTGCAGATGGCTCCGCAGAATCCTTTTGGATTACCTGCCTCTGGACATCATTTCCTAGTCTGTAGGGGTTCATTAAGGACAGATTTAAATGTGTTAGCTGGGAAAAGGCCAGCAGGAAGAATATGTTGAAAATTATTCATATTATTATACTTGATCTAGCGATAAAGACTTACCTGTTCAGAACTCTTAATTTTCTCATTTGCAATAATGAATAAGCATGCCTCGTGTATCGTGGCTTTGTTTAAGCATGTGTTTCATAACCTTTGGATTATTTGCAGCCAAGGAAGTAGCCCGTGTCGAGAGTGCAAAGAGGGAAAACAATTGCCGCGATGCACGCCCTGCTCCGATCTGAGCTGCAGCGGCTCTCAGTTTTCCTCTGAGGAAAGCCCTGAGTTTCAGAACACAGCCATGAAACATTTCGCTTTGCTTCTGCCATCTAACCCCGTTTCAAAATACAATTAGCCTGAGGTTACATCTAAGGTTTGTTTCATCATGCTTATAAAAGCAGAAATAGCGATGTTTAGATTTACATGATTCACTAATTGTACTGCCACTTGGTTTTTTACAAATTGGCTCCAAAGCTCCTAAGTTTTTCTTTGAGATGTATTTAATCTAAATTTATGCAAGAGCACTGTAATGACTTCTTCTTCAGACTACAAGGGGGTTTTAATCACTTTCAACATTTAGCCCCTGATTGGGCAAAGCACTTAAATCTAAGCACTTGGGTGCTCAAACTACTCGCAGAATCAGAACCAAGGACTGAACGCTGAATTCTCGGTTGCCTCGGGTTTTTAAACAAAGTGGAAGCACAGCCCTGTGAACAGGCATCATCTCAAAGCTATTTATCAGATATGCAATAAATTGGAGCCCTCGACGGGGCTGGCAGCACCGTTTGAGCAGAACAAACCGGGGTCTTTCTTGAGCTCAGCCATCTCCCTGCCTGTGTGCCACTTAAATAGCGCACTCTTGCCTCTGGATTTTATTCTGTACTTACACAGGCTAAATATAGAAGTCCTCCTAAGTTTGAAAATGCTTTCCACTTCACATCTCTAAATGTCTTATTCATTTTCACAAATGGGAAACTTAAGAGTATTTTGACAGTGTCAAGCACGCAGATCAGACGCTCTTCATAGGATCCTGATCCAGTTTCCTTTGACTTTGGTGAGTAGTGGAGCCAGTTGCAAAGTACACCTATTTCCAGGCCAAAGCAGTGTATTTCATTGACAAGGACTTGCCAGAGGAAGCTGCCAAGCGCTGAGGAGCGATCAGCCCTTTGGACTGTAGACTAAGTTGTCTACAAGCCAGTTTCAAATATTGAACCCTTGGTCTCTGCTGATGGAAATTTAGTGCATTAAAGAGCGCCACCAGTTTGTTCCTCTGACTGGCGCTGACCCTCACACCTGCTTCAACAGTTTTGTATTCAGTGGCTGTGTGCTGGAAACTAAATTTTCACCCGTGTTTCCTTCTGAAATGTGCTCCTCCACTCGCGCGAACAGATGTTTCTGCAGCTACGACTCGCGCAGGTTAACAACCACAATGCTAAAGTGCAGGCAGGTTTTAGAGTTTAGCCCCTTGAGCTTTCAGAAATGCTCTTTTCAGGCTCTAATAGCAGTGCTGATGTGCCTGTGCAGGTGTCGGTGGTGTTGAAGCAGGCTCGCAGGCATTCATGGCTGCACAGGATTGATGAACGTGGCAACCGGGGGCTGAATTGCAGGTGCTGAAAAACTGCCCCTTTTCCCCTTTGGTTTTTTTTTTTGCTTTTCTAGAGCTCTTTAACCGCCTGCAGAACTGTTCAATTGTATTACAAATACAGCTGGGTTTTGTAGCGTTATAAGCGTAACTATCATGAGCAGAGTTTTGTTCTGTCACGGGTTTGATCTCACCATCTAGCAAAAAAAAAAAGAAAAGTTTTATTACAGGCATTTTCTAATAATGCAGTTTTAATCCTAAATGCGGGCAAAGAGGAGTTATTTGCCAAATTTGAACTGGTAAACAGCACAAATGCTTCATATGCTTCTGTAGCCACTTTCAAAAGATGCTGCCAAGGTACATAATGCATGAGAATTTGCATAGAAAAAAAAAGAAAAATCAATCAGTTCAGATACTGCTTCAACCTGAAGCTGCTCATCATGCTGGGACGCTCGCTTGCTTTCTGAAAAGGCTGGAAACCATTTTCTCTCCTGGTTTGGGAAAAAAATTGCATGACTGAGCCCTTCTCTAATGGTTCCGAGACCCCTGGAGAGCCCAAGATATCCGTTATTTTGCTTTCAGTGAGCGAAGAAGAGTAGATGCAGAAATGTCAGTAGGAATGGACAAGAGCTACTAATCAGGGTAAAATCTGGTCACTTGGTCTGGTTACATAATGGGTTGAGTTAATTTTGTTGTCTCTGGAAATAAAAGGAGGCATGAAGGGGAGGTTTCCCAGCTGGCAGTTCATGACAGAAAATGCAAAATTCTTCAGAAAAGCCTGACACTTGCTTCTGAGGCCTTATTGAAATCACACCAACAGCCTTCATGAAAAAATGCCTTTTTCTAGAGAGCGATACAGAAGATGTGAAGCATATTGTGCACTCACATTCCAGGTTCTCTAACCTTCTGCAGTAATTGGCAGCTAGCCTGCTTCAAGGATAAAATTTATAAAGCAGAGAAAGCCTCCCATATGCTGCCCTTTTAAGGGAAGTCTCATTACTGGAAAGCAGGAGCACCGGGATGGTAAAATCATGGAAGGATCATTTATCAATCATGCTATCAACAAAGCTGCAGAAACACAAAACTGAGAGAAATTATACAGGGGAAGGCTCTACTTTCCACCAAGGGAAAAGTTTCTGATGCTTTATGTCCCTTAGTTTTAAAAGTTCAGATGAATGAGGCATGCCATCATTTCTCTTGGGAAACTTTCCCATACTTTCAGCACTTCTCATAACCAAGATGTATATTTGTTTCCTGTTCTGATTTTGGTGCTATTGTGGCTGGTGATAACCTTATGTGGCAACCTGAATAATTCATGCCTTAGTGTACCTGTCATCCCTAGGGTGCTTTTTGACCAAACTATATTCATTTTACCTTGTGTTGTTTACACAGTTTTTAATCTTTTCCAAACGCTTCCCCCTTCAGCATCTTATCATTTTTGTTTCTCTTTTGTGAGCTTCCTCCCATTTGTTTTTCCTTTGTATTCCCGATAAGAAAGACACACTGTGACACCGGGGTTGTTTAGTACCTTTCAGCTGCTAAACAAGTGCTGAGCTGCGTTCGCAGAAGCATCGCTTCTGGCTGCCGTGTGGCAATGTGAGCCCGTGATGGACTTAACTGGGGTAGAAGTGGAGAGGTCTCTCACATCGTTGTCCTATCTCCTCTCATTTCTCCCCAGGTTTAGCAGTTTGCATTCCTTCTGAAGCTAAATTTTCTTCCCGCTGTTTTTATACTCTCTGCCTCTATTTCATTGCTTCGTTGCTGCCGTGTTCACAAGCCCCTTTTCCTTTTAGTGTCATCAGTTAATTTAACTGGTCATTGTCCTTCTTCCCTATTACTTACCAGGGTTTTGAATGAGGTGGTAACCCCCTTTTTTTTTTTTTTTTCATGATGCTGGCTCTGCCACCAGCATGGTTCCCAAAAAACCACTAGGTATCGAGAGTTCTGTCCATGTGAATTCATGAAATCTTCAGGTCGTGTAGGAAGTTGCAAGCATCTGAATGAAAGCATCAGACATAAGGAAGGAAGAACATTAGATAAATGGCATTCAATAATCTCAAACAAATACAACTGTCAGCTCCATGTTGATGAATCACAAACATACGTCTCTCTTCCCAGCTTCTTGATTTCCTCTTCATGGCTCTTGATAGTACTTATTGGGAGGGTGAGAGGTTGGTTACTTTATCCTCGCAGTTTCTATCTGTTTCTAACAAAAGCACGAATACATTCCCAGTCTTCTAATATTTCATTTGTTTCAGAGCTTTCTTCCCAGTAAATAGTGGTGGTATTCTTTCCATTTAACGAAACAGCTTCAGCTTTCTTTCCTGTTTAATGGGTTGGAAATTAGCAGCGAACAGGAATAGTCCATTGCTTTGGTCTGTAGTTTAGGAAATCCATGAGAAGAAAAGGAAACACTTGTGAAGGCTGTCTGCTGACTCCAGAGTGGTCTTCATTTTCCTTTTGCAGTTTTATTTAGAGTAGAAGGCCTGGTAAATTAAAACAGATTCTGTTCAGCAGAAGACAGTGTTGTTCAAAAGCTATAGCTTTTTTTTTTTTTCCCTCAGACAATTATTATTTTTCAAAACTTAGTTTTTAGCTTGTGCTTTGTCTTTTTTTCCTCAAATTTGCTTACATTTTTGCTTAGCAATCTATAAAGTCTAAGAGGATTTTGTATAAATTAGGTAACCACACGTAGACTTCTGCATTCTGATTCTATTGTTGCTCATATTATAGTTTAAATAAGACGTTTTTACATGGCCATTAGTGTTGTATCATGCCATACTAATGGATTAGATTGGGGTTTTCTAAGCAATATGCGGTGGTCTCTAAAGGGCATTGCAACGGCTCCCCAGCACCAGAAGAGTTTCTATGCTTTACAGATAACCCATTGTATGGAGTCACACATGTAGGACGAACGGGCAGCACAAGTTGGCTTTATCAGCATAGGGCCCTGAAGGGTTCTACGCAACACAAGAATATCCAATTAGAGCTGCAGGGTGTTTTTTCCATCTCCTAATCGGCACTGCAGCACTGCAGATGGATATTGTGGCCCACTACTTAAACTTTATTACCTCATTTTTCTGTCTGTAGCCCTTTGCCTTGCCAACCCACCTTGAAGAGACAGTAGGCAGAACCATATAATACTTTTTATGACCTTGGCATCTGCACTGTTTTGTCGCATGAAAGATAAGTGGGATTGTGACAACGAAGAGGAAGCTGCCAACCCTTTAGGTTGGTTTTCCCAGAGCGGTTTGTCCTGCATCCTGATCACAAGAGCTCGCCGGTCCTCCTGAACAAGGCTTCACCCGCCCTTAAAGCCTTTGAACAGAATTTGCAAGACCAACTTCTTTTTGGAGGCTAACGCTTTTAGAAGAGGAGGCAGGATGATGGAGGACAAAGGAGCAGGTGTTGGCTGCTTCCAAGCCCTGGTTTGCAGTGAGGCACAGATTCATTGTGTGACCTTGCGTTGAGTCACTTGGCTTCCAGTGTTTCAGTCGTGCCATAAAACTGACTAAAAGCGGGGCTTAAACCAGACACTGCGTCCTGGGTAAATAATATACTCAGAGAAAACATATAGGAAGGAGGGATTATGTTTTTGTGTCTTAAAATACCTTTCCTGACAGAGAGGGTGGGTTTGCTATGGATGAATAATCTGTTAGCATAAATTACTGTTATTTTCAGTGATGGTTTACCAGGTATATGTATCAAAGAGTGATACAGTCTGCTTCATTTTATGGTACATTAACTTTGCCAGAATGCATTTATTATATTTAAAACCTGCTAGATACCTGTAGTGGGAACAAAGATTGTATAATTATTTTTTTCTTTAGCTTGTGGGAAACCAAATGCTTTGAATATAAAAGATACGAGGGGTGAAAAGTTCATTCTGTTCACCCCTCCATGGTGAGAGTATAGGCAAAAGGTAAGCTGATTACTGATTTGAAAACAGATGAAAGAAACCAATTTAGTGGTGAAATAACTGCTACTTCCATTTCTGCCCTTTGTATTATTGGAAATAGTAAATAGATGCAACAGCTGAGCTGTGAAGCAAATCTTTCATTATTTTATAATAAGCATCTTCTCCAATCAATTAATCACTTTGGAATAAATAGCTTCAGGGTCTTGATTTTAAAAAATATATGCAAGATTTTGCTGCAACAGCAATAAACAGCAGGAAGTGTACCAATGCTCAATCCCTGTTTTAAATGAAGAATGCAGACTCTATGAAATTAATGGAAATATCTTCATTAAGTTCACTGGCTTCACTGCCTCAGAAAACAATCATCTCTTCTTGAGAGTATTGCAAAATTCCCATGAGCAAACTCAAAGGAAGTGGTGACGGATAAAGGTTTCATTTTTGAATGGCTTTTTCCATACAGTTCTTGAGTAAGTTCATTCTTACAGCCCAAATCAGTTACTTTATTATCTGATCTCTTCTCATTTACATGGTAATAACTGTGCCTCCTTATTTACTCTGGTTTGTAAACTGGTCTATACCGGCTGGGGGGGGAAAGGTGTCTGTATGGATTCTGTGACATGCAGAAAACTGTCCAATCTTTATTTGTTGACAATGAAACTCACTGATACTGATATATATATATTAAAAAAAAAAAATAATGTTGAACTAACAACTACATTTAGAAAGCAAAGAACAACTTTCTAGTTCCACAACTCTTCCTATGCTTGGAACAAGGTAAGGGATTAAAATTCTAAGTCTTTAAAATGTAAGAACCCTGAAGACCGCAGGCAATGGCAAGCCCAAGAAGGCAATAAGTAAGATCTAAAATCTAGAAATGGGCATTGTCCTTTGCTCTCTGAAGTGAGGTACAACCTACAATACCTGTCAGCTTATGAGAAATAGCTTTGAAGTCCCATAGAGCACAACGAATGCAAAAGTTCCAATGAAAATAATGGCTGTACAGTTAGCAATAATGATGTATTATACTGGATAGGGGTCCAAGTGAGCTTACTTTTCTTATGTCTAAGTTTTTGACTGTCAATGATGTGCTCTCTTTTATTTGACTCTTTTTCATACCTAGAACCTTTTTCTCCATGTTCTATATCTGTTTTGACATAGCTCTTGGAAGAAAGACAAAGCTAGAAAGAAACATAAACTGTCCTACGTGGCCTGTTCGCAATAGCTATCAGGAAGTGATTTATGATTTAAAGGAAAGATTTTTAATACTTTCCCAGCATTATTTGTGTTCAGTTACTTTTAGCGTGGGGTATAACAAGTTCTTGACTGTGATGTATATGTATTGTGAAACAATAGCTGGTGCAGTATTGAAAAATGGTTTAGAATGAACAGGGAAACTTTATATATTATATATAACTATATATATAATTATATATTATACATATATAAAATATACATTATATATGATAATATACACAGATATATGTTATATATTACATATATATAAATATATAATGGCACAGGGAAAGATATATATTTTAAGAATTAAACAATATAGAGAATATTGGGAAAAAAAATAATTAATTCAGGATTTGATCGGAATCTGCCCTTATTCAGACTGTGACAGCTGGAGATGGACTTACTGACAGCAGAGGAAGGCACAGTATTCCAGACACTTCAATGCTTTTCCATAATGCTGTTCACTAGTCTTCCAAATTTGGAATTGCAATTCTGAGGAGAAGAAAGAAGGATATAGTAGAAGTACTAGTTTCTACCTCAGAATAAGTAATACTGCCTTTAAATTTCTGAGACTAGTTCTAAATTTTTAGGGATATAGAATCATAGAGTCATTTAGGTTGTAAAGAGACACTTGGGGTGGTTGAGACCAACCATCAGCCCCACTTTACAAAGTTTTGCCCTACACCATGTTCCCCAACACTACATCTACTCAACTCTGAAACAGTCAGGGATGGTGACTCCACCACCTTCCTGGGCACCCCATTGCAGGGTCTGACCACTCTTTCTGAGAAAAAATCTTCCCTAATGTCCAGCCTAAACCTACCCTGCTGCAGCTTGAAGCCATTCCCTCGTGTTCTATCGCTAACTGCCTGTGAGAAGAGACCAGCACCAACCTCTCTACAATGTTCTTTCAAGTAGTTGTAGAGAGTGATGAGGTCTCCCCTCAGCCTCCTCTTCCTCCAGGTAAACAGCCCCAGCTCCTTCCATTACTCTTCATGAGATTTATGCTCCAGGCACTTCCCCAGCTCCATTGCCCTCCTCTGCACTTGCTCCAGCCCCTCCAGATCTCTCTTGTATTGAGGTGCCCAGAAATGGACCTAAGACTCAAGGAGTGGCCTCACCAATGCTGAGTACAGGGGGACAATCACCTCCCTACTTCTGCTGGTCACACTATTTCTGATACAAGCCAGGATGCCATTGGCCTTCTTGGCCACCTGGGCACACTGCTGGCTTGTTCAGCTGCTTTTCCCCAAACCTGTAGTAATGCATGGGGTTGTTGTGGCCCAAGTGCAGGACCTGGCACTTGGCCTTGTTGAAGTCCATGCCATTCACATTGGCCCATCGATCCAATCTATCCAAGACATATTTAACTTATTTCTTAAATCTTGTGTGTTTTTCCCATGAGAATTGCAAAAGACTTTCAAACCCAATATTTTTAAATCGTGATTCATCTTCTCTTTTGACTTTTACTTATGGATGAGTGAAGACCGAAAGACTTGGGGTACCTTTTGTTCTAATGGAGGAAAACAGCAATGATAAACTAATATTAAATTAAACTGTTAGTCACTGAGCCACTCTCTTCCTTTCTTATAGTCCATGTAGTCAACCCATCACTGTTGTTTTCAGAAGTTACCAAATTAGAAGAGATGAACTTTCTTTCTTCAGGAACAGTCTCATGAGTAAAGAACAAGAACATAAATACTTTAACTGTCAAGTGATGTTCTACGCCATTGACTACAAATATAAAGTTATGCACGTTATGTTAGAAGCTGAGAAATCATATAAAGATTAATCAAGCCAGCACATCAACTCATTGTATCACACTGATCCTCCACTGAAAACAGCTGGTATTTTGCTAGCAGCACATTGCCAGAAATGGGACATGATTCCTTATTGCAGTGTCAGAGATGCCTTTGTTAACTGAAACAATCCTCAGAGTCAGCAGAATTAATGTTGAGTATAAATACATTTTCTGACAAATCTCGAGCATCCCAAGAATGCAATCCGTTGCAATCTAGCAGATGCGCTTTACATTCACTAACTTTGTCAGGACGTTGCTTGAGATCTGATGGTAATTACTGATGTGTCATTTGGGGTGTGTTGTTGAGCGAAGCCTATTAAAACTCAATTTATTTCATCAGTTAGCACCCAGCTGACATTGTGCAGTGTGTTAAAAGAACGTTCACACTGGAATTTTAAAGGTGAGCGTGCGGTTGCAAAAAAAAGTCTTCAAAATATAGTGGCACGGTATTTCTTTAGCTATTTCGGTGCTTAATTCTACCAGATCCTATTTCTGGCCTCGTAATTCAGAGGCAGGTCTAATTCCTCTTCCACCACAGTTTTCCTCTATAATCGTGGGTGCGTCACTCCCCTCTTGCGCTATATCTCCTTGTTCCTGTGATCTGAGTATTACTACTACCTTATTATTCAGGGTGAGGGTAAAAACATAACATACTGTAAACCATCTTGATTCCAGAGTAATTCAGCGCAACATATAAATGTCATAGAAAGGAAGAGCAGTAATAGACCATTTATATTTTGTTCCTTCAACCTGCTCCCTTAAGGACTTATGACGGAAATCAGAGTAGACCTTGGGACTTGGGCTTGCTTAGGTGCCATATGGAAATGTCTGACTTAGAGGAGGGAGAGATGGGAGATGTTGAGAAAGGCAGTGCAGCAGCTCCAGGAGAGCAGGTTGTCCTCTAACTGGCTACTGCAGGCTTTGTGAACCTTTTTTAGGAGAAGATTATGATATGGCAACACTATGAGCAGAAATCTCCTCCTCTTAGGCTACTGAGAAACTGTGAGTCATGTTAGTTTAATAAACTGTCTTTTAATGTTACTTCACATTGGAGGTTACTTCATACTTGAGGTTTTGAAGCCCCACCTGGATGCAGTCCTGAATGATGTGCTCTGGACAACCCTGCTTTAGCAGGGGAGTTGGACTGGATGAACTCTAGAGCTCCCTTCCAACTCTGACAATTCCCTGATTCCATGATTCACCTTCCCAACTTCTCTTTTCCACATCTTGATTTCTTTCCCTGGCACAAAGCCAAAACATCCTTTGTTCACTCTCTGACATAGTTAAGCCCGAGTCTGTGCTGAAGTTTCAAGCCATTTATGATAATAAACAACAGCTAAACCCACCTGTTAATACACACTGTCTGCAATTTTAATTTGTGGATGAGGTGGTACTTCATTCTGTGAGTCCATATCTCCTGCCTTCAAGTGATGAATGTGAATGAGGTTGACTGGTATAGTCCTGGCTTTATTTACTTCGTCATGATAGTTTTTGGACTGGAATGAAACATTTCCCCATTGTAAATTACATTGTACTATCTGTGGAAAAAATACTGGGTTTAGTGACAACCTTTGCATAGGTAACATAATCCCTTGAAGGCCCAAATTCTGTGACTTTTCTCCCATTGAGTGTGTCTTCCTATACAATTAAGGAGGCTGCTTTCAGTTATTGAAGAGAAATAAGTGCCAGAGAATAGAGCCCTAAGAAATGAACATTAGTTATCCCAAAAGGGACTTAGTGAGAATGGAAGCTTAAAAGGGTCTACGCGGTTTAATTCATGCACCATCTGTTTTGGGGAAAATTAGCACAGATTAGATTTTCCAACTCATCTGAGGCTACGAAAGCGCCTTCAGAACCTGTAGTATTTGGTTAAGCTTTAAAAACAAATTAGTGCTATTTTACTTACTGTGTGGGTACTGTGCATATGAGCTGACTTTGTAGTAAGCTATAAGAACTGTAATGGGCAAATAGAAAACGGATGCCTCTGAGCCAGCCCCTCTTTGCCATAATGTTTCTCAGCTGCCTTACAGAAGTGCTTGACATTTCCGTCCTTTTCTGAGCACTGGTTTGTTAGACGTGACCATTTTGTCTAAATTCAGTTCTTGCTCAGGGCTGAGAATGTGTTCTCTGCGACCTCTGACTCATGTTCCTTCTCTCAGTTTGGCTGCAAGTGGGCGTTGTAAGCTTCAAGACACCTAATTTCATCCAAATGTGAGTAACTGAAGAATATTACCCTCCCCATAAAAGCGTCCTCCTACTCAAAGACCGTGTAATTGTATTGTATCAAAGTATTGCTTTATAATTGTAGAGTAGCTTTCAAAAAAGTGTTAGATTTTAAAATACGTGATAGAAACATGAAATAATTTCAATTTCGTTGTTTTTATTTTCCTCACTTTGCTACTATAACAGGTTTCTGCATTTTTATGGCAGAAAGGTGAAACTAGCCATGCTAGACGAGGCTGTTCTGTGATACTCTCCAATTAGGAAATATTGAATGCCTGGATTCCTGCTGTGAACCGAGTATAGGGGCAGAAAATGCAGAGGTAGCATCTTTAACAGTATATTTACCTCAGCTGGACACTGATTCTCTTTCACTGTATTTGTTGCAGAAATCTTTAAATGTGGAGCAATCTCAGTGATTGGGGGCTGGGTGGCATACGGACGCGCATTTTTCATTTCAAAGATTTCCAGGCTCTTACTTCAGCTCCCAGTCATCTAACATACTTAATTATCTGAAATGTCAATTATTTCCCGCTGCCCATTAAATATAACTCAGTTTAGCTGCTTTGTTGATGCTGTCTCTTTGATGCAGCATCTACGAACGCACTCACTAAAGTCGTGCTTTTACATATCTCAAAAGATGAAGGGCCTGGAATCACACCCTCGCTTGGTTTTGAACTGGCCAATTTTATTGACTTTCTTAGAATTAGTTAGATTTAGAGCAGCAGTGAGCCTGGTCTGTCCATAGATGGGTAAATACATATTTTCAGATGATGCAGTGGTAATGCATATGATACTCGCTGCAAGTGGAATGAAAGGACACGACGTTTTAGGGCAAAGCTAGAGCTCTGCGTTTAGTTGAGGCTGCAGTAGGAAATCTTTCTAGTTGTAAAAAAAAGTTTAAAAGTAGCCTTTCAGTAACTTGATAAACGTTTGAGATCATTATGGGAAACAGCACAGGCATTCTTGTATTGGTACTTTATTGCTGGATGAATCTTTATTTAGTGAAGCCTGAAGATCAACACGCTGATGCCACGTGTCTGCGTGTGCCCACGTGTATAAAGTATTTCTTACTAATACCTTGAAATAAAGGTATTTCAGCTTTGCTTTTGTGGTATCAAGGTGCTCACTGGGAAACAAAACTCAAGAGTACTACAACATTTGTTCTTCTGGTACTCCAGCAGCCTACTTTGAGTTAATCGGTGATTTTTCACAGGCGACATCTAATCTATACGTATAAATTACTTTGCACTCTTATTATGCCTTAATTGAAGTGCACCAACGTGAAATTGCAATGGATGGAGCTGCAGTGATTCTAGCCTCAATTAACTTTGGGGGGATTTGAGGCTTTTTTTTCTTCCTTTTCCTTGGACTGTTCAAGTTTTTTTGACATCTTGTATTTATTTAAATTGTCGCTGGAAAAGTTAGGGGATGTGCATGTGACCAGGTATTTGTTAATACTGCTCTGAAGAGATTCACAGGAGTCGTCTGTATGATTTATATATTAATACGTATTTTTTATGTCCTACTGTTTTGTGTAACAACTGTACAGTCAGCAGTGGCCATATCCCTCAGGATTCTGCTGTGGAGGAATAGTTTAATAGCAATTTTTTATTTTATTCTTTTTTTGTAAATGGCAGTTACAGTCTCTGTAACAGCTACCCTCATCCCATTCTTGTCTTTTCTGTAGCTGCCTGCCTTTAAGACACAAAATGTGTGTTGCCATGCAGTAAAATCATTGAAGGGTAAAGCATCTTGCCCTATGGAAGGGGAAATTCAGACACAGCAGAAAGCAAAAATGATACCAGGGGAGGCAGGATGCAATGTAAGAAAGGAAGAGGCATATGGTGGACCAGTTAATTCTTACTTACTTCACATTTTACCAGAACTGATAGGTATTTACCAGAAAATTAGATTTGATGCCTCTGTCTAGGCATATATGTTCTTGCAGGTGTTTCTGGAGTTCAGTTAATAGCAATGAAAACAGTGTAAGGATCTCACTAGCACAAGTCTGTGGATGAAGACAGTTGTTGGGAACATAATTTCGTTACCGACCTCTCAAAGTTTTCCCTAGAGGCTCAGACAGTTGTAAAGTACGTTTGTGTTTGCTCTTAATTGCTTTGTTTTTCTTAGTCATCTTTGGCCCCTGAAAAGCAGTCCACGGACTTTTAGAGGCCCACAGGTATAAGTGGAAAACCTGCTGCGTTTCTTAGTTTCCCCACTGTTGGCTGAGTCCTTTTCTCTGGGTAAGAATAGACTCAGCACCTCTGTCATCATAAATACGTATATATCACAGCAGCTGCAATAACAAGCTGTGGTGTATAACCTGATGTGCTGTGTTTTACAGGGGTGTTGAGGTGTGCTTCGCTGTGCCTCACTTTACAATTCAAATTGAAATTGGGCTGCTGTTTTTCCTACTTATTAGAAATTATTCTTACGTGCAGGCCACGATAGCCACCACAAATAGTGTCTTCAGTAAGACAAAGATGCCTCTAGGTGTTTCAAGGGACAGAGCAGAACGTCATCTTTCTGACCCCTGAGTTACCACTGGGTGTTTTAGTGCAGCAAGGAAACAGATGTGGATTCGATGCCACCGGTAGGTCAAGGAGTTGGTCAACCACGTAGCATCTATAGAGAGCGTGGCAGGTAGTTATCACAGGGGTGAAAATATTGCCAGGTATTCCCCAGGATTTTTTCAAGAGATAAATAGATTGTGTGCCCTCAAAGAGCACAGCGGATATGTATATAAATAACAGAACTCAAAGAATAATGTTGATACTGATTAAATACAAATAAACTTTTCAGACGAGAAAGGAAGGGAAGAGGAAGAGAGAAGGAATACAGAAAAGCTTTATCTCTCAGCCTTTCTCAAAACTTAAGTTCCCAGTACATTTAAAAGCACTGAATCGGGCTACAGAAGTCAGAACTTGATTATCTGGGTCTCATATGTAGTTAAACATTCAAAAGCGACAAGACATTTTTGTGATGATCTGGTGTGACCTCTACCTGTATGATACTGTTCATAAAACTTTCCTGAATTGAATCTTATCTGAATGGTGACATATTTTTAGAAAGTCTCCAGTTTGGATTTAAAAATGCAAGCGATGACATACTGAATGCAGTACTTGGTAAATTGGTCCAACGGTTAATCTTTTCTATTTATTTTCAAATAAGGAGATTTGAGTTCACAGTAAATTAGCACCATAATTTCTGTGTTCTGATTGAAAGATTGCACTTTCAAATAGCTGCTAGGCTTCTAACTAGTGATTTGCATATGCAGTTTTACATGAAGATTTCTGACTTCCCTTTCATCAGCTCATAGAATATATATTAGCATTGATTGGATCCTCATTGCAAATCTCAACACTGTGAAGAGGTATCAAAAATTATGGTGCTGTCCCTCTCAATGGAACTCGTAATTATGATTTCTTTTTTTTTGTTTCTAAAATATGAAAATTCCCTTCTAGTGAAATGAAACCCATCCTAGCTCTCATCCACATACATATTTAAAATTCTGAAAAACTGCGTGATATTACTGAAAACATATACTGACATATAAACAGAGTAACCATTATGAAGCCAAGATGATTTGCAGGCCTAAATTAGAAAAAGTGGTCTCTGGCATGTAGCAATCAATTAAAATGTACTACCTGAAAGATGCTTTTGAGAGCTGAATCTGAACTACACATACTTCTAAGTAGCTGCACGGATTAAACAGCTCATTATATAGCAAATATATCTCACATATTTTGGGTAGAGAGTTCTTCTGAACTATCCTGAGATAATGAACTTATTTTGCCCAAATCGTGAAGGAAAATGGAAAGCAGACTTTTTTATGGGGTCAGTTTTGATTTTTTTTAAAGCCTTATGCATTAAGAACATTGATATTTGTTAACTCTCCAGTAAAACATGTTTTCCAGGTTGGTAGCTGCTGCCTTTAATTGTGTCATCTAAAGTTAAAAGTTATGCGTGATGCATGAAAGACTAGCACATCTTAATGCCTTGCTTCTGATCTTGCTACCGAAAATGAGGGAAAAACATACCAAAGGACAGAGATTTGATGCAATGTGCTGTGGGCTACTTAATTTTGCATATTGCACTACTTGAAATAAGTAGGAGCTGAACAGCTGGGCTCTCAATCCTGGTGAAGACAAGAATCTCTCCCTCGAGGCATCACTTTCTTCCGCCAAGTGGGAAAGCCAACTGATGGCTGTGGCTACGTGGCCTTTTCTGTTCTCTCATCTAGTCTTTCCTTATCATTTGGGCTTTGGCTGAGTGTATTTGAAAGGATCAGTATGTGTTCGATTTTTATTATTCCACACTTTCTCCTGTAATAGGATTTGGGTTTGCCCATGGTGTCTTTTAGAGGCTATTGATTTTAATTTATGGTTTTGTTAAAGTTCTCAAAGACGATGGTTCGTTAGAGCATTGCTGTTGTGTGACTGAGTAATACAACATTGTTCATTTCCTGTGCATACAGGAAACTCCATACAAACATTTCCTGCGAAAAGTTTGTGTGTAACTTAAAGATATTTTAAACTAAAGTTGTGTCGCCCTGGAGCATGACTCAGCCGGGTGCTAACAACTATGAGTTTTACCTTGTGAAAGGCATTTAAGCAGATGTTCTCTGCTGGCAGCAGAATTGCTTATTTTTTCAAAGATGAAAATGTTCATCGATATCTGCTCTTTTCTCTAGCAAGCCCCATCTTTCTTTTTTTTTTTTTTTNGCATGTTTTAAAGAAGGAGACAAACAAATCAAATGTACTCCAGCTGGCTTTTGCGTCCACCTATACCAAATGCCAGTCACCAGTTCTTAAGGCTTACTCCTACTGATACGTGTCAGCACATATCACTTAAAATCCTGTAAAATTAGTTTCTGCAGCTGTATTTCTGAAACTAGGCTTGCCTCCCCCTTCTTGGCTTTTACAGCCTCCCCAGAAAATGGTATTAAAGATCACTTCCAGCAGACTAGCCCTATTGCTTGTGTAACTCTTTGAAAGTATCTCTGAGATCATTATCAGACTTTCATTTGACTTTTCAGTAAAGATCATCCGTAATAAGCTCCTACAAGAGCTGATCTCTCGGGTGGTCATTTGGAACCAGCTATATGTGGTACTTAGAGGTCTGGCAAAACAGAGAGCAGCTGAAGCCCCTTTTATCCTTGCTCCTTGTGCTGAAGCCAAAGTGTTGGCCACAAGAACTGCTTGGAGAGCACGGGAGCAGTTGCGACTTCCCACCCTGGTACCCCCTCTACCGCACGGGCTTAGAGGATCGCATCTGTGAAACTCATCTCCACAGCTAGGAGTGCTGGAACAGACACCTGACTTTCTCTGTTCTCACCATAGCCCCGTGTCTGACAAGGTTGCCACATGCTGCAGGTTGTACTTGACGTGTGAGATGAGAGAGCTGGAGAGAAACACCACCCCGTCATGCTGTGCTGGAGGTAGAGAAACCAGCCAGCTCAGGCTTTACAAAGACACGGTGACCTGCTTCAGAGAATCATGGAATCATAGACTTATCTCAGTTAGAAGGGATCTTTCAGAGCACTGAGGCCAGCCATCGACCTAATACTGCCAAAACCCACCACTAACCAATGTCCATCAGCACCTTGTCTGCCCATCTTTTAAATATCTCCAGGGATGGTGATTCTACCACTTCCCTGGGTGGTCTGGTCCAGTGCTTGATAACCCTTTTGATGAAGAATTTTTTCCCGATATCCAGTCATAGGGTCTGCCCTATACCATGACCCCACGGGCAAACAGGAATTTATCACAGGGACCTACACATGAATATCTCACACATTGAAAGTACCTGGAATTTGAGAGACTGCCCACAGCTGTCCTGACTTGACAGTGAGGACAAAATGGAAAATAACCATTGACCTCGTGAAGATTAAGGTTTTGAAAGTACTCTCCGACTTTTATCATCTCTTTACTGAAACTTTAAAGGCAGAGAGAGTCACCTTCTTCTCAAAGCCCTCAGAGACTGCTAGAAATTATAATCTCAGACTGTTCCAACATCTATAGCGTACTTGCTGAAAATATCACAGTAAATCTAAGCATCTTCCTTCCTTCTGTAATGGTTGAGGATAACTTCCCAGGATAGGAAAAAAACTGGCTTCACCCGGGCTTCTATTTTTTTTTTTGACATTTACAGGGCTTTGATGTAACCTGTGAAAGAGAACCTCTGTTTGGGAGAAAGGGCAAGGGTTTGGGGCTGCATTGCCCCCAGTGAAGTGATGCCAGTACATCTGTGACAACAGGGCGAAGTGCTCTGGCATGAGACACTTCCTTCTTTCCCAATCTGCCTCTATACCAGAAGGTCACTGCAACGAATTGGCGGTGGCAAGTGACAGATGCCAGATGGAAACAGCTGGAAAGGACTTCTGTGACTTGCAAGCGTTCGGTTCGTTTAGCCCCTCACGGGAAAAGAAATTAAGTAAAACGCAAGGAAGTGCAAACTTCTGTTCTTTCAAACAGTCACAAGGAAGGCCCAGCCTTTTAGTAGGCTCTGGGCACGTGGCTTACATTACTTGGAAGGATTTTGTGCTCTGGGAGGAACGTTAAAAATCCCAGTGCTAAAAGAGCAGTGCTGAGAAAAGCACATCTAAATTTATACATCATCACACACTTTTCTCCTTGTAAACTTTCAGAATGGCACACACATAGTTGCAAGTCCTTATATTTACTGATTCAATTCTCTACAGTGTTTACACTGGTAAAACGAATGGGAATTTCCCAGGGGTCACTGCTGGGACAATAGCTCTGGCTGGGCAAGTTGGGAATCTTGGTATTTTTAAGCAGTTCTACCTCACCGATGCTGCACTTTGGTTTGGTAAGTTAATGGATGACTGCAGCTGCTTTGCATTGCTCACGGGACGGCTAATTGTCCATACGCTTAACCTTGAGGTTCTGTTCTTACAGTAACATAGTGTTAGTTAAGACAATTAACATAGTTGGGCATTTTTCCTAGCTTCTTACCAAGTGGCTGAGGTTACGTGAAGAGTGGGAACAGCTACTCCCCAAAAACTTTCCAGTTTCGGCACCGTTCTTTTTAAGTCAGCCATGCAGTTCAGCCACATTGAATGGATGGATTTTCATTCTATAATTGAGTCTCAGCTTAAAAAAAAAATAAAATTAAAAAAAAAAAAAATGAAACAGCTCCAAACCATTTGTAATTAAAGTGGCCTCATATCAGAACTCTTCCTGCTTCTCCCCACCACTTGGGTGAGTGTTATTGGGTACATTCAACCCTTTTGGTAGTGCACAACTTGATCACTCCAGAAATGCACGTCTTAATGCATCCCAAAGCAGAGCTGTGGCCTGAAAAAATCAGTGTAGGCCATTTGTATGGAAGGTATTCATCTTTAATTTATGAAGTTTATGTTGTGACATCAACAATAAGTTTTCAAACAATTTATGTGACCAGCCCTGTATCCTTACTACACGAAAAGTGAATAGTTTGCAAATACATGCAAAGAATGTATAGAATCATAAGATGGGTTGGGTTGGAAGGGATGTTTAAAGGTCTTCTAGTCCAACCCCCTGCAACGAGCAGGGACATCTTCAACTAAATCAGGTTGCTCAGAGCCCCGTCCAACCTGACCATGTATATCCGTTAACAAATGCTTTGCAAAGATTCTGACATGTTACATACATTCTGTATGTAAAATTAAAACAAAATCTGCATTTCAATGCAGTGTCTTGTGTATTTTAAACAGCCAGGAAATAGTGCATAATGATGTAGTACCATGCTTTGGACATCACATGGAGTTAGGCTAAAATCTTGCACTTCTGAAACCATTAATCTTATTACCAAAATGTACGTGGCAGAAAGTGACAGAAACAGACAAGTACTTTGCTAATGTTGCAGTTACTTTTTTGTATAGTAAATGAATTTGGTGCACAGCAACTGATTGAGCAGCATTCTCGGCAGGCTCCCTTCCCTGGTTCTTGAGCAGAGGTATATTGCAGATGTCTATGAAAGAACATTTTTTTTCACACCAAATCACAGAATTACACAGAATCACAGAATCTCAGGGATTGGAAGGGACCTTGAAAGATCATCTAGTCCAATCCCCCTGGCGGAGCAGGAACACCTGGATCAGATCACTCAGGAACGCGTCCAGGCGAGTTTTGAATGCTTACGTTGGCCTGCATCTTCCTTATGGGAGTTTCTAGTCTTTTTAGTCACCTCTCCCCTTATCCATTACTAAAATATGCTATTCATATTGGGATGTGCTGGTCAGCAAAGCGAGGAGCAGCATCCTCTGCTTCGTGAATATCACATACACATTAATGTTCACGGCGCTGCTGCCCACGTAATTCGTTCCGATTAGTTACCTCATGCGGATTCGAGAGAGATGTCGAAGATGAAAACAAATGTGCTCTTTAAGTTTAACCACATTGCTTAAAATTTGCTTATCTTGCTCGCATTTCTAACTGAGTAGGTATAGTTTAAAGGGCAACAGAAATTTTCTGCGGATGGCAATTGCTGTTCAATATTAATAGAGGGTGTCAAGCTAAAGTCCTAACCGAGGAACTGGCAATCCAGAGGGAATTTAAATTCTTCCTTCAAAATACATCCTGTGTTCTTCGAGTATGCATTGATGCATTCATAGAGGTACAATTTAGCACTTGCTTTTAACAAAATAAAAGATGATGTTCGACTGTATAGGGAATTGTAACTGGAAACGTAGCTAAATTATTCGAACGCGCGTCCTAAACAGATGAGTAACATTAAAGTAAAGTCTTCAGTGTTTCTGCTTCCAGTAACAGAGCTTTTTGGAAAAGAAAAAAACAAACCAGCAAAACCTCTAAGCATGTCAGACCATTTTTTTATGAGCTCTTCTGGTTTTATTTTCTAGAGTAGCGTTTGTGGCTGCATATTTTCTCGCAGGCAGGTATCTTTTGTCCAGCAAGACATCCTGCCCCTTACGGTAATCCGGTCACCAAGGATGCTGGGTTATGAAACACGTCTAAGGACAGAAGACAGCAGAGGGAAGGTTTGGTTCTCTTTTACGCAGTCATCAGCCTGCACCTAGGCTTTTACTGCATCAGGGGCTTGTAGCAGTCCCCTAACATTAGGGAAAATGCAGCTTTGGCCTTCCCCTCTGCATTAATTTGAATATTCAAATGAGGCTAGAGCTTAAAATAATTCAATCTGCCATGGTT
Source organism: Jacana jacana (assembly GCA_013400555.1). NCBI lineage: Eukaryota > Metazoa > Chordata > Aves > Charadriiformes > Jacanidae > Jacana > Jacana jacana. Next base: position 63,185 of record VZTM01032160.1, read on the forward strand.
CTTTGAAACAACATCTTAACTTTCCCAACTCTATTATTTTATTTACTCTTCAAAAATGCTGGAATTATGTATTATACAAAAATTTATCTGAATGGCAAGCGGGAATTGTTACCCAGGCAGATAAGGTTATAAAGCATTAAAATTTACCTTAACAAAATACAGGACCTGGTTGTGGCAAACTCTGCCTATTTGTCTAACAGACATGTAACAGAGAAATGGTCAAAATGAGCTCAATAAATCTCTTTCTTAAACTCACAAAAGACCAAATCCTCACTTCCATAATTCTATTAGAGTCCGATCCTTTGGAGGAGATAAAAGAGGAGATAACCTCTCCATTCAGAATAGAGAATAGCAATTGTTCAGCCAATGATTAGAATATTTCCAGTAGAAGGACTTAATTATGGAACCAAATTAGCTCAATCTGACCTTTTTAGAGAATAATGCAAAAATAAGTTTTTTTTTCCAAATGTCTTCCTGGAATAACTAAAATAAGGAATAATTTACTTCACTTTTTCTTTTTTTTTTACCAAGAGCAAAAGGTGGTAGCATATGATTGCAGCGTTCTTGGTGAGCTGACAGTCCAAGGATAATAAGACAGCGTGTGCAAAAAGGGAGAATATATTTTCATAGAGTAGCTGATACAGTTTAAAAACAGACAAGCTTTCAGATACACAAGCCCTTTTCAGCGAGAGCAGGTTCCCCTCTGTGACTCAAAATTGCTAGCTTAATATCTAAATAGTGTAATGATCGTGTCATGGAAATGCAGAGCAATGTATGGTATCTATATTAATTACATCCTGAAAGCTCCTCTTGGGATAAAGACAAAACAGATTGTTGCAATCTCTATTTTATCTAAGTGCTAAATAGGAATAAGTACTTGCACCCACGGACCTCCAGGCTGGGTATGATGCTGTGTGTTAAAGCGTTTCTCTCCGGCTGTTTAGTTAGATGAGTTTATCTGTATCGAGGCACTCCTCGCTGGGAAAAAAAAAAAAGAAGCCAAACACAAACTGGAAAGAAGAGACCTCATCTGTTTTATCGTTCCTATCTCTGATTTCATGACATTCTGCATGCTTCTAAGCCATGCTGATACTACTGCGTACAAGGACAGAAAAAAAACCAGGCATGAACAGGTGGCGATATTAACAGGCTTCTTTTGGTTCTGAAAAATGAGATAGAAATGTTTCATGTCATGAGAGTCAACATCAATAATCATCCATCTTGTGCAGATATGGAAGCCAGCCAACGTGGTTCTTGCTGAGGAGGCATGAGATATTTCTTTTGCATCGAAGCTGTTGCTCTGGACACAAGTCATAATTTGTCTAATACAGATGAATGAGGAGAATATTACTAATACTTCCTTCTCTTATTTTCTTTTTTTTTTTTTTTTTTTTTTTTTTTTTTTTTTAATAAACTGAAAGCTCCCCCTTCTGGCACATTTCCTGAACTGAATAGAAGGTTCCTGATGTCTACTTTTCATTTCCTCTTTCATTCTCTTTTTAAGATCCTTTTCTCAAAGATTCTTTAAAAGTAGTGTACTTAGAGTTTCCCAAGGATTTCCCATTTCCCCATCATCAAGCTTCAGAGCTTGATGGGAACTCATTTAACAGTAGGTGGCTGCCCTAAGGCTTTGCCTATAACTTTAATCTGTTGCTTTTCCAGGCAAAGATTTACTTTCTTCCCACTTTGCTGAATATCAGAGTATAGAAACCAACTTTTTCAGAAAGTTTGAGTGTTAGCATGTTTTTTTTTCCTTCAGGACAATTTGCTGTATTTCAGCTACAACCCTACCATCTACTTCCCTAATAAACACCTTGGAATCACTTTGAGAAATCTCTGGGATCTTGTTGAACCAACGCTGCAGCTCTGCTGAGAGCAGATCCTGCCCAGGCCCAGGGAATGTGCAAACCAGTGAAAGGGAAAAAAGCAGAGAGGAACTTGTTTAGTGCCCAGTTTTGGTAACTGCTCTAACAGCTCGTGTCTCATTGCTGCTTGTCTTTCAAGGATCTCCAGTGTCAATTGTTCCTCTAATCCCTTAAATCAGTGCAATCACTGACGTGCTTCATATGAGGAACTGATTTGTCACTGATTTTCCAGGCTCATACACTTATGCAAAGCAAGGGGAAGACTTTCCCAGCATGTGCAGCCACAGGATCCCGTCATTCCCATAAATTCCTACATTTTGATTTTATTACAGTCACTGGTGCCATCCCTCAGCTCCAAGCAAAGGTAGGGAGACTGCTTAGGAAGATTTCATTTGGTTTGCCATTGTGGGTTCAAAGACATCATCTCTCTGTGTGGAAAATGTGGGGAACACATTTTACTGGAGCATGAAGCGAGGAGTGAATGCTTCTGTGCAGGAAGGATTATACTGGGGCCATCCTTTCATCTGGGTATGACCACCAGCCTCTCTGGCTGGAAAAGGAAAGAGAGTAAACTAGAGTAAAATTATATCGTATTCACTTCAACTCAGTAGTGAGCTGTCATAGTAAGATGAGAATGAATTAATTATGACTTCTTCCTGGTCTTTCCCTGAATACCAAGGTGGTACTTTCTTCCATGCTAGTGATGCTACTTGGCTTTTTCAAGCACATAAGTAGTAAATGTGGCAGGTTTTAGTTGTAGACTAGGGGTTATTTTGAAGTCTAGTATCTGAGTAACAATTTACTATGGCTGTAGTGACTGAAGCGTGCCCATTAGACTTGGCACATCAGGTCTGCAAGTGGGAGAATTGCTGGCCTGGCACCTCATGCCACTTCCCTCTTCCCTCTCCATGGCAACAAAAATCAGGATTGACCTACCCAAACAGGGCACAGCTCGGCCACGGAGGCAGCCAGGCCAATTAGCTTTTAGGACCATTATCAGCAAAGAAGGTCTGTTATTATAAACGTCTACACATAGGACAGGATACCACATGTATTTGGTATTCTTTGAGTGCCATTGGCTGCCATTTGAAATCCAATCATGATAATGATAAAGCATCAAACGACATGTTCATTATATAAATGAATATAGGTACACGCATGCTCCTATCTGTAATTCTTGTTAAATCCTTACTTTATATATGTAGGCGTGCTCATGGCTTTCTTCTTGGAAATGTCTCAAAAGCTGCTTTTATTGTCATAACGAAACAGTGGGACTCCTTTGAGAGCCATTTGTCTGAAAAACTACTGTAAACTTCTTTTGAGTAGGCTGCCCGCACTCAAGAGAGTTAAATCAGTGGAACTTTGACGAGACTAGAAGACCCGCTAACATCTAATTAATGTGGAAATAATTGTTGTAATGGTTGCATTTCTCTACAAAGCATGTACCGAAAAACAGTTACGCTGTCGATTTAGCGAGCATTAAATCAGTTTGATATGCAAATGGCAGTGCTGGGCTACTTCATAAGGCTGGTATTATTTAAACATTTGTTTATTAAGCTGAGAAAATTGGAAGTGTCAACAAGTGGGATTCAGAAGCAAAGGCAACATCTTTTATCAAAAGAGACGTTCTTCAAAGCTTGGATTGTCCACCTTTTAGAGTCAGTAGGCTCTCACAAGAAGAGTAACAGCAATACTAAAGACAGGGGTAGTGCTGGGAGTAAAAAGTAAAACGGGGCTCTTGTACCTGACACATTCTGCCTTTTTTCTCCCAGTATGAATGAAAGGGAGAAATCCTTCTGCTCTCTGGATACCCCTGAGCTCTTATCTTTTTGATGTTAAGGGGTCGTGGAAATAGCTTAAATTGTCTTTATCCATTTAATGTAGATTCAGCTCACTCGGGTTAATGACCGCAGGCCCGGGGCTCAGGGAGGTGAGAGCTGCTCCCATCGTTCAACCCAGCTTGGCCTGTGACATAAGCTGTGATTTTTGGAGGGAGAAAAAAGGGAAAGAGGGTCTTTCTGCTGGGAGGTAACGCATTGTGACCTGTGAAGACAAGTATTTTGCCTGGGATGTATCTTCATCTTCCTTACATTACTATATCCAGGCCAAAAAGAGTGAATACCAAATAATATGTTTTAAGAAGAGCTCAACATTGCAAATTGTTGTCCAGCGAATAGGGAAAATTAAGTAGTTGCATCATATTTAATGGCTCATACTTTTGAAATCTTACATAGAAGATTGCAACATCCTCAGAAGAGCACTTGCTAACCCTTTCTTTTTTTCCTTTATGTCCACAGGGTTTTTGAGCACCGGGGACCAAGCAGCAAAAGGAAACTATGGCCTCCTTGATCTAATTCAAGCTTTGCGATGGACTAGTGAAAATATTGGGTTCTTTGGTGGTGACCCATTAAGAATAACTGTTTTTGGATCTGGTGCAGGAGGTTCATGCGTCAATCTGTTGACTTTATCCCATTATTCTGAAGGTAACCGTTGGAGCAATTCAACCAAAGGTATTATGCAGGTTGCAAATTTTGACAATTTTGGTGTCTGCATGCCACCGCCATTAGTACTATGTGATGCTCTGTATATCCTCTTTGTTCCTGAGAACTGTTGAGTGCAGTCCAATATGAAGGAAAGTTTTTCCACCTTCCTCCCTCAGCTCTTCTGTGCATGTTTAAATTTTGGGTCACTTTCTTCTTTTGCCTACGGAGCTTTGTAGAAACAGTTTATAGCAGGCTTCTGAACAGCATTTTCTTGGTGCATCACTTTTTGTCTCTTTTCTTTCCTACCTAAGGGTGTCCTTTTTGGAAAAACAGCCAGTCGTGCTCACAGTAGATGAGGATGTCTCTATTCAGACAGTCAGGAAAGGCGTGTTGAGTTTCTCGTGAGGAGCAGAATTGAAAGAAAAGTAAAATGACACAGTTTCTCTTTTCAGGCTAACAGATGAAATACTTAAAACTATTATTTTGTGGGAAGGAAACAAATACCTAGTTGAGAAATCTTTTGTCTGAAACTGCATGAACTTCACTTGCTGTCATCTAATAAAAGGATGGTTGAATGTTTTGCATGCATGATCCAAAATTGTCAAAGCATCCAAGTTGCAAATGGATTTTCTTCTCTGTGTTTTTTTTCTATTCCATAACTAACACCTTCTCTCTCCCTACTTGAGGCAGACAGCGGGAAATTAAAAACATGCTCTTTGAGGCACCCGATTTTATTTTTTTTCCCTGTGATTTTGGCACCCCAGTTCCACACAGTTTCCCTCATTTGCACGGCTGTTGCTTATTGATAGTGTTACTTTTGTCTCACTGGTTTCACACATTTTTATTTGTATTCTTTAGTTTTACCAGGGACATTGGGCTGTGCCCTGTGCGTACAATCCTCTCCTAGTTTATATTGCTGTATCTCCATGGGGGACTAATTGACCACTGATAAATAATTCTGTTGACATTAAAAGAGCTGTATTTGCCCAAAGTCAGGATGCGGAGCCCACTGAGGTCAATAGAAGTGACAGATTCTTTAGATCAGGCCTCTATGCTGTTTTAAATGAAAGAAAAATATAGTTTTGACAAGAAAAGTCTAGTGGAAAATAGGCTCTGGTTTAAATTTTAGTTTACTTCCACAATTTGATTTTTAATGGGTTTGTTTTGTAGGGGTTTTTTGTTTCGTTGGGTTTGGGGTTTTTTTTGATGGTTGTTTTTTTTTGGTGCTTTTTTTTTTTTTACTATAACTACCTGCAGTTAAATAGGACATATTTAGAACTTGGTCAATAGAAGCAATATGTAAGCGTTACCTCATTGCCCTGTGATCTGAGGGTCACACTGCACCACCTTTCTTTCATCACAAACCCAACTTTCGTCATACAGGATTTAGCTTCAGGTTGACTCGAGAGACCAGATTTATCCTCCCCTAACTCTTAGCTGATCTTAATCTTGTTCTTCTTGATGTAACGTGACATTAATGCAAAGTGCCACATTGACAATATCTGAACAGTCGTGTGTTGCCTCTTATCGGCAGATTTTATCCTGTCATACTCTAATTGGTGGCCAGAATTCTGCCAGGAGCGGCATTTGTTTGGGGAAAGTGATGCAGTGATTTTCCAACATAGGAGATGAAAGGGGACTGGAAGAGGGCTTGTGGATGTATACTTAGAATCCAATGGTAAAAGTAAATTTTTGAGGATTTCTTTTTATAAGAAAGCAAAAAGGTGCTTTATTGAAATTTCAACTAAACAGAGCAACGTGCCACACCCCCGCGTACGGTATGTTTCATTTGGGGTTGGCTAGACCTGCTATGAAAAAGCACCTTAAAATGAAAACTGGTCAGCTTCAAACAAGAAAAGTTATTTCAAGTTTTTAAACGTTTTCAAATATCTTAACGTTTTTTCAAACCCCCTTTTGTTTCACATTATTACCCGGTCTCTTTCACGAGCTGTGCATTCGGATGCTCTCTTCGCTTCCTTCATTTCCCTTTGAAAGGATCCCTTGGTAGCTGAGAGGAAGCGCTCAGCCCATTTCAAGGTGGTGCCGTTCATCGCTGCCCATCTGCAAGTGGGCAGAGCAACACCCATCTTCAGAAAGTGCACTGAAAATGTAGATGAATATATGCAAATTATTATTTTTATTATTTACTTTGGTGAGACTTTGAATAGGAGTCACAAAGCGATACGGTCCATTGAACATTTAAATCTTCTTTCCATCAGTCTGAAGCCCATAAGCTCTCATAATCATCCACATTATCAGATAAAATGTAGTTCTCCATCCTGTGCAGTACCAATTTCTGCCAGGAATTCTGTGACAGAATGAAAAAAAAAAAAAAGTTTCATATTGTTGTTGGTTTTTCACCAAACGGTTTGAGAGGAGTAATATTTCCTTGAGCATTCTTCAGCAGAAGGAAGGGATGTTTAGTTCCATTTCCTAAGCTAACTTTATGGCCAGAGGACTTGACCACTTTTACTTAATCCAACATTTAATGTTTATGTAGCACTTAGCAAGCCATAGTGTTTATATCAGCATTTTCTTAATAGGTAGCTTACACTTTCTGTCCTTGTTCAGAGATATTTAATAAAGCAATAAAAATAGATTTACACAATATGCCAAAAAGAAACATTACGAAGTATCATGAAATACATCTTGGTGAAAATTCAGTTTTGTCATGTTGTTACATTTATTGCAATGCCTGGATCCTCGGCGGTAATTCCACTGACTTTGAGCTGATTTACACTAGCTCAATATCTGACCTTGTAAACATGCAAATATTTTTTACCTCCTTTATAGCTCAAGTTCTTTCTTATTTTTCACTCATATCTTGCAAGGAAATAAGATCTTGGGTATGACTTCTCATAAATTTAAAGGGAGGCTTTGGTTTACATCTTTTAGTCCCTACACCTCTCTGATTTTAATAGGTTTGGATTTGGACCTAATGCAGTCGACAATGATTTTAAAATTCCTCAGAAGCTTGTAGAATGTTTCCTAGCAGCAACTGATTCCAGCCCACTTCTGAGCGTGCAGAGTCTGGTACTGCATCAAGGCTCTAAGGGCATGTCTCTGCCTTGATTTATAGGTTATGGGAGTTTTTTATCAATAGAAATCTGTTCCTTATCACAGTAAAAGCCATCTTTTCAATTATTGGCATAAAATCCTGAGGTAAGATGAGCACCTTAACTCCGGTTCCTTTAGTGGGAGTATCCAGCTATTCATCAAGCACTGGGCCAAAGATATGTTCTTAGCAGAACTGAGTGAGGCCAGATGTCACTTCCCGTCCCTTAGCAGCTCTACCAAAGTCAGTGGAATTACTCCAGGTGCCTCTCAGCATAAATAAAACTGAATTTTGACCCATATATTTTAAATCAGCATTAAGTTACATATGCAATGGACTATTTTGTATTACCTACAGTGAGCTACAGGAGGTAGGGTCCAGCATAAAGTATGTTCCCGTGTATGTTCATGGCTGCCCCATCACTGGAGGGGTTCAAGGCCAGGCTGGATTGGGCTTGGAGCAACCTGGTCTGGTGGGAGATGTCCCTGCCCAGGGCAGGGGGCTGGAACTGGGTGATCTTTAAGGTTCCTTCCAACTCTAACCATTCTATGGTTCTGTGGTTCCAGTAATTAGTTGAAAAGTTGTGCTGCTGAAATGAACTGGATGTACTTCCACGAAAATGCAAGAACTGGAAAGGTCACAATTACCTAAGTATAATCTGAAGTTTCTGATATTAGTGATGAGCTTTATTGGAGAGGGATTTTTCTCCATTTTTTTTATGTGCGGTTCAGACTCAAAATCTCTTTCGGAGCTAGAAAGATTTACCCTCCCCAAAAAGGAGCGGGAAAAGGCAAAAAGCCAGCACAAAGGGAGCACAAGAAGTACCGGAACAAGGAGGAAGTTTTAATTGCATTAAAGTAAATAGCAAATAAATTTGATTGATTCACTGACTGACTACGAGGGACTGAGGTTTTCATCCATTTTATGCTCAAAAAAGGGAGGGAGAGAGGAAAACATCCATTTGAACACATTTTTTTATTTCAAAGGGTAGAATCTCTGGTCCAGAGTCCTAGTTAGATCAGCATAAATTCAAATTAATTGCACTGAAGTCTTTGGGATTTGCTACCAGTTAATATGCAGAGCCAGATCATATTCTCTGTCACTCTTAACCCTAAATGAATACCCGAGCATATGTTTAAATCTCTGAATTACAAAGCTAAATAGTGTAAAATATATCATTTCCCTTTTTATGTAAGCGTGATCAGTGTAAACCTTCATTAAAAACACCCTTTACAAGAAAGGATCTTGACTCTTAGACACTTGCAAATGAATAGGTGCCTGGTACCTACTCGTCTGTTACTACAGAATATAAACTTTTGCTGTGACACACAACTCAAGAGTAGTGCACCTCTCAGACCAAGTTTAATCCCCAACAAAGCAGTGCATTCAGTTTACTTAACACGTGGCTGTAGGCACACACGCTGCTGGTGGCTTGAGCAACACCCAGAAATTCAGTCCATTTCAGAGTCCTGTTGGCTTTTCCTCCACCTTATAAATTGCTTTCACTTTAGGAATTTCTTCTGAGCTAAAAGTCTTGTTCTACATAAGGTAACGCCGCTTCTTTTTCTTTCTGAGATGTTGTTGGAAAAATCTGTTCCTCAGCTGGACTCCATTGAAGTAGAACCATTTGCTTCAATTTTTTTGCACATATTGCATTTGTTTTGTATACATGACCTGTAGGTACAATTATAGAGAGATCTCACCATCTTGTGTATTTAAGTACTACTAAGATCCAAATACGTCTTCTGTTGAAGTTTTCTGTTGTTTCAAAGAACTCCTTTGACTCTTTCAGGTATGTAGCTGTTTTGAGGTCACTTCAGTAGTTTTTAAATATTTCTCCCCACAGGACTTTTTCAAAGAGCAATAGCTCAAAGCGGAACCGCTCTCTCCAGCTGGGCAGTTAGTTTTCAGCCCGCAAAATACGCCAGGATGTTGGCTACAAAAGTTGGTTGCAACATGTCAGACACCGTAGAATTGGTAGAATGTCTACAGAAGAAGCCTTATAGAGAACTTGTCGACCAGGACATTCAACCAGCAAGATACCATATAGCCTTTGGACCAGTAATTGACGGCGACGTGATACCAGATGATCCTCAGATACTGATGGAACAAGGAGAATTCCTCAATTACGACATCATGCTGGGAGTGAACCAAGGGGAAGGGTTAAAATTTGTGGAAAACATTGTGGATAGCGAAGACGGTATATCAGCTAGCGATTTTGACTTTGCAGTTTCTAATTTTGTCGATAACTTATATGGATACCCAGAAGGCAAAGATATATTGAGGGAAACCATTAAATTTATGTACACGGACTGGGCAGATCGACACAATCCTGAGACCAGAAGGAAAACACTGCTGGCTTTGTTTACGGATCACCAGTGGGTTGCACCAGCAGTGGCTACGGCAGATCTTCACTCAAATTTTGGATCGCCTACGTATTTCTATGCCTTCTACCATCATTGCCAGACAGATCAGGTACCGGCGTGGGCAGATGCAGCCCATGGAGATGAGGTTCCTTACGTACTAGGAATCCCCATGATTGGTCCTACCGAATTATTTCCTTGCAATTTCTCCAAAAATGATGTCATGCTAAGTGCGGTGGTGATGACGTACTGGACAAACTTTGCAAAAACTGGGTGAGTACCAGATAATGAGTATCAGTGGTTTTTCTCAGTTCTCTCCCTTGGGGATGTCTCTGTATTTGTAGGATGAGTAAGAGGTTAAGAATCGGGTTGGATGTTTAGGTTTCCTGTGATGTCCCTCAGATCACTTACACGTTCTAGCAGAGAGAGGAACCAAACATCCTTGTGAAAATTCTCAGTGAAGGAATTTAAAAAGTAGCTTGTACACAAAGATAATTAAGGGATCTCCCAAAAAGTGCAAAACTAAGCATCTAACATCTGTGTATTGCTAAAAATGGCAACATTAGTAACTGACTTTATCCCAGCACTGACAATATTTTCAACCCATGAGAGAGGAAATGACAGGGATAATGGGTTTAAACTGAAAGAGGGGAAATTTCGATTAGATCTCAGGAAGAACTTCTTTGCTGTGAGGGTGGTGAGATGCTGGCCCAGGCTGCCCCGAGAAGCTGTGGCTGCCCCATCCCTGGAATGGTTCAAGGCCAGATTGGATGATCTTTAAGGTCCCTTCCAACCCTAACCATTCTATAAATATTGTATCACATATGATGCAACTTCATTTAGTAATGTATTTTGTTTTAAATTGATGCTTCTGACCATAAAATATGTGAATTAAAACTTGCAAAATATTGTCATTTTCATTAGTTCTGCTTTCCCTGGTAGTTCAAAACACTTTTCTACCTTTGGCCATCAGATTCTAAGTCACTATGTGTTATCCTGAGTTATGCCCTGCCGTGGTCTTTCACCTCTGGATGGCCACAGATGCTGAACTGAAACGCTCAGCTTTATGAGCTTTATGTTGCTAAGAAAAAAAGAAAAGCAAAGCTTAATGTCCTTTCACACTGGTGTCTCATAGATGTTTGTCTGCACCACCTCATTGCTGGTGTCCAGCCTCAGCTGCATAAGATTCCAGCGTGAGAGATACCAGGATTTTTTGGAAATAGGGAAGTTGCTGAGGTCTATGTAAACAAAGGTTTTGTTGGCATAACGCTGTTTCTAATCAAGATTATTCCAGCCTCTACTTTTAGGAAATAGCACTCTGCTCTGTCCAAGGGCAAACTGAAACATTAAGTATAAAATGTTAATTATGTTAATTTTATAATTCCTTTGGGAGTACTTTGTAACATTGGAGATATTTTGTTTGTTTGTTTGTTTTTTTCCCCAGTGACCCAAATCAACCAGTGCCGCAGGATACAAAATTCATCCACACAAAACCAAATCGTTTTGAAGAAGTAGCATGGACCAGATATTCTCAGAAAGACCAACTGTATCTTCACATTGGATTAAAACCACGAGTTAAAGAACATTATAGGGCCAATAAAGTGAACCTTTGGTTGGAACTGGTACCTCATCTGCACAATCTTAACGACATTTCACAGTATACCTCTACCACAACTAAAGTGCCATCGACTGATAATACTTTCAGACCAACAAGGAAAAATTCTGTTTCTGTTACTTCAGCCTTTCCTACAGCCAAACAAGATGATCCCAAACAACAGCCCAGCCCATTTTCGGTGGATCAAAGAGACTATTCAACAGAATTGAGTGTTACTATCGCAGTTGGTGCATCGTTGCTGTTCCTGAACATTTTGGCCTTTGCAGCATTGTACTACAAAAAGGACAAGCGGAGACATGATGTTCACAGGAGATGTAGCCCACAACGTACTACTACCAATGATCTCACCCATGCACAAGAAGAGGAGATAATGTCCCTCCAAATGAAGCACACTGACTTGGATCATGAATGTGAGTCCATCCATCCACATGAGGTGGTTCTTAGGACCGCCTGTCCCCCAGACTACACGCTAGCTATGAGAAGGTCTCCTGACGATATTCCCTTAATGACACCCAACACCATCACAATGATCCCTAACACTATACCAGGGATTCAACCCCTACACACATTCAACACCTTTACCGGAGGACAGAACAATACTCTGCCCCATCCTCATCCCCACCCCCATTCACACTCAACAACCAGGGTATAGCCAGACAAGACAAAACAAACTTTTATTTTTTGATGGATTACAGTAGGTGATATTACTGAAGATTACTTGGCTTTCAACCTACAAGACTCTTACTATTTAAATATGGAGGAATATTATGTGAATATACATATCAAGAACTTTTGGGGTTTTGAAAAAAATGAATTGTACATATATCAAATGAACTTAAGAAACAAACAAACAAAAAACAAACGTAAGGAAAAAAAAAACACAAAAAAAATTCCAACTGTTTGCAATTGCTTGAAGCAGTTGTCCTGAATGATACTTTTTCATTCACATTCAAGTATTAATTTTTTGAAGATTTAAGTTACATAATGGAATTAGGCATGTGCAACACAAACAGGAAAGAACTATGACTGAAAATTTTAAAAACCTATAAATATGCACAAGGGACACACTAATGGAATGTCAGATAATTGTCACCAATTTTTATTTGGACCTGTTTTCTTGTGTAGACCATATTTACATATTTGACTAAGTACACAAAGCACCAATGCTGTTAAGGCCTTAGAAAGGGGCTCATGCTGAAATCTGCCGGTCCAAGAAGTTTTACAGCCTGGCAGGTACAACATTATCACATAAGTGCTGTCAGTATAAAAGTTGTGGGAATAAAGGAAACTGGATATTTTTAGCACGACGTGCATGATAATTTATATGCTTGGTGGCTGTGCTGCTGATTAAGCCGTAATTAAAATTCTTCTCATCCCATTGGAGTTTTTAACAGAAGCTTTCTCCATCAATTGGCACAACCTAAAGAAGTTGTTCAAAGGGGCAAAAGTAATTACAGTAAAATATTTCACGGTAGCTTCAGAAACAGAAGGAATTGCACCAGTTCTTAAAGGTCTTTATGGCATTCTAGGTATGCAGTGGAGAACCCTCGCTGATGCGAATCCCAGGCAAAAAAAATCTGTGTCGTTAATGTTCTTTCTCCTTTCCATCTAAATAAGTTCTAATTTTAATATAACTATAACTTTATTGGAATCTCCTTTGATGAAGGCTTTATAATTTGCTGTGGTTTAGTTACAACCTATTTTAGTTCAAGTTGGTAAGGTAAAGTGTGTCCAAAAATTTAATTGCAATCATGTTTTGCAATAGAAAACAAATGCCCCAATATTACCGCTCTGATTACACCGTTCAGTTTATTGTTTAAACTCACGTTGCATGTTACAAAGTTTACTTCTAATACTTGAATCTCAAGTTAATTCCCTTTATTTGCTCTATGTTAGCTTTGCCGTTCAAACGAGTTCTCTAGCCCAGGTGGCAACAGTGTAGAACAAGAGGGTATGTAAGAGCGGGGAGAGAGCCAACAAGCGGAAATTTCCAAATCTCAATCCCTTACCTATGTTTGTGTGATTTGAAATGAATGTTCTAAAATGGCAAGAAATTTTTCATCCCCCTGTTGTTGCTTTCCAGTAATTCTATACCACGGTCCTTTCAAAACGTTTGTATATGTAATCAGATGTACATTTATATAAAAGAAATAATTGAGATGGACTTAAGAGCACATCCCTGATAAATACTTTCTCTCTTACCTGTACTATATTTCTATTAGACTAAAGTTATGTGATTTTTTTTTACATTTTTTCAAATTACTAGCAATTTTGATAGTTTGTAAGATAATGCGAAGAACTTTCTCTGACAAACTAACTGCAGTAACAGAAACATTTCTTTTCAGTTACTCTTTTTCAAGAATGAAAGCTTATTACACACAAAAATTGTATACTACTTGATGGAAAATTACTTTGTACTTCTTGGCCACATTACTGGTCACCGAGTGAAATAAAGATAATCTGGATAACGAATATTATTCCAATGCTAAGAGACCTGATCTTTGCTCATTAAAGAGCTAAAATGTTTATTGCTGTTTTGTCATTTTTTAATGAAGTAATGGTAACTGTCTCAAATAAAGAGTAATATCTTAAGACCAGTCTGGTTTTTGAAGACGTGAACATGCCTTCTACGACTAAGATAACTGCATATTTATGGGCCAGTCCCATCTACCACCATTTCTTACACAAATACTGACATTGTCACTGTATGATGTCGTAGCATTAGATGCAGATCTCCCCTAGTTTTCAGGACTAAAGTAAAAAGGCAAATATCAAGATGAAAAAAAAACAAACCCCAACCAGGGAACAGACCTAATTGAAATAAATCTGCAGCATTTTGTGATGGGGGTGGAGGGGTGGGGTGGGGAAAGAAATCACCTGGGTTTTATTTGGGTGATTGACCTTTCATAAACGATCGCTAAGAAGTTCAAAGCGTGTTTGCTAATATCAAGCACAAACGTTAAAACTGAAGCTGAAATCCAAATAAAGTACTGCAATTTCAGTCATTTTATTTAGCTATCCAAAAAAAAAACAACCCCAAAAAACCAAAAACAAAATGAAAAAAAAAAAGAAAAAGAAGAAATCTGTGCATTCAATCAGTGCGAGTTAGAGTCCCCAGTTTTGAATGAAGCTTTGTTGGTAGAAGCATCAAAACTAGTCTTCAAAATCCAGGGCGGTCTGTGTGCAATTTCTGCCTGATGTGGTTGTGCTTTTAGACTGTGACCTGCCAATGTAAACCAATAAAAAGAATTGTCTGCCATCTGATAATTATTGTTTAATAGGAAGATTGTATTTTGCTATGTTGATGAAACAAAACAAAAAAAAACCCACAAAAATATTGATGGCCATAAACCAAGATATTAATGAAATATGATTTTATGTGCTTTTCTTAACTTTATCAAAACCAAAATAACTTTCTACTATAGTTTATTTGTGGCCATATATCTATATATCTCTCTATATACAGTATCTGGTAATTGTTTACTTTTATTAGTTACAAAATAAATGATTTAGGTAAACCAAGCATGACACTACACTTTCTTTCTGTCAGCCAACAGTATTTAAAATGTGAAAGATGAAGGCAACAACACAAATTTTATCACTCCTGTTTGGAAAAACAAACGAACAAACAAAAAAAGCCCATTCCTGTGATGCAGATACTGTGAACGATATTTTAGTGGCTACTTTATAATTACATTACAGCAGCTGGCTTTCCAAAAGTAAGAGGGTGTCCCACGTTTTAACACAACATTAAAAAAGACCAGAGGATGTTTGAAAGCTGAAAGGAAATGGTTTTGGAATATCTTCATTATGCTTCATGGAATATGAGTTTGTTCTTTTTGAAATATTTCTTTTTCCACGGTAGCCTACAACAGGGAAAAATTGAGTGTGATATTTAATTTCTTGTATCATCCTTGGACCAGATTTCCAATAAAATTAGGATGTCAGTCTTTGGAAGTTCAGTTCAAAATATAAAAAGCCTGCATTTATTGCTTTCACACTTTTGTAAATATGTTTGCAGACCTTTTTAAGAAAATGTATTCTACCATTTTGAGAAAAAAAAACAAACAACAAACAATGGAATCATTGTCTCGTTTTATCTATTAAAATTACAGGCAATATAATGTGCTGTGCTGACATTTCTAGGAGAAATAAAGCAGATAAAAACGCAATTTGCTCAATGGTATCTCAGTTGGTTACACGTGGTATCCTCCCCCCACCGAAGACTTGTAAGGTGTGGATGAACTACCCGGATACGATGGGTCGTAGGAGAATCTAGTTGTTGTTTACACTGTCTGTACTGAACGTGGATCCCTGTGTCACAAGACTTTGATTGTTGGGTGCTTTGGCTATCGAAACACCATGAAAACCAGACGAAAAGCCCAGCAAATAAATATGTTACGGTTTTAAAGACACCACTGCACAGAAAATGCTAGAATTTCTGTTGCCGACTTCACTAAGAGATGAAACAGCTGAATCCATCGGAAGCTGTCAAACATCAGAGCATTCCTTTGATGTTTGCAAGTTGGTTTTGGTTTTGGTTTGTGTTTTTTTTTCCTGTGGTGTTACTTTAAAATATTGGCCTTTTTTTTCTCCCTTTTTTCTAGTAATGAACTGTTACAGATGATCGCTTTTCGATGTAAGCGAACATTAGATAATTTAATTATTATTGTGAAAATGTGCTCCCAAATAAATTAGATTAATGGGAAAATCCCTGCAGAGGTTTTGTTATTTTTCATTCAAAGCCCTTGTCAAAATATCAGTTGCTTTTTCTTTCCAGTCTGTAAGCTAAGGGACTTTCTCCAAATAACATGAAAAATCTCTTTTTCTATTTGAAGTACTAACACTATACGATTAAGATGTCCTTCTGAGGCCTCCAAATAAATATGAACAATTTAAAATATGGTGAATGGGCTCTTACTCTAAACATTCTAATTTGATTTCATTCTGGGACATCAATAGGTTTGCATGCAGACGAGAAATTAGCATCGTTTGATAAAGCGTTCGATGGAACTACGCAGCAGAATCCGAGTTCACCACCAGAGCAGCCATGTGCAAAGTCCCTTTCCTCTGAGGTTCTGTTAATGCTATTGTATAATTGATTTCTTATTTACAGATTCAGTAAAAACTTAACTTTGTGAAATGGGAAATGGTTAGAACGAGGTAATGAACTTTATCTGGTGGAAAACATTTACAGTAAAGTGTTGGGAATCACCTGGGGAGGGTAGATTTTGATGCGCAACCTGGCTTCACTCCTTTTTGTTGATATTATAATTCTCAGTGATTCTTGCACAGGGGAAACTATAATTCCTGTAATAAGCTTTAGTCTCTAAAAGGCGTTTGAGTATTGTATGTAAATTGTTGGTTCTAGCCTATGCCGAGTTGAGTTTGGGGATGAATGAAAAACCTCGTAGAAGCGCAAGAAATGTGTACAAGTAATTTTCATACAGTACCTTGAAATGTTTTGATTGGTTTGGGTTTTTTTTTTCATTTGAAGATACAAGTACCATCACAGCAGTTAAAATCAGTGTTTGTGTTTGTTAGAGAAAACGACTTCTTGTTAGACAAGCCTCTTTCTTTCCACGTGCGTACCCTGGAGTACTACTCCAGCCAATAGAGGAGATTGCAAAAAAAGTGAATAAACAGGTATTTTTTTCCATTTTTGCCTCGTGCAGAATCAACTCAAAGGTAAAAGCAAGTGCTCAGTGTGGAGGTACCACCGATACCTCATTCTGCATTCGCCGCTCTTATTGACCAGCTGCTCGGCTGATGGCATGTGGGTTTTTTTTGTAGCACCAGCTGAATTAGTATTTATCATAGAACCACTAAAATCAATGAAGCCCTGACAATTTACACCAGCTATCGATCTGCTTCCGGCCCTTTAATGTTCATCATGGCTCATCTCACCCTCCAATTTTGCGTATCTTCTCACGCACATGAACACCCACTCACAGAAATTATTACAAGTATAACTACCTGATTTATGAGCTCTATCGGGCACTAAAACGTGCTTTAAAATATGCTTAGTGTTATTTGTATCCAAGACCAAAATTTAGAAGAAAAGAGCCTTCTACATAAAAATAAATCCCTGGAAATTCCGCTGAGGCAAAGGAAAGGTTTGTACCACAGTCTGCAGCCTTAACCTTCTAGAGTAAGTTTTATGTTAAAATCTTTTTTTCAAATGGAACGTTCAGTTCTGCCTGATCCTCAAATCTGGATGTTGACCTGTATGTCAAAGACAAAGACAAGGTGACACTTTGCAGCGGTTGCAAGCCTGCTCTGCTCTCCTCTTCTCTGCTCTGCTCTGCTCCGTTGGGGAAGGGATGAGCCACGAAACCAAGCCACGCACCTGCTGGAAATTCAGGACAGAAAGAGCTGGATTTTTCTCTGTCTCCCTTCGCAGTGTCAGCAACGGCAGGCTCTCAGCGCTTTGGAGCTTAGCTTTAGAATGATGCCATTTAAAACCATCTGATATACTTGAAGCTCTTCTGTCTATAGGGTTGGGCAGTTTGAATTCAGGTTTTCTGCCTTACAGCTGGAAGAGCCAGTAGCTTTATTTTTTCCAACCCCAGTTGATAATGCTGGCATCCAGAGCTGGTGATACTGGAGCTCAGCGAACAAGGGGTTCCTGAAAGATTGTGTGAGCTGATAACAACACTTTAATCACATTCTTTACAAATACACAAACAAACAACCCCCCCCAAAAAAAACAATGAAAGAGAGGCAAATTTTGCAGGCAGTGATTTTGTTCAGTTGCTGGAGAATTTTGCCACTGAGTTTACTGAAAGAAGGATCAGCTCAGAGATCTGTATGAGCTCTTGTGAGGTCCATATGGAAGTTAAACTGCTAGGACCACGGCTTTTAAGAGCCTTTGGATGTTTCTAGACCTCCCCAAGTGATGTATCCATTTGTATTTTGGCAAAGAGGAGCGTATCTGCTCAGGTATTCACAACCTGTGGCCAAATACCCAGCAGAATGGCCTTGATATAAATTTTCCCTGGAATAAAATGAGAGGTGGGCCAAAACCTTCTGGCAGAAGGAAGTTTGGGAGAGCGAGATGTACAACGTACCTATTTCATTCATTGATTTGTAGAAACAAGTCTGGCAGTAATTTAAAGCAATTAAGACTATATGAAAGGTTCTAAAAATAATGTATGGTTAGTTTGTCACCAAATACATTTTTTTCAGAAGAAGTCATGCAATATTGTATTGATGGATGATAAAGAAATGCTTGACCAGCATTGGCTTCATATATTTCACAAGGTTACTCCTAGGTAGTGGTGAAGTTTCGCTAAGCAGATGAATAAATTATGCTCTCATTTGCATACAGGTAGGTCTAGAGCAATTTCATGAAAATGGAAACATGCACCTTCACTGAAAAAAGGTAAGTAACATCCAAAACCAAGTAATGTTGGCCAGCTGGTAGAGATTCCTCTGTTAAGCCAGGTGATAATTTTTTCTTTAACATTCATCAATTTGCCATAAAGATATTTTTCTCTTCACAGTCCATAACTGGAGTAAGTGTGCCACGCTCTTTCTAGAAGATGAAGATAATAGGAACCATTGGTTTCATCTCATGATTCATGACTTCAGTGTCCAAGATCAGAAAATGTAATAAAAGAAATATAGCAAACTGGTTTTGGGGGGTTTTTGCCTTTTTTTTCTAGAGGCACATTTGGGTCTCTTGATTCTCTGAAGCTGACCAGAAGCCAGGGAAGGATACAACCTTAATTTCTGCAGCCAAGAGATTCCTCTTGGGAATTTTCCTCTTTCCTTGTCCAGGAGAAAAAGGGCAGGGTTAAGTTCAGGCAAGGAGACCTCTCCAGTAAACCACTCCCAACAGCACCTCTGAGACACCAAAGAAGTGTGAAAACACTCACAAATCCTGCTATGTTTGTCAGAAGAAAGAGCATATGTTGTCAAATTTAATAAAACATTGGTAAAGTTTGTAAATTTGAGAATCTGTTAGTTTTGTTTTAAAAAACAAAGAACCCTTTTTCAACAATATGCTTTATCTTACACCCAAAAAGGCTCCTTGGTTACTAGAATTGGGACCGTACTGTATGTGAATTCCCCTTTGACCCACGCTTCCCCTGGTTCCATTCCACAATTCAATTCCAGGATTTTATTTTAAAACCAGAAGCTTTCAGTTTTTATTGAGTTGCTTCAGTATGGACTACTGCTGGGTGCAGTTTGTTCTCTTGAATTCATTCATCATTTACTCAAAGAGTGTATTATCCCAATCCTTTCAGTTATGATTTATTTTTCTTATTTTTTTCTTCCTTTAAGTTTGGTTTTTGTTTGGTTTTTTTAAACAATTTCTGTGATAAGTACAATTTTATTCTTCTTCACACACTTTATTCTCTCCCACTGTTACTACTGTCTCACATGAATGCAAATATTTGCAATAATTTAAATCTCTGTTTTCTTCCCTTATTTTCATTAGTTGTCTTGTTCCTCCTGATTGGAATTTTGCTTTATCTCGGGGTTTTTGGTAGTTGCATATCCAGGGCTATTCACAGATAATATTTTTTTCTCTGAAAGTAATGTTTGAGTATAGAACAGCTCTGGAGACTACGAATTTAGGACCTCCCAGTCACAGAGAAATTGCTATTTGGGATGGAAATGGAAATCTAGCTACTCTAGGAACTCCAGGGTCCAGAATAGCCAAAACCATATCCTTATGGGTAGGTACAGGAATCCCTTCAGTCAATAATGACAGGTACATGCCAGGACACTCCCAGCCATCACTAAATTGTTCTCACACACATGCCAAATGGTAATTTTTGCCCTTGGAAAGATGCTGGAGATGCAATTTCACAGGCAAAAAGTGACATCAGGCTAAGGCAAGCACGTGCCTCCAGAAATAAGCACCAGTAAACTCTACTGCTTGCTAGATTAAAAAGCTTAAAGATGCTATGAATAGTTTCTAGCTCATGGTCACACTTCAGAGAAGTGTTGATGTATTTTTCCTGGCCACGGGACAGACACTAAGACTCTTGTTCTGAAGCAAGCTTTGTTGCAGTGCCTGTATCTCCATCACACAGTTCCACAGAGCTGAGCTCCTGCTGACCCCACTACAGTAAACACCAACACTTCCATTGACTGCACCTGAGACAGATGAGCACCTTCCATAGCAGAAGGGAATGACTCACAGATGTGGAGCTTCACACTCAATTTTCTCCCGGTTTATAACTTGAAGCAACCCTTTGCCTCCCTTTCTGAAGAGCAGAAGGAGGGCTTGAATGTTTGTATATTATAGCAAGAGCTGTTCTTGCTGTAGATTTCTGGCTGGGTGTAGAAGGTCACCAGCATCAGAGTTTTCCTCCGTGAATTTAACTATCAATATCAGGTGCCTGGCGTGAGGAAGCTGACTAAACCTTTTCTGAAATAGGTAAGAGGGGAAATGATAGCACTGGATAAAACATAGTCTACTGGTATCTGGTTTTCCCTGTTGATTGGGAGACAATCAAATGTAGGTGAAAAAAAACCCAAACTGCTGTACTTTGTGTCCTTCAAATATACTTAACTGCAAAACCCTGAAACCTTTTTATGTGATAAAACTTCTATTTTTATATATGCATGCTATTGACAGTTCTAGTGGTTTTTTTTTTAGTTGCATAGATCAAAATGATAGCTTTTCATACCCATTGTTTGTTTTATTACTATAGTGCCTAAGGCTGAAGGAACAAGACCAAGAGTGATAAGAATGAGATAGCAAAAACTCTGAGGCAGCATGAAGCAATGAACAATGCTCACTTGAGAACCTTTATAGAGTAGAAACTTGCCAGTGGTAAGCATAGCTGAGATTGGAGTGGGTTGCATATGGCTTCTATAGGACAAAACGTCTTTCAAGAATAGATTCTGCTTTGGAACGGTTAGATGGGCTGGAGCTCTTTTCTGCTCCTCCCATCTCTCTAAATAGCTTCAAGATTCTTAATAGATAAAGCAGAGTTATGTGGTTTACAAGGATTGCTAGTGCCACCACTTCATTTTATCCCAACTGATGCTGCTTTGTGAGGGGTAAGCTTTGGTAGGAGGGAGTTAGCAAAGGGGAAATGCAGAACAGAGAGATGCCGAAGGGGAGAGAGAGCAGGGAAGGAAAGAGGAGCTGGAGGAAAACAGTGGGTCCAGACGAGTGAATTTCAGGGATCAAACCACAGCTGAGCAGCCTGGCACACCAGCAGAAAGGGAAGCTTCTTGTAGCACTTGGTGAGACTGCTGCGCGTTGCCAGTTTGAGCTCCTCTGATCAAGTAGGCTCATTCTTCTCAGAAGCTGCTATGGGTTTAGATGTGTTTAACATGCAATAGCTGTACTTCAAAAAAAAAAAACCTAGCTGCCAATTCTGGTGCAGTGGGGTCCTCTTTTTATGTAGTCAGACATTTCTCTTTCTCCTTCCAGTTTTGAGTGTGTTTGTGGGCTTCAAACCTTTGTCTAAGGACTATAAGAGAAGGTAGGAACAGTGAGAGTTCACACGTGAAAAGGATGAGAGCCGTATTTTCCAAAAACTGCCCAAAAGCAAAAAGGGTTTTATTAGTTGCCAGCAGCATAACAAATTATTTCTGTCAGCTTAGCAGCCTCTAGTACAATGTCACAGTGAGCTGCGCTATTTTAACCTGTGTTGAGCATGAAGATGTACAATAGACGGATCGATGTCGGGCACTTGAAGAAGGGTTTACATGAGTATTTTTAGACCTCTGTGTGGTCTCTGACATTTATTTGACAAGCACTTAAGACCAAAAGATCTATGAAAACATGCTGTAGCGCGATGCTTCATTTAAATCACTGTAAACTTACTTTACGGGCGAGAGCACTGATTGTTGTCCCATAAATCATTAGTATTATTAAGAGAACTATGCAAAATGTGATCACTTACGTCTTGGAGAGGAGCTACACGAGTGCCTGGGCTGCATTTGTTCAAACCTCTGAGCCTCACGCTGTATGTTGCAATCAGATTAACTGAAAATCTAAAAGCAAACAAAAGAGATAAAAGTGACGGCAGTATTCGCCACACGCTGAGGTCAAATAGGCGTAACAGCTGACAGATATTGATGGCTCCATTGCCTATGAAAGTACTAAACATCATCCATTTAAGAGGAGAGATCAATATGAAAAGCACCAGCTAACGGGACCACCAGTGGTGCAATCACCATCAAGCTCGTGTCCATCCTGGTGCTCTATGAGGCTTCTGCAAAACTATCAGAAGTCAAAGCTATGAAATAATGAATTTTGGAGAACTCTTATTTGAAGAATTTGCAAAGAAATTGTCATCAACTTAACCTAGATGCTAGACTTGGCTTTATAGTAGAATTGTTTGGATTAAAGGTTGGTATGATTACATTTGGTTCACATCTGTCTGGCCAAAAAGAAGCTTTTTTGATACCGTGACTGTTTACCTGTGTGTTCCCAGCTTCAGTCTTGCATTATAGGTGGCATTTTCTGTGCAGGAGAGAAAAGGTAGATCCTCCAACATCTACAAGCTCATGCAGCTGCAACATGGACAAGCAGCAACCTCTCAGAACTGCTTTGAATTAAATGGGTGGTCCTATGAGGCATCATGTTCCAGGAGCTGGAGTCTCTGCAACATGAGTCGGTCTCTTGTCCCAAGTAACAGGTGACAGGACAAGTGGAAATGGCTCAAGTTGCACCAGGGGAGGTTCAGGACGGATATTAGGAAATATTTTTTCACAGAAAGGATTATCAAGCACTGGAACAGGCTGCCCAGGGAAGTGGTGGAATCACCATCCCTGAAGGTAGTTCAAAGACAGGTGACGTGGTGCTGAGGGGCATGGGTTAGTGGTGGCTTTGCCAGTGTTCGGTTGATGGTGGAACTCAATGATCTAAAAGGTGCCTTCCAACTGAGACAGTTCCATGATGGTGTGTGAGAACTGAGCAGGAGTAGTGATGGGACATTTTATGTGACATTTTTCATCACCATTCAACGATCTGTGGGAGATGGACAGGACCACAATGGCACAAACCTATTTTGTTACTGCCAGCAACCCCGTTCCAGCTCCTTTACGTGCAGTCCTGCCTTGGAGAGACCTGTAACAGCGTGAGCTTGTGCCCAATTAGGCAAGAGTTAAAAACAGCAATTAAAAATACTAACATTTAATTTTAGACAGTGGAGGCCGGCTGAAATAATCCAGAGCAGACAGCAGGGTCAACAGCAGGCATGGTCTGTAAATTGACTCTGTCTGGTGTGAGCAAACTAGGTAACTGCTGATTAGGCAGGTCTTGTGATGTGCCTTTTGTGAAAAACAAATTCAAGCTGCAGCCTTCCATGCACAGCACAGCTGATGATGGGTTGTTACTTAAAGGTCTGGGAAAGCAGCTTTCAGATCCCCAGCTTGTCAGAAAAAAACAGCAGGAGGGGGCAGGAATAATGAAAACAAATGTACACGGAGAACTGGATGGGTAACACCAGCGCAGAAGTCAACGCTGTGATGTGCCCCCAAAACGTATTGCAGGAAACTGTGTAAAGTCAAAGCTGACCCAGGACACCGAAATAGCTTCTCTGTATTTATTACTTGCTGTGCTCGGGTCCTGATGGGGCAAGCAGGATCAGTTATGCTTTTCTTCCCCCATGCGGGGTGTCACAGTTTTAAGATCACTTCTTACCCTTGGAGAAAGAGACTGTAAAATCGCACTGACAGGTAAAGCTGGTCGCAGGGGACAGGAAAAGCGGCAGGCAGTGGTGGGAGTGCTGGGGGGTGGCCTGAAGCGCGTTGACAAGAGCCATCACCAGCTGGAGAAGTGCTGATGTGCAGAACCAGAGGTGGTGGTGGGTCTTCAAGATATTCCTGGAAGCCCCAGTGACCACAGGACGTTTTTCAATATGAAGATGGCTTTCAGACAGCACGTAATGAACCACTTCCCTTATGAATGAATAGCAGAAAACAACATCCTTTAATCAACAGAACCTTCTCATTGCTGTTGATAACAGGTTTTTTTAACAGGTGTTTAATAAAAAAAAAAGGCAAAAGTCTCATTTCCAGCTGTTGCATATGCACAGGTTTCAAAATAGCTGAGAATTTGGAAGCCGTTTTATGGATTTTAAGGTAAAAAAGAACTTTTTGAGAGATGGGACTGAATAGGAAAAAAGGTAAGGAGAGGGGAGCCCTAGGTTGATTTACTTCTTGTGAGTGTGAGACCTTGATCTAGCATGAGGAATATTCTTACTGTTGTTATTTAATTCCTGGTAGTAGGTACCAATTCTACAAAAAAAAACCAAAACAAAAACTGTATGAAAATCTACTATAATTATTACTTGACCTGCTCTACAAGAAGCAGCCGCTGTAATTTCACATGCAGTTGCAGCAGCAGCTGTTTGTCTAATGAGCTTTGGAAGACCAGCTCTCCCAGCCTGACAGCTCCCAGAAATACAGGAGCATGGCAAAAAGTAGCATTGATGTTTCAATGTGACATTCTCTCCTCTGAGTCAGCGTGAACCAAATGCCATGGAAGAGGGTTGGAGGCACTATCTTTAAATAAGGCTTACAGCCAGCCACCCAACTTCTCATTAGGAATGAGAGAGTCCCCAGTGCACAGGTGATAAATACGTCTATGTGGTCGTAGACTCCTATTGATGAAAGAGACATTTTGGGGCAAGAGAGACTCGTTTTGGTTCTTTGGGATATGTGTGAGCTTAATAAATGCTATCTGTTATGTCTGCATTTCATGAGGGAGCTCTAAACAAAGTAATTCAGATCCAGTCGAGGCACCGGGACCTTCATTCAGGGTAAGTTCTCGGCAGGTCCATATGATGATGCTGCTCCGATATGCTCATATCTTTGTAGCACTGTGCCAGAAAGTCGTGGTGTTGCCACCTTTGTGGTTAAGCCTCTAGCCAAGCTGTCCCTTCTGGTGGTCTCAGTGTCTATCTGCCAGCAGCTGAACCCTAGAACAATGTTCATACTCGGTTTTAGAAAAGGAGGAACCGTAAGTTGGAATTAAGAGCTGTGTTTCCCGTTTGCCTTTGTTCTTATCCACAGTTGTTCTCACAGCACAGTTAAAAATAAAATGACCTCTTTCTTTTTCTAGCTGCTGTCACAATTGTCATTCCCCACCAGATGCCCTCACTCCCCACTGCGCCCCGCTGGTTCTGCTGCCCCTGTTGTCTCTCAGTCCAAAGAGTTTCTGAACAAGAGACACGCTTTTATGGAGCCTGGCAAAGCTTCAGAAGGGAGAAGGAAAAATCAATACTGCTTCAAAGCAAAGTCTTTGCTTCAGTGAATATGACATTTGCCCTTTCTTCACTAGTGGGAAAAAACAACAAGGACACTTACACCGGCAATGGAAATAGAATGAACAACAACAGAGAGACCTTCCAGGTTTGACTTGTAAAGGGAAATAACTTTATAGTCATTGTCCCTATTTGGTGACATCAAAAGCAGGTGTAGAGCGTCAGGTGGTGCAGTCTGGGAATGAAGTGGAAAGTAACACAAAGTCAAAGAGAAGAGTCGAAGGAATTTGGAACAAGTGATAATGGACTCTGCTGAAGAAACGGGGACTGAAAGGCAGGACACAAGGATCAGGTCCATCGCTGCACAATCGAATCAACTACAAAATGTCACCTGCAAAGGTGGGCCATAATGTTGAAAGGACCTTCCAGTAAGTTTTGCAGCATTTCGACAGCTTTGCAGCAACTGAAAGTGGCGACAGAACCTCCCACTTTGCTAATGAACAGCTTCTCAGTGGGGTTGAAGCTGGTCAGAAATTCTGC
The DNA here is from genome assembly GCA_013400555.1 of Jacana jacana. NCBI lineage: Eukaryota > Metazoa > Chordata > Aves > Charadriiformes > Jacanidae > Jacana > Jacana jacana. Next base: position 89,292 of record VZTM01032160.1, read on the forward strand.
AACAGACGCTGAAAATGCTAATTAAGGAAATTAATGTTTCTGCAAAATCAAAACAACTTTGAAAGACGCTCACTGATGTTTTTGGAGGGTTTACAAAAAATGTGAGCTAAATTTAAACCTTACAAATCTCCTTCAATTGTTTTTCATATTCAAGTTTTCTTTAATTCCTTTAATTCATATTTCATTTATTTTTGACTGTTTTTTTTTTGTTTGTTTGTTTCCAGTTCCTTTTGTTTCAAAACCAGACACTTGTTCCAAGTTCTTAATTTCATTCTGTTTTGACTATGCCACTTCTTAGCTAGTTTTCAATGTTGTTTTTGATGTTGCTGCTTCCATGTCATTCTTCACATGCAGCTTTGTGGACCTCTTTCTTTTGGAATAACGTATTGTTTCAACGAGCTCTGTGCAATTGTTTGAAAACAGTCTTTTGTAAAGAGAGCCTTCTCCTTATGGGAAGCTGTGCCTTCAGCTGCAGCTGCCACTGGCTCTCTTGTAGTTTCTGGCCTGTGCAGTGGATAATTTGCAGCACCAAACTTCCCCCGCTGAGAGGGGATCCTGGGTCAGCTGCTGCTGTCGCAGTGATGTAATGGAGCAGACTTCATCCTTGGTGAATCAAATAGCACAATTTCTGAGGAGCACACTCGTCATGTGGCAGGACAGTCATGTACTCATACTCTGACCCCTGTACTTGTGCTGGGTGAGAGTTGTGCAGCTACAAGAATCAATAAAGGTGTATTGATTTCTCCACACCGTCATAAAGCTGGTCTGCTCTTATCTCCAGCTTGCAAGCTGAAACAGGAGACTAAAACTACAATTGTCTTGGACTTCCTCTCCTTTTTTTTGGTTTTTTCCTCCTCTGTTCCGTGCTTCTCACACAGGAGGCCAAGCTCTGTTTCTGACAGAGCCATCTGGCCGGGGAGCCCTGGCCGTGCTCGCTGTATCACAACATCCTACTCTTTTAACGCTTGGTGTTACAAAAACAGTTGCTTTCGAAGGTTTTTGAGTAAGGAGTGCAGGGGTGATCACCCAAGAAGCTAAAGTTGAGTGACTTCTCTGGGGCTTAACTCACCCCTCTGCCGGCGAACCATGGTAGTCAAGGAAATGTAACATGAGGGAAGAGCTCAGAGCATCTCTAGATATTCCAGATTCGCATAAAGTTGCTTTTTCGGGGTCATTTCAGCTCCCTTTGCAACTGTTTGATGCTTTCTGTTGTAGGAAGGAGGTAGGTAGCCATCATTCACCTGAAGAACATGGGAATGTCCTCCCTTGTTAAAAACTGTCTCAGTGGTAAGAAGGAAGCAGGTGAAGGGTAAAGCAGTATTCTCAATAATATTTCATTTCACAGAAGCTGTCACCTGAAGCCATACCTGTCAAAAGGTGAGTGTGCAGATGTCTCAGATGTACTCACACAGACTACCTGGGAAGCTTGGCTGCAGACTTCTGGGGACGGATGCAGCTGCTTGTCAGCTGTGTAGTCAGTCGGTCTTGGTTAAAATACCAAAGTCCTGATAAAGCATGTGGAAAGGCAGTAGTAGAGCAATCAGATGGGAAAAAATTCACCCAGAATTGCAAGCTATAGAACACCTTGATGACTTCCATGCTTTCATCAGCAAGGTCAGTATTATCTCTCAACAATCATGTTAAGCATGTTAGAGAACAACAAAAATTGTGAGCAGAAACAACCTCTAGCATTTGAAGGCATTAGTTGTGGAAGCTTTTGTTTCTATGGAGAACAACCGCTTTAAGACTCAGCTCTTCCCATTGTGAAGATTCCCCTTTTCTATAAAAAAATCTGCAGTATGGCAGGTGGTTAAAGCTGTTATGGCTGGTAGATAAGTGTGACCACTGGTCAAACGACCAACTGTGAATATCTCGCATCTATATATAAATGGCCTGTTACTTAAGGCAATGTATTTGTGGCATGAAATGCAAGTAGGCACTGCTTTCTGCTCTACCAGCTGAAAGGTGATGCAGACCCCTTGACAAACAGCAAAACACGGTTGTGGTTTATCTGCCATAATATCATCTGTGACTTTCCTCATGGTTTCAAGCACATAATTCATAGATTCCCGCTGCTGGGGCTGTTGCACGCAGGATGCTGAGACAGGCTCTGTGATAGGTGTATTACCAGCGGGGTCTGAAGCTGAGAACACGCAGAAGGATGAGGAAAAACTCCTCTGGGAAGAGCAGTGGTGGGATACCCAAGTAAGTGTTCTCCTGTGGGGGGTGTGTCTTTCTAGTACAGCAATGGTGAGGATGAAAAGGAAGATGATGATGGTTTTTGGCATGCTTTCCCACTACTTGTGATATGCTTTGTGTCAATAGGATCAACCCAAACTGCCTCTTGGATGCTCCCCTTTGTGACATGATTACAGCTGAGAACAGTAATTAGCTAGAGGTGTTGCCTATTGGTCGTTAACCCTCTGTGCACATGGATTATTGGATAATATTTTAGCATTTAAAATACTAATAGTGTGTATTATAGAAACACTGCTTTGTTGTGGGCTGTGTTTTAGTTTGCCTCTAATATAAACTAACATTGACAAAACAAGGTATGAAAAGGTTGGGGGAGGAAAGCCCTGATTTTCACACCAGTGGTGGTGGCTTCCCACGAGAACCAGATGTCTAACTTTATTGGGGTTCTCAGGTGCCAGACCACGGGAACGATAAACAAAGATGTGAAAACAACAACAGGAACACACTGCCTCAGCAGCCGATGTGAAAGACCACAGAGCTACAGCTGAGGCACTAAAGCACCTCCAGCACAGCTCAACAGGCTGAATCCAGCTTTAGCATTAGCAAATGCCATGTCATTGTGCTGGGTGTCTCATCTTGGCCTCAGACTTGAGCCATAGTCCTGCCATAAGGTATAAGAACATAGCCTTTATGTCCACACACATATGTGAGGCAGTATATACCTTGGGTTTCATTTTAGGGTTTTAAACTATGGTGTTTATGCAAAGGAAAAAGAATATAACCCTTCCTAAATAAACAAACATGAACTCGCATCTCGTCCCTCCTTGCCCCATGCAAATCAGGCTTTGGTAGCCCACAGATCACAAAGTGAGTCACGCCGAAGCACAGAAAATATAGCCCAATCAAGCTGGTAAAACAAGCCAGATTTTAGAGATAAAGGTCTCTAAATTAAGAGTGCTGTGCCGCTGACCCCCAGGCTGTTAAAGCTCATGACTGTTTGCTCCAGCACCACGGTTGCCATGGCAATTCATATAGACAAAAGCAGTAACCTTTCAGGATCCAAGCAGGTAAGAAAAAAAAAACAAACTAGGACTTAAATTAAACTCAGAAACAAAGAGGAAGCTGATATAGATGCCAAAGAATCGATATACTGTATTCTCTGTGTCTAATACCATTTCACAGGCAGGCTGCTGCATTCTGGGCAAGCTGCACATTCCCAAAGCCTTTGAACGCTCGCTCGCACCACGTAGCGCCCATTTCAGCCACGTGGACAAAATGTAATCCAAAAAACCCATCTTCTAAAGAAACCAGGAGAAGGCAACAAATGTCTAAGCAGGTCCAGGCAACACCTAACTTGGATGCTACCCTTATTAAAAGATGGATGAGGTATTTTTAGGTTCTTTGCTGTGATGCTAAGATGGAACCCAAGCACCTGCAAATGACAAAGCTCTTCAACAGCAGAGAGACCAGCATGTGGACACAATGGATCTGTTGTGTTTTACAGATAGCAGGCTGGGCCTTGTTGCCATTTAATTAGGGAATCCATCTTGTTCACGCTCCTAGGACTACAGCACCTTAAACTGCATTAAAATATCCTTCTCAGTAGAAATGGAATTGGAAAAGGCAACAGAATCAGCAGCAGCTACTTTTATACATTTACGTAAGCTTAGTTGGGTCATCTCTGGTAATGGGAGTCAGAGATAGGAGTAAGGGATTTATTGGATGGAAACCATCTGATAAACAGTGAAACTTTCTTATTGTTATATGTCCCTCACAAATATCATTATAAAGCACAAAATATCACCCCAAACAACAGATAAAACACATAGCCAAATCTGCACTTCTAAGAAGGCTTTTCAGTCCTTGGCTTCTTTTTCCACACAGTGCAAATAACTCAAAATGGGTGGCAGCTCTTCCTTATGGGCCACTACATAGAATCATAGAATTGTCTCAGTTGGAAGGGACCTTTAAGATCATCAAGTTCAACCATTGACCTAACACTGCCCAAGCCCCCATTAAGCCTCGGCACCATGTCTGTCCATCTTTTAAATACCTCCAGGCACGGTGATTCCACCATTTCCCTGGGCAACCTGGTCCAATGTTTCATAACACTATGAAGAATTTTTTCCAAACATCCATCCTAAACCTCCTCTGCTGCAACTCGAGGCCGTTTCCTCTTGTGCTTTCACATAAACGGTTGCCCACAGCAAAGTTGCAAGCACCAAAGTCTGTCATCTCCCACTGACTGTTGTATCTGGACTCATCTCAGTCGTACCAAGAATTTGCCCAAGCCAGTGTGACTGTTAACGCTGATGAGCATCATTGTTGGGCAGAAGTCACTGTCTCTCCTGTCAGGTGCTGCTCTTCCTTACAAACACGGGACTGTAGCATTTCACTCCTTGCCCTGCCTGCACATCTTCCTTCTCGGAGAGCTGCAGATACACCAAGTAAATCATAGGTGTAAGAATTTATGAAACCCAAAGCAGCACTGGATTTTTGGAATGACATCATGATTGTATATGGGTGCTAATAAAAGGCAAAGGTTCCCTGGAGCCGCAGGCTATAAAGTGTAGTAGAGCACTATGATTAAGACAGAGTTAAGCCATATTAAACTTTGAAGGAAAGGTATTCCATAGTGACATGTTAATAGATCCCAGGAAAGATTTGTTAATGGGCTAAAAATTGAGAAGCCTTTTGTAGGCAGTATTAAGGAAAAAGAAAATCACTATTTCTCCAGGGGTGAGATTCACTTTAAAAAGAAACTGGAGAAAGCAAGAACGTCTGGGTACACCCAGGACGGCCTGGCTGGGGCTTGGGGGCAGGCATGTGGGGCTGGTCCCAGCGTGGGGCTGCCCACCCACACTTAGTTTAGGACTTTTTTCCCATCACACAGAGTATATGACTGAAAAAAAAAAAACAACCCTCATGATGTGGGTCTACAAAGGTGGTCTGGAATGCGGTGATTTCCAGCAGACTTCTTCCAGAGTGTGAACCACAGTGTGTGTCAAAAGATGCACTGAAATGATGACTATTTTTCAATTAAAAGACACTGTGGTCTCTATAGCTAAATAGCTAAAAATGAAATGCGATGTCGTCAAAGTCTGAACCTTGTAAGGACATTGAGCCCAGTAAAAAACTTCACCTGGCTGCTGTGAGGTACTAAAATTTACACTGATGGCCACCCGAAAGCAATTGTAATAAGGGGGGGGGGAGAGGAAGGAAAAAAGGGCAGTAAAATTTGTGTCTTGGCCCAATCTCACTTCTGTGATCTCTTTTCCACCCTGACATATTGGAAGCAACAAAAGTGACAATATTTTGGAGCACAGTCGCCTCCGAAAGGCAGAAAGCACCAGAACAAGTAATTCTGTCTCCCCTCGATCATGAAAGGCTGATTTATTCTTGCTGCATTATTCTAAAAGGTATCACATATTTCATAGCACGCTGAAAGCAGTGGAGGGGGGGGGACACTTTTACTTGGCCCATCTTATATCTTTGGCTCAACTTTATTTTTCTAATCAGATACTTTTAGGTTCGTGCAATATTAAACAAATAGAGGGCAAAGGCAAAGAAATCAAGTGCCTGCCTTCAAATTAGTTCAAACCCTCCCCTGCGAGTGGGCAGTTTTGCATTAGCTATCGAGTGTTTTTAAAACCAACTTTTATCCCATGGCACTGAATTCCATGAATAACATTTCCATGATGATACTCAGGCCTAAGAAATTAAACCCCCTTGGTTGATTTCTAGCTCCCATGTACACGATCCTAACTCTAGGCTATTTCTCCTCACCGTTTTCTCGTCCAGGTGGCCCTAAGCTTCTCAGATTTCCTAACAGAAACTCTACCCTGCGTTTCATAGGCAATGAGAAAGTGGCAACTGGAACTTTGGATGTGGCTTCAGAGAAGACTGGATGCTACCAGGGGTTACCCACAGCTGCTGTTGTACCGTCAAACACAAAGCCCTCTTCTGCAAGACTCTATCTTACATCCTCAGTCACTGGAACTGTCACTTCCCAGGGAAGTGGTGGAGTCACCATCCCTGACTGTGTTTCTGAGTCGAATAGATGAGGCGGTGGGGAACCTGGTGTAGGGGAGAACTTTGTAGAGTGGGGCTGATGGTTGGACTCGATGGTCCCAAAGGTCTCTTCCAACCAAAATGATTCCATGATTTGATGTTTGATAAAGGTGTGTAGTGTGTGTCAGTGGTGACAAGAATTAATAAACCAGAAACCTAAACCCCAGCACTGCTGCGGCCCAGCCTTGCTGTGCAGCTCCTGGGATTTCTACGTATGGCTCCTTGGGTTTTGTTTTCTTCAGACCCAAGCCTGTGAGACACCATGGCCCAGCAGACTCCTAAAGGAGTATGGCACCCAGCTGATGCTTCAGTCACCCTTCATGAGCTCAAGCCCAAGATTCATCATGGTGCTGGGGTTTCTGTCCCACCTGTGTGGCCAAGTGTTTTGCATTTGGGAGCCCAAAACCAGGCTAAGCCCAGGTGATGCAGGTTCCAATCATGATGAGGGGATGAAGGCTCCTGCATCAGCTAATCAGGTAATTGCAGCCAGGTGATATGCATTTGGGAGCTCAGTGAGGGTCTCGTGACCAAAATGTAGTTCTTAAGGTAGTATTGGTTTGGTTTAGTTCCATAAGCATCAGTAATATGCAGCCAGGAGGTGCCAGCCTCCTTCCTTTTCTAGCTCCTGGGAGTCTCTGCTGGAAAGAAACTTCCTGAAAAAGTCAGCAAAACCAGAAATGTTGGGTAAGAAGGGAAGCAGTGGGCAGACGGTGGAGGAAGAGCTGTAGCTCTGGGGTCATGCACTACAGCTGCAAAGCAAGTTTGGAGGAAAAGTTTAAAGGAGTGAGATGCCCTGAGTATCTTCAGTTAGGGAAGAAGAGGGGGTGTTTGCCCATCTGAAGGGGAAAGTAGAAAGTACTTATGTAGTTATTTTACAAATACTCCTGACTGGATGTGGCTTGGTTGGGGTAGGTTCAGGCGTTTGGGGAGTTAACTGCTCTTTCTCACATTGCTTTTCATGCAGCAAAGCAACATGAGCCTAAAAAATGGTATTTAGTACTGGGGGGAAGGGTCCTTTTTTTATAAAAGTCATATATTTTTCTAACAAAGTCCTACAGAGTAAGAAAATGTCTAAGTGTTGACTTTCTTAAGATAGGGTGTTAACTACTTTATTTATTCAAGGCTTGTACTGGATATGTAACTTGTTCTATCTTTTTTTCCTACCTCTTACTTTTTGCTACAGTTAGCACTAAAATTTAAGCTACGTGAGATGAACTGGCCTAGGGCATAATGTTTATTTATGTCGTGGTGGGTTTTGGGGTTTGGGTTTTTTTTATACATTATTTCCATATTAATAACTACTTAGGTTTTCTTCTGGCATTTGTTTTCCCTGAGGAGATTATACCTCTTCTCTCCTTTTGGAAGGTGGGGGAGTGACATAGGGGTTCTTTTTGGCTGCTATTATATCAGTATATATTTCTTAAGTGAGATTGGTAATGCTTCCTAAAATGTCCAGCTTCTGTTGAGCACAGTAAATCATGAAATTATGTATTTATCATTCCCTTTTATTTTTTTAAAAGCACAATAGACAGGAAAGCCATTTAGCAAATCAGGTACAAAACCAAGATCTATGTTTTAAGAGCTGCAGGGGGAGTTGGAAGAAAATTGGCTCTTGTGATGAAGCGTTGTTCAGTCCATCACACATGTGAAGTCCAATTTTGCCCCTGAGGTGAAGAAATTGGTATTTCCCTCCCCGCCCCCCCCCCCCCCCCCCCCCCCCCCCTTTGATATAACCTTGGAATTTGGAGGCTTTTCCTTGTGTGCATTACTGTAGCACTTGGCAGCGCCTCTGGCATGTGAAATGATTTGGGACATGCTAAGAATATTGGGGGCAAATACGTGTCTGTTTGTAAAGATCGGCAGGTTGGGGTTGTAGGAGCAGGACAAGACTGTTCTCTAGTCCTGCTTCCCCTCCTCCTTCCATGTAGCTGCTCTTCACAGTGGGAGAATGGGGATTTTATGGTTTGGTTTTGTTCTGCGCTTCTTTCAGTTATCATTGTTCTAATTGGGGGGGCGGGGGGAATACTAATAAAAATCAGCAGTGTTTGAATTAACTTGTCTGTGTGCACAGGACCAGCCCAGAGGTCCTGAGAATTAAGTACAACTTGCTTAAATTATTAGGGAGCCATCAATGCTTTGGTATCACCCCAGCACCACCAGTGCTTTGGGGCTCTCTCTGTGGTTCGCACCGTCTCATGCTCTTAGCAGTGATTTGAAGGTGGGGTGAGTCACCCATTAAATTAAGTATTGAGAGAGTAAGTCAGTTCTGGCTAGCTGAATGAGTGTGCTATTATATACCATTAATAAATCTATCCCAGGAGGCAGGAATGGGTGCATGGTGGGTCCCCTCTGGGGCAGAGCTTCAGCAAGAAGGATTTTCAGTATCCTGGAAGGAATGTGCAGTTTTGGAGGGGGTGGAGAGCAAGAGGAAAGGGGGATGTGCTGCAACACCACCTCTTTGGTATTTCCCTTCTTTCATGTATAGCTTATTACCTCTGGTGTCACCGTGATGCATGAGAGTGACTGTGAGTGATGCTGATTATGTGCTGTGGAGAGGATGGAGCTTGAATTCTCCTCTTTGACTTTCCAGCAGTTCTTTCTGGTACAGAGTAAGATTATTTTCTTGCCTTTTCCTGTTCTTCTTCAGAGCACTCTAAGAATACTAACGGCGTTCTTCCACTGTGCTTTGCTGAGCACCAGGCTGCAAAATCCAGCTGGCACTTGTACAGAGATTCGTATGGAAAACCATCCTGGCTTCCTCCTCTTAACCCTCTATAAGGCCACCCATCCTATGTTTCAAGATATAAATTTAAAAAATAACACAACAAATAAATGCAAGTATATAATGTAGAAGCCACTGTTTTGTACAGCTCCATAGTTGAGGCTGATGTGTTAAGACTGTAGCTGGAAGAGAGAGGGCAAATCTTGTGAAAATGTTAATATTTTGCCCTGTGAAAGAGAAGTTTGGGGGGAGGGGGGGAGGGCAGGGGAAGAAAGAATAAGCTTTGGATAGAAGGAAAAATAATTTGCACAATATTCTGAGCAAAAGAGCCAGAAGGATGTCGTACATATTTCAGCGAGACAGATTGAGCAGAGAAGCCTGGCAAGGAAAATCCTTGTAGCAAAGCTGTTAAAACAGCATTGTCTCAGAGCAGCGAAACAACTCTGCTTTCTCGCATTTCTCTGCATGAGTTAACTTGACCCCGAGCCATTGTCTCCTATGGAAGTGGAATAACTCGATAGGCAGCACGAGGCAAAATTATTTCAAGTCTTTCGGCATCGCTTCCTGTAACCCAAAAAAGTAAACACGGGCATCAGCATGTAAACAGGATGCTCAGCTGTAAATCAGAGCAAGATGGAGCTTGTTCTACATTCAGCTCTTCCAAAAATAATTCTGCTTCAGTAAATAAGACATTCTGTATGTGTATCCTACTTTAACACATCTCAGATTGCTGTCAACAAACTGTAGGATTTTAGTAGAAGGTGTTTGCTAAATAACAAGTAAGGCAAAGTGGATTTACTAAATCAGACCTTCTCTGTTTCTGTTGCTAAACTTTTGTATGGAATACGCCTTTTCTCTATTTGGATAAATGCTACGGGGGATTTACTCTTCTATTTGTGAACGTGGCTGCTCTTACAGAGCAGTCTTATGGTTGAGATACTGGGATAAACAGGAGGTGGGTGTTCTAGTTCTAGCATTGCATTACTGGGGTTTTTTGCCTTTTTTAATGTATAAAAAACCCCCTACATTTTGGCAAGTAAGACTGGATTTTTTTTTTTCTTTTTTCTCCTCATTTTGCTACTGGCAAAAAATGTGAGCTCTTTGGTTTCTAGATAAAACTGCTGCAGTTTCTCTTGGAAATCATAATTTGGACGTATAGAGCTGCATCTCATAAAGCAAACCATAGTTTCTGCAGTAGGTGGCAGTGACAGGGTTCAGGGAAACTGTGACACATCTGGCTTTATGGGGGATGTGACAACAGCCTTCCAGGGCCTTTGAGGAGGTGACAGAGAAGACAGAGCTGTCACACGGCAGTGCATGGCAGGAAGCTGTGAGGCAATGGCCACAAGCTGGAATAAACTGGTTTACATTGGATTTAAGGGAAAAAAAGGTTCTCATCATTATGCAAGTTGAGCAGATTTTGGCCAGAGTGCTTGTGTGGTCTCCATCTCTGGAGATCTTTCAAAGCCTCCTTGGATAGAGCTCTCAGCAACTATAGCAGAGAGATGGCCATTTTGGACCATCATCTAATTTCCTTTTTAATTTATTTTTTTTTTATCATAAACTGGTGTCCCTGTAGAAACTTATTTTTGATGTAGGTGGGTATAGTAGCAGGCAAAGAAAATCATAGCTCAGGAGCCTGGGGATTATATTTTTTTTTCTTCTCCTGACTTTCCAGAGAAGATAACATTCTTAATGTTGGATACATAGTGGGAATGTAGGTAGGTACAGAGCAACATGGTGACCTTCTGGGTCCTGAAATATGAGACCCAGTTTACATAAAGTTCACCAGAGAGAATTCTCAAGATACTGTTCCCATTAGGATATTGAAAGAGAGGTCAGGAATCTTCCTCTTGAGAATAAAGGTTATGAATAATCAAATAAACCACCTGTTCATAGCATGCATCAGGCACGGTGTCTGGTATCATAGAATCATTTAGGTTGGAAGAGACCCTTGGGATCATCAAGTCCAACCATCAGCCCTACCCTACAAGTTCTCCCCTACACCAGATCCCTCAACACCACATCTAATCTACTCTTAAGTAGATTCTCACAGCAGTGAGTGGTGGTGTCTGGACGGTGACTTGAAGCCTTGTCACTTTCCTTTTTAGAGGCAAGTACGTATCACTGCGAATACAATGTACTTAAGAGCTTGGAAGTGGTCAGTCCCAGCATAATTGGTTACAGTGAGACCAGGGGAAGAGGCTCTTTGATATTGATTTGCCTTGATTGGCATCTTGGTGCAATTTGCACCTTGTCTGCACCAATAAATGCAGCTGCATCAGTGAAGCGGGTGATCTCCCGCTTAGAACAATAGAACCATTTTAGGTTGGAAGAGACCCTTGGGATCATCAAGTCCAACCATCAGCCCCACTCTGCAAAGTTCTCCCCTACACCAGATCCCTCAACACCACATCTAATCAACTCTGAAACACAGTCAGGGATGGGGACTCCACCCCCTCCCTGGGCAGCCCATTCCAGGGACTGACCACTCTTTCTGTGAAGAATTTTTTCCTAATGTCCAGCCTAAACCTACCCTGCTGCAGCTTGAAGCCATTCCCTCCTGTTCTGTTGCTAATTGCCCTTAAGAAGGGACCAGCACCAACCTCTCAACAATGTCTTTGAGAGCACCTTGAGATGTCTCTTAAGGTGCCCAGAGCTGAACCCAAGACTCAAGGAGTGGTTTCACCAGTGCTGAGCACAGGGGGACAATCACCTCCCTGCTTCTGCTGATCACACTATTTCTTATACAAGCCAGGATGCCATTGGCCTTCTTGGCCACCTGGGCACACTGCTGGCCCATGGTTGGCCACTTGTCAACCAGCACCCCCAGGTCCTTTTCTGCCAGGCAGCTCCAGCTACACTGTCCCAAGCCTGTAGCGATGCATGGGGTTGTTGTGGCCCAAGTGCAGGACCTGGCACTTGGCCTCGTTGAAGCTCATGCCACTTGTAGAAATGTGAATGCTGCACTTGCCCCTGTAGCAGAGACTTTGTGGATTTACATATCCAGGTGGTGACACTATGCCAAAGTCATATCTTAACAGGTTTAATTTGTGCTGCAGTTGGTTATTTTGATGATGGAGTTGACTTTAGAGTAGGAAATGTTTCAAAATGAAAATGTTTGTCCAAGGGCTCTTTGCTTTCAAGGGCATGAAGAAAAAGAGAAGGGGGACCCAAAGCAGCTACTGGTCACTGTGTATGTCAAATGTGTCACTCTTTGGTGCTGAGTTCTGTTCTCTGTATGCTATGGAAAACACTTATTTTTCACAGAATCATAGAATCTTCATGGCTGGAAAGGACCTCTGAGATAATTGTGTCCAGACTATACACAGACAAAAAACCCTACGATCTTGGCCACTAGAGCATGGCCTGAAGTGCCACTTGTCTGGGTATATCCTTAAATGCAGTTCTGTTTTTTGTAGAAAAAAAATGCTGGGAAACACAAAAAACCAAGTTGTATGATGCTGTCTAGTAACAAGGACCATAAAACTTTCAGTTATCTCCACCCAGTTCATAAATGTTATGCGCTTCTTACCTTAAGGTTTCTATTGGAAGAACATTGCTCCTCAGCTGCATGGAGCTCTGGCCGTCTCTGCTTACCCTGTACTCGGAGGTAATGTTATGGCCCCTTCAGTATGAAAGTTGGCCTGCAGCTTAAAATAATGACAGGTTTTTTTACATTCCAATTCCTGGCTAAAGGCTGCTCTGATCACTCAGTAGCTTTTAATTTGAGGGGCAGTCTCTAGGCAGCAGTGTGCTGTTCAAGAAGAGTGCTGCATTATTTTTATACATTTTTTTTTCAATCAGCAGTTTTTCCCTATAGCGTAGAAAAAACAAGGATGAAAATGCAGCAGTACAGAGGAAGGCAGTGACACTGCGTGCTCCGTCACAGACGTAGGTGGTTAGATGGGGGAAGAGGCTAAAGGACAGTATTAAAACCTCAATTTGAGTTAATTAGTATAACTATCTGTTTGCAACACTTGGCCCTAATGCCCCGTTGGAGGATATCCCTACCAGGAGCTAAGCTGGGAGGAGGACTGTTATCCACGTCTCAAAGTTTGCTGGTGACTGAGCGGCAGGAGCTCCGTGTGAAAGGCAAGGAAGGTCAGACTGCGCGGATCTTATCGTGCCATCTGAATTCTAGGTCCTACTTGAAAAGGAATGAAGGTGTCTGGAGGTAAAGACCGTGTTGCTCTCAAAACACTTGAAGTGCAATAGAAAATGAGCTGCGCTCTGCCATTCTGAAAACCCAAGAGGTAAAAAAAATACGAATATAGGCTCTATTATATGATTTGTGTTTTTTTTTGACGGGCAGCAACAGTGCAGTTCTCAGTCTGTTGCACAGTCATCCTTTTGGCATGCCACGAAGTCAGAAGAATTGCTGAGATCATAAACACCCACAGCTTCAAGCTGGTTGCTGAAGTTATTCTGCTAAATCTTTATAAAAAGAAAGCTTTCTGAAAACTTAAAAAAAAACCCAAACCCCACCCTAAAACAAAACCACCAAACCACCAAAGCTTTCTCTTCTTAAATTCTCCTCTAATGACATTGTTGTTCTAATAAAGTGATTAAACCTCCTTATCCCAGGCAGGGATGCTGCTAAACGGAGTTGAAATACCTATCTTGCTGGGATTATCCTTCAGGCACAATTTAAATGACCCACCAGCAAATAGATCTGCTTTAACTTGACATTTGTTGTCCTTGCTGCTTTCTTCTTCTAGTTCTGTAAGACTCTAGTTTTTCCCTTGGAGCTATGAATAGTGATTTATTTAAAAAATAAAAATATCTGTCTTTATTCTTAGAAACAACATTCTTGTTGCTGAGCCCTCCACTTTCTTTCACTTATGACCCTTAAATTGTGTGCTGCTCTGACGGCATTTTTAACCTTGGGAGTATCCAACCACTTCAAAAAAGGCTGACCATTCAGAGCCAAATTGTTGTCTTGCTCCATGCACTGGTGCCCAGTAGGAAAGTGAACCAGACCAATGAAAAGCTATTTATTATCCGGTGGCATCTGCAGGCCAGTGTTAGTTTGAAAAGGTCTTTTACTCTACTGAGGTTCCCACCTTAGCAGCTGGCACCTCGTGTTTTGCTTAAAAGCTAATTTAATCACCCTTAGTTTTAAGAGCTTTGACCACGGGGAGCAAATCTGCTAATATCCCAAGACAATATCAACTGAAATGAGAATCAATGAAAACACTAACCCACCCCTTCTGCCCTCTGAGAAGAGGTGGTGAAGCAGTGCTGCCTCTTCTTACTGGGTTTTCCTGGATTCTTACTACTTCCCTGTACTTCAGCTCTTGTTCTCATTTCATTCATCCAGTAACGTCTCAACGCTTCTCCCTTTTAACAAAAAAAGTAAGATTTTTCCCATAAAATTGGCATGTATTTCTCTTTACCCGTCTCAGCGAGGGATTTGTGTATCCTGATTAGAATTAAAGCCCGTGCACTGCCAGCACCAGTGCGAAGAGATCAAGTGGGATTCAGAGTCATGTGTTTTCATTTAAATTGCAATCACAGAAGTGTGTTTGAAATTAAAAGGTTTAATAACATACTCTTTGGGCTGGCCTGCATTAGGACAAGTAAATCGGGTACAAGCTGTGCTTTAAAGGAGGGAAAACCTAAGCCCCAGACAAACACACACACACACCCCCCCCAATTTATCCACATTAATCCGGGTTGGGTTATAGTACTGGCATGACTTGGACTAGATGATCTTTCAAGGTCCCTTCCAATCCCTGATATTCTGTGATTCTGTGACTTTACTTTTGCTATATGCAACAAATGGGCAGCCCTGATGGGAGCAGGGAAGACTTTGATGGAAATCTGGTGCCCTATTAGGTTTGCGATTATCCTTCGGCGCGTGTACCGTTTGACTCCTCTATTACGCTCTCCTTGGGTATGTGTCTGGAAAACAACGAAGAAGTAAACTACTGAATTACAGAACAAACTTCACCGTGTGGATTCCGTGCCAGCTCCTGCAAATGTTTTTCCTGTAAAGCTATTTTGTGACAGGGTGCTAGCAGAGATCCCCTCATCCATGCCAACTACCTGGAGCTACCTCGGGAATCAGCTGGGCAGCTCACTGCTGTCTTCCATTCTGGTACCTTACATGGTCTTTTATGTCTATGCAAAGGAAAGAAAATACATTCAAACACCAGGTTTCACCTTTTCTTTCTGTTTTTTAAGTTAACAGGTTTGCTTTAATCATGAGACTAGGTATGGATTTAAGTTGAGCCTACACGAAATTCTTCACAGAAAGAGTGGTCAGGCACTGGAATGGGCTGCCCAGGGAGGTGGTGGAGTCCCCATCCCTGAATGTGTTTCTGAGTCAACTGGATGTGGTGTTGAGGGACCCGGTGTAGGGGAGAACTTTGTAGAGTGGGGCTGATGGTTGGACTTGATGATCCCAAGGGTCTCTTCCAACCTGAATGATTCTATGAATGCCCTTACGTAGAGAACTTGTATGTAACAGAACCTGCTCTGCTGGGGGTATAGCACATACCATGGGGCAGAAACTACAGCGAAGCAAGTACAACAACTGGGTGTTCTTCAGGATTTTTAGATGCTTAGGTCTGAGTTATGGCAGGCACAGGCCTCCTGACAGCAACAGAATAAGGAAGGTGCAAACTCTCACAAGAATAACTCGGAGCAAGGCTCAAGAAAACAACCCTTGTGGAGCGTGATGGGTTTGCTGTGCTGCGGGTAACGCTTCCCCGTGAAGGTGGAAAAGGTATGAGGTCCTGGAATGGGAATAGGTGTTGCTCTGTTACCTTCACCTGGTTTTATAAGTGAAATCAAGCTCTACTGAGGGCTGGCAAAACAAGCCATAAGCTGGATTCCCCTGCCTGTGCTCAGCACAGCATCGACAGGTTCTCTTCCACCAGTCGGATGCAAGTAGGGATTTGAGTTGCAGCTTCCCAACAATGGACACAGGGGCCTGAGTCTGTCACTGCTCCTAGAGTATGCTTTTGCTATAATTATGTGGTTTTTAAATGATATTTCATTTTTTTCCCACACTGGTCCCCTGGTGAGTTAAAACTGAAATGTCCTTGATTCTGTTGATTTTATGTGAAAACTGTAATACCATTTGATAAGGTTTTGATTTAATTAGCCTGCTTCAGGGGGAGGATTAGCATAGAAAGTGTAGCCCCTATTTAATTGTACCCAGTATTGTATAACAGGGAGTTTGTGCCAAACAAACAGCCAGGCCCTGCCCGGAAGAGTTTATATTTTGGTGGCACAAATGAAAAATCCACAATAAATGCAAGCACAGAACAGCATGTGGTCATTGCAATTGGTATTAAATAGAAATTCAATTCCTCTGATCTTGTGACTTGTTTCTGCACAGTGCCCTGGCATCGTGATAACTGGTTATTGTTTCTTCATTTAGACTGTCTCCTGATACCCACCCCTCCTAAACACAGCTCCTGTTCCAACATTCGGAATGTTCAGCAGGTACCTTCTTTCCTTGTAGAATCTCCTGTGATAACTTTGCTTCCAAGTTATAGTATCTTTCCACCGGTGATGTTTCCATGTGGTCGGTTCACTCAGCTACTTCATTTAATTAGATTCCTCCATAGGGAAGCACTGGATTGGGCAGAGGCTCCAGTGACTCTCCTGACGGAGCACTGGGTGAAACTTCCACTCGTTAGGACTTTGGCTGGAATGCGGCTTCAACCGTTTCAATAGGCAGGAAAAATAATCACAAACTACATTAAGAAAGCAGTGTTAGATACCTTCCTGCAAACCTTACAAGAAAAGAATCCAGCAAAGTGTAAAGATCGGGTCT
This sequence comes from Jacana jacana, assembly GCA_013400555.1. Lineage (NCBI taxonomy): Eukaryota > Metazoa > Chordata > Aves > Charadriiformes > Jacanidae > Jacana > Jacana jacana. The sequence goes on from VZTM01032160.1 coordinate 106,073, forward strand.
ACAAGCTAGTTAGGCTTACGTTCCTCTTTTTTTTTTTTAAAGTATTATTTCCTCCTATTTATAAGCAACAGTGAAAACACTTGGACAGCACTCTTATTCGTTATTTTCTTACTCTTCTGACAGCAAACTTGTTGGAATGAATCCTTCCCCCAACATATTTTTTTTTATTTTTTTTTGGTGTGTGTGTGTCTTGTCAGAGATAAGGTGATTGTGTGGAAAAACAATGATGATAGGGATCTGTAATTACTTGTGAGTGATGAGCATATCTGACATTGTTTCCTGGTATCTACTGATAGGTCTAGGAGGCAAGAGCAAAGCAGACAATTTCCTCTTTGGGCACAGTGTGTATTTTACGTTCAAGAGCTGTCTGCTGTGAGGATTCGGGGGCAGGATCGCAACACCACAGTGCGAAAATATTAGTAAAAACAGTGTCTGGGGGATAGGTCTGTTAAATGCTTCTATATCTTTCAAGTCAGTACAGCATGAAGAAAGGGAATATGAGGCATGGGAGACGGAGCTCTTTCAGATGTCAGTCCTCCAATTAACTCTGTAAGGGCAAATTGGAGCATCTTGCAGTAAAGGCCGTCATCTGTCTTTTCCTCCAAATATGAGCAGTGGCAATATCATTATTTTTGAGTGGTGAAAGAACAAGATTCTCTCTTTCTGGGCAAAGCTGGTCACCTCGATTCAAAAGTGCTGGCATGTGCAAAATCAGAACTGGGCCCTGTAGCAGGTTTAGGTATCTTAGGCTAAGCTTTTAAAATATAGATGAGACTTTAAAGTTTCTGAGAAGTCTGAAAAATGGTGAACTAGGCTAAGCGAGGCTGAGGTCTTGGAGCTCAAATAACTACAAGCAAGTGCTCAAATCTCCCACTAACCCTCAAAACTACCTCTATCCCAATGGCTTAAATGAAATACTGTTCTCCAGAAAGGTAAGAGGATAATATTTAGTTTAACTGCACTTTATTTGGTACTACACAAAATGATCAGTTGTAGGACAATCATTAAAATCATAGGCTATAAGTTACTGTACTTTAAAGTAAATTATATGTTGCAAGAGACGTGGGTCTTTGTCTTTTATCACTGCAAATAGATGTATCTAAACCACTGGGTTCTTTTTTTTTAGGTTGTCCCTTATTTTGCTAGGCCTGCTGTTTTTAAATGAAATGTTTTGATTTAATGCAGTACAAAACCTCTTATGTTTGTGTCTAAAAATTGCTGTTTTGTTTAAGTACCTTTTCTTTGCCGAGCACTGACTCTAATGCAGCTCCTGATGAAACCAACCAATTAAGTCATTAAGTGGCTGTAGCCTTCCTCTTCGGGGCTCAAATCTCCTTCAGCGGTTCCATCTTTTGTTCAAGAACAACCAGAGGTCAGGTTATGTGAAGAAACCCCGTGACGAGTTAAATGATCAAGACCCAGAAAAGTCTGTAGCGTTCCTCCTCCACTTGGAGCAAATTACCCAGCCCGGCTTCAAACCTCAACGGGCGCAAACACAAATCGTTTTTTTCATTTAGTCTTAATGTTGTGTTCGCCACCCTACCTGTGCTCTGAGTATTTGCTGGAAGTGTGAGCCCTGCAGGACGCCAAATGACCACTTGCAATGCTCTACCGTCTGTTCCCGTTCGAGTTCTGTTGTGCTTGCCATCCCACATTGGAAGCTGGATGCTGTGTTGAACACAAGGTGGAGAAANAATGCATATTGGATCTCATGGTAAAAAGGGCATAAGAGGATCTGAAAGTGCCAGGCTTTGGTGAAAAATTGGGTAGTTAAAAAAGAGGTTATATCCTATAAGCAAGATTAAAGGAAATTAAATTGGAGGATTAAGGCTCAGGTTCTGCACTCTCATTTTCTGTTTCAATTCACAAACACCTTTTAAACCCACCACTGAAGTAATTATTCTTTAAATAATTAAAAAAAAACTAGGAGGTGGGTTTTCTCCTCCATAATCTGTGGTTCTAAGCTTTATCACAGAAACTGCTCCCCTTGTGAAACTACTTTGAGTGTTGTGGAGACTTGCTTATTAGAGATGATGATTATATTCAGTCATTTACATCTCTTTAATGAGTTGGTCTTGTGCACATCTCAAAATGTGCACCCTGAACTGTTTTCATAAGTTAAAGCTACCTGTTAGAAAACCCAAATCCTGATTCTTACTGAGTCAGTGGCAAAACAGTTTGAACCTGGTAATACATGAAAATGTCCACAACAGCTTCAAGGAGTTTAGGCCATCCCCTGATTCTTGGTAGTTCTAAAATGGCAACCTTTTTGATTAAAAGTAACACTATGAAGATGGATTATTAGGAAATATTTTTTTCAAAAGACAGTGTCTGGGGCCAGTGTGTTCATGGCAGTGATTCCTCAGTAAACCATCTTGTTCTCTTTCATAATATCTCATATACTTCTCTTTAGGCAAGAACTTTGTAGAGTGGGGCTGATGGTTGGACTCGATGATCCCAAGGGTCTCTTCCAACCTGAATGATTTTATATTCTTATAATCTGAAAGGAGAATGGAGGAGGACACAGCTGGAAGTGGCAGGAGGAGGAGACTATTTTTGTTTTCACTTACTGATTTGCAATTAGTTTTTATTCAGAACCATCGTTTTGGGTTGGTTTTCTTTTTTTTTAGCAAAACCTGAATACTAGAGGTATTTCCTTATAACTGCTCTCTATCCTGGGCAATGATTGGAAGCCAAAAGCTTCCAGAGTGGGTCCTGTGGTCCATAAACCCCACAAACTTTAGATGCATTAAAAAAAAAATAAAACAAGCTCTGCACAGTCTTTGGGGAATCATGATTTGGAGCTGAGGATAGAGTTTTCCCGAGTAGGAGAGAAAAGGCCGAGAAAGTCCACTGAAGGATGCACTGATAAGAAATGGTGGACTTCCATTTCATTTAATACAATAGATTTCTAAGTTAAAAGGAAATGTGATAATTCTAGTAAGCAGGGAGTCATCTCCTTTAGAGAAAAATCCTCCTCTGGTTTAAGCTTGGATAAGAATCAGAATTGTCTGCTCTTGGCCCTTATTCTCCTTTGTAAGGCATAGATGAAGGAAGGAATCATAGAATCATAGAATCATTTAGGTTGGAAGAGACCCCTGGGATCATCAAGCCCACCCATCAGCCCTACTCTACAAGTTCTCCCTTACACTAGATCCCTCAACACCACATCTAATCTACTCTTAAACACAGTCAGGGAGGGTCAGTCCACCACCTCCCTGGGCAGCTGATTCCAGGAAAACAATCTCCAGGCTAAAGGAAGACACACACAACTTCTTCTGCGTTGCTATGTGCTGGCTGAACAGCACTTCAACACAAATGAGGCATTCTTCTGATCGTGTAATGCACGTGTGCTTAAATGCCTTTTTATTTTGGGCGGTCTTCCACTGCTTATGGATGATGAATAATTAATTGAGTTCTCTAAGTCGCATTACTCTTGCCTAATTATCCTATTCTATGTACTTGGGGAAGCCGTGCCAGCCTTGTAGGCCTAACTGTGTAATCTTTGCACCGTGGTAGCACTCCACAGCTCTGTGCTCCTGCTGGCCTCGGAGGATCAGGGGACTTCATTAGACAGCGAGTAGAAAAACACACTGAGGAAACGGGAGTTGGGTCGAGGGGTGCACTGAGGCAGGTATTTTCAGCTCTTCAGATGCTCGCTACAGAAACAGCAGCTCTAGCAAGTTTATGTGATCCATTTAATGCCTTCATTCTTCAGAAGCTGTTGCTATTAGCAGGCTTTATAGGTAGACAGCACTCATTTTTTTGTTGGTTTGTAGTGTACTTTTCCAAATTCATTATTTAAAAGGTCGTTTTCCAAGGTTGCTGGGTCTAAAATGACCACTCTTGGCAGCAGTTCCAACTGTCTGTTCATTTCATTAATTTTCTTGCTGAATCATGGATTAATTCTGTAAGATACATATATTCAATTAATTCTTCAGAATAAAAATCAGAGACTGCTCATAAAAAGGAATTTTAGACCTTCAAACTACATTTGGCAGATGCTTTTAATAGTATCTAATTTCTTCTTTCCCCAGGTGGGGTTTCTGTTATTTGAATGTGTGGTGTCTGTAGCCCATGTGAGGAATTCCAGGCATGCCTACAAGCCATCTCGGTCTCAGTAGCTTCCTTGATGAAGTAGCGTGGGAGTGGACGACAAGGGGCAGGGCTGTGGGTCCCTTTCAGACCTTTGAAATGGCAGTTGGAATCTCCTCCTCCTCCTGCAGTGATTCCTGCCAGCTGCAGTGATCCGCGTCCTCAAGCAAGGACTTGGGAATATCTCCCTTCATAGTGTCAGTCCATAAAGGTGTAGGTAGGATTATTTTATTGATCGTAGGCTGAACTCTTACAAAAAATAAGATTTTTATATTGGATCTCCCGGTATGACCTGAAAAGGCAACGTCTTCCCCAGCAAACGCTAACAGAGCCACGAGATGGCACTTTCGCTTCACGTAACGACCACAGCTCAATCACTTAGCAGGCTGGTAAAAAAACAAAAAAGAAACAAACAAGCCCAACTTTAACCTCCAGAAGCGAAGCAAGCTCGCTCTGGTGAACAGCAATTTAAAGTCAGTGGTTAAAATTATCAAACGGATTCTTTTCAGCCTAGCCTTTTTCTGTCAAAAGGAAACTCTTCTTCTCCCTGCCTCACACAGGATCTCAAGACAAGACTTAATGTCAGTAAAGTCACTTTAAGCTTAACATTCAACTTTTCCATGTTCCCATGACACTTTTGATACAGTGAGGCATACTCAGGTGGTCTATGGATGTGCTGCTTTTATCCATTAATCCTTCTCAGAAAAGCTTTTGGAAGGTTTAAGTTTATATTTAATTGTCTTGCACTCTCTTTTCTATTCATATGGCATAAACTTTGTGCACAGCGCAATTGCTTAGAGTCTTCTTCTTCCTAATGGAAATGTACTTTGGTTCTCCTGGGTGCTGGGACATCAATTGCTTTCCTGTGACTTCTGGAATGTGTGTTCCTGATTCCCCATTTAGAAAAAAACCCACACATTTCCTTGGCAACTGTTTCAAGCTTCTCCCTTTGGCTACACCTCTGTACTAGGAAAAGTGAGGTTTGCATCTTGTGCTGCCTGTGACTGGGCCAGTCCCTGGCAGAAATGTTGGGGGAAAGGAAGAAATATTCCAAAGACAGGAGGAAGACAAGGGCTTGGGAAGCAAAGCCGAACTGGTTTTAGCGAAAGGGTACTGGAATTTTAGATTTGAGTGACTTTTTTGCTATTGCTCAGAGTAATTAAACGCCTGCCCAAGAATAGTTGACTAAGATGCAGCAAAGGCACGAGACTCCAGTCAGCTTTCTGGTCACCCAATACATTTGGAGCCATGTGTGAAAGTGTGAGGAGTCACAGCTGGGGCACTGACTGGCTGTTGGAGACTTCATTGCAGTGTTCGCTCAGGCTTCGACCATATTCTGAGCTATCTAACAGCGGTTCACAGCTGAAGCAAGAAAATGCAGAACTCAGGTGGTGGAAAACACCCTTTGAACATCAGTCTCAGCCTTTCATGTGGAAGGGGCACGACTGACTTATGCTACGTGGCGCAAAACCCTCAAACCTGTACTAACAGTGTGACTAACAGAACCCAGTGTATAACCATGGTTCTAACCCCTGGGTGTCTAGAAAAGAATGTAGGAAGGAGTAGAGTTGGAGCACGTTCTTGCAGGATACAAGAAAATTGTGGATAAAACCTGATGAATCATCCCTTGAGTAAATTTATTTGTACACCTAAATGCCTGATAGGTTTCTGTTCCACTGGGCAAGGAAAGCACGCCTCCAGTTGCAGTTGTTTTTGCTTCTGCTTAATGTTGGAAAAACTGCTTTATTAATGAGGATTGTAGATTAGTTCACCTGCTCTTCAGTGATTGCATTGCTCTGTGCTTTCTGAAATTGCTTTCAGAGCTATAGCAGTCCAACCAGACTTTCCCATTAATACTTTATTAGCAGAAGCTACTTGTGTTATAAATGCCTGGAATGTGCTTTGCTGTTTGCTAGTATGTATGTGTGCCATATGCATGGAAGGCTTTTGAAAAACATTGTTTTCTGCCTTCTCTGCACTAGCTGTTTTGTTAAGATGCCTTTGGTTTTTTGTTGTTGTTTTGTTTGTTTGTTTTTTGTTTTGCTTTTAAAAAGTAGAAGTTCTTATCATTCAGTAAGGAAAACATCTTAATTGTTCCCCACCCTGGTTTTTTTTTTCCTTCTTCTCCTCCCATGGGGAGGGATGTGTCATAAATGCCCTTCAGGGAAATGCTTCTTGACACATTTCCCCTTTTTCAAATATACACTTCTATTGCTAATTCTCTTAGGGTAAACAATACCAACCCCGACTCCAGACAGTGAAATTTAACAGGCCGTTACTGTCTCCTGCCTTTGTTGAAGACAGCTAAGCTCTGTAGCCTGTGTGGTAGCACCCAGGATTACAGGGCAAATCGTAGATTTAAGGACAGAATGAACAGCAAAATGCTTCCAAGCAGAACTAAGTCATTAATCTGTATTGAGGAAGTGCCTTTTTATAAGGAGGCAGCATTGTCATGGGACCGCATTCCAGATCAAAGTTTACCTATGGGCACTAAGAGGCTTTGTGAAAGCACTATAATTGCAGCACTTCAGCCACCTCGGAGATACCTGTGTGCTCGTGGTGTTTGTTTGATCCCGCTGGTATCTGTCAGAGGTGCGACCGTGGTGCTCAGATGTCTGGTCCCGCAGAGCTGTGCTGGGAAAACCTGTGGGTCCTCTCTCTTGGTGTGATCCGTCAGTGCCCTCCCAGGTGGTGGGCCTGTGGGCCGCCCAGTACATATAAACACCTGCATATCCCAAGCTATCACCAAAAAGCCTTAAAACAAGGCTGGAACCGTCTCTATCCACCCAAACCAAGGCTGGAAGGCAGCACTCTATGTCAGATGTTAGGACTCTAGGCTGTGAGGGAGGGAAGCTCCTTTCATCCGGCAGGAGCTGCAGCAAGAACGCGGGCAATGGCCTCACCTGCAACCTGCGCAACCTGTTGTCATATCCGTGAACAGCTTTCCACGCTTTTCCTCCCCCTGGGACCTCGGGACCAGTTGTGCTTGGGCCCTGGCCGACTTGGAGTGGGAGGGGGGGGCGGATTATGGGGTAGGGATGCCCTCGGGCAGAGCAGCTCCCCCCACCCTCCCATCCCCGAGGTGGGGCGAGCCCCGTCGTTCCGAAGATGGAGCCCGAGGGAGGGAGGGAGGGCAGGCATGACGCCTGCAGGCCACCCCCCGGCCGCTGCCACCGCCCGCCCCGATGGCCGCGTCCCG
>VZTM01032160.1:121689-135489 GCA_013400555.1 Jacana jacana
GGGGGGGGGGAAGGGAGGCTTCAACGAAGTTTTACACTTTGAAGCTACTGCTTTATTCCAGATTGTCTAAATGAAATTAGTGTTTGTAGCTCTTCCGGAGCGTGCCAGGTTGTATTATGCTTGATGTCAGTGTGGTTTAAAGTCAGCAAAGGCGTGGAGTTACAGAGTTCCCCTGTAGCTTTATTTCGCCGTATTCCTTGTATAGTTCGGGTTGGTGTCCGTGCGCCCGCAGGAGTTAATTTTCCTGTTTGCCTTCTAATGCAAAGTGTGAAATCCAGTGGTCTTACCGGTCGGGGGGGAAAAAATGAATTTGGTGGTAACCTCTCAGTGGAATTTATAAGTGGGAACTGCGGGTTGCACTGAAACGTTAAATTATTAAACATGCCCTTTTTATAAATGTGCTCTAAGAGATTTACATCCGCCAATCCCAGACATCGCACTGGGTGAGGTTAAGGGCAGGGATTTGCATTCTATCGCTGTCTAAATTAGTTCATTGGCTTTCACTCTTCCTTTGCTTAGTTTGTTGTTTTGGTTTTTTTTTTAAATGATAATATTTGTCCATGTTTAACAGCATCCTTTCCCTGTGGTGATTTGCTTCAGACAGCTTGGGTTTAGTAGTATTTCAGTAGGAACAGACCCATATGAGCTCTGGCATGGAAATGCTTTCTTGCATGAATCTTTGAGGGTGTAATTAGAAGGTAGCAAAGAATATCGAATTGCTTAGATACACACCTTGTATCTACAACAAATAAAGGATTAAGTGAGGGCCTTGCAGAGTTTTGCAGTCTTCTTTTTGATGCTGCCTTTTGCTGTGGGAACCAGTGCAGAGCGTCTACGGGATGAAGGAACTGCCTCTGAGGAGGAAACTGGAACCTTGGGTTCACCTTTATGTACAAGTGACACGTGCTGTGCCTCTGGCTGGTATAGTAGATTGTGTGCCTGAGGCTGAGTTATGGGAGCCTATTAAAATATTAGTGGATTTACTCATTTAGAGGTCTCTGAGAACACCTGTGGAAGAAAAGAAGTGACAGATTAGGCTGCTGCTTCTCTTAACTCTTAAAGGAGATGGTTGTGATACAGTGCCCTCATCAGCCATTCGGGCCAAACATTGAGGGGGGGCGGAAGAAAAAAGTTCTGATTATAAAGGGGGTGTTATATTATTATTATTAGTAAAGTGGTGTCAGAAACACGCCTCTGACATTTCTATTTTAGTATTGAGGTGCTGCATCGCTACGTATTTTTACTGTCTGAATGGAGAAGCAAGCCTATACAATGCTGTTTATGTAAGTGCTTACACAAGAGAGGCATATGTTGAAATACCCGGAGAAGCCTGGTCTTGTTTTCAGGCCACGGTGTTGGCCCAGAGCTGACATGTGAGCCAGCATATGTTCAACATGCTGAACTACTGGTTACTCGCTCTTCTTTCCCAGTCGCACACAAGCACGTGAAAGCATCCAGGTTTCTCCCAGGATGGAATGGGAAGAAACGCGAAGATATTTTTCAATGGGATTGAATTCTTGTTTTCCTACCAGCTCATAGCACGTATTAGATGCTCGATGAGTGGCTGCTATTTGAAAAACAGCTACGACATGGGCACATATGTCTGGCACAAGCCAGATGGTTTGATTTTTTCTCTTTGTTGAAATAGTAAAAAAAAAACCAACCAAAAAACCACATAGTTTGCAAAGAGACTGTAGAGAAAATGGTGTTTCCAGGGGAATAAAATAATTGCATCTCTAGTCCTGATCAGTTACCAGACTTGGCAAGTTTAATACAGAGCTCTTCTTGATTACTGACTTGTGGTTTCTTTTCACTTGCTTCGTTCACCTGCTTGTAGTGCTTTGAAAATGAATATTTTGGGACATGCTTTTGCACTTTATCCTTGGTGAAAAAAAGGTTGTTTGGTTTTTCTTTTTCTTTCGTGCTTTCTACCAGCTGGTTTTCATAAGTGTGTGTGTGGAAAAATACTAATTTCCCATGTGGTCTAGCTGGCTTTTGTGCATGTCTAATACTCCCCCATAACAAAAGTGTTTCTGCATAGACACTTCATTCTTAATGTATTTTGTATGCCAGCACTTAATTCTAGGTTTTGAAGTCGAGTAGATAATTAACTTTGAAACTCTGAAAGTTTAAATTCACTAAATGTGCGTGTGTGTTTTACGTGGCCCAGACTGAAGTGGTAAAAACTGAAAGGTTTTTAAACCAGTTGGAAAGAACACTTCAGTTTTCTAGAGCAAATAAGGCCTGCTCTGAAGGAGAAAATAGAATATATTTCAAGTGATTTTTTTTTATTATTATTTTTTATTAATTTGAGTGTTCAGAGGTCCAGCACTTTAGAACCAGGAGTTCCCAGGAGCAAAAAGTTTCCTGGGAGGTGTGTGAAAACATAGGAAACCTCTGTGGCACAACTGCGGAGTTTTGTTTTGTTGGGGTTTCTCTTGGTAAAGTTGTTTTCTGGTTTCTTTTTTCATTTGTCCCCTTTGTTTGTAAGAAGGAACATACAGCTGCTCTCTTTTGTTGAGTGATGTACAGATGGGTCTCACACATAAAAGTTATCAACGTCCCTTTGCGTATAAGGAACTGACATGAAATACACATTTTTATATGTGTAGCGGTTATATTCTCAAGTACGTAAGCATACAAGGCTTTATTTATTTATATGTTGTCTTGATCAGATAGGCTTGTGGCTTCTGAATTTGCAAATAGTTCTGGAAAGGTTGTAGAGAGTGGCTGAAGGATAGAAGCCAGAGAGTGGTGGTCAATGGGACAGAATCTACTTGGAGGCCTGTATGTAGTGGAGTCCCTCGGGGATCAGTATTGGGACCGGTGCTGTTCGATATATTCATCAATGACTTGGATGAGGGAATAGAGTGTACTAACAGCAAGTTTGCTGATGACACCAAACTGGGAGGAGTGGCTGACACGCTAGAAGGCCGTGCTGGACCTCGTTCAGCAGGACCTGGACAGGCTGGAGAGTTGGGCAAGGAGAAATTTAATGAAATATAACAAGTGTAGAGTCTGGGCAAGAACAACCCCAGGTACCAGTATAGGTTGGGAAATGACCTGTTGGAGAGCAGCGTAGGGAAAAGGGACCTGGGGGTCCTGGTGGGCAGCAGGATGCCCATGAGCCAGCACTGTGCCCTCATGGCCAAGAAGGCCAATGGCATCCTGGGGTGTATTAGAAGAGGGGTGGTTAGTAGGTCGAGAGAAGTTCTCCTCCCCCTCTACTCTGCCCTGGTGAGACCTCATCTGGAATATGGTGTCCAGTTCTGGGCCCCTCAGTTCAAGAAGGATAGGGAACTGCTGNCAGGGATTATTCAAAGTTTCTATCCCTAAGAGGTATCAAAGGAAATGTACATTTCTTAGGAAATAAGTAATTTGAACAATTATTGAATTGTTATTTCAAATTATGTGCAAGTAACCTGAGATGCTCTCCCTTTTGAAACAGGTATTGGTGTTTCTCTTGGGCGCTGGATGTATAATGCTGAGATTGAAACACGTTTGTTGTCTAATTGTGAAGAGCTGAGGGTTCAATAGAGTTGTCTTTGTGTCTTCGTGTCTGAGAGCAGATGTATTAACCGTCTGTGGCAGGGTGGGCTGAGGTGTAAGGGAGCCCTTATCCAGCCTTCCTTCCAGTGAATACTTGTGTTCCAATAAGCAAAAAGAAGGGGGGAAAAAAAGCGCTGGTGAATATCAAATTATAGTTGAATTACAGTAAATAAATACTTGGCTCTTGATGCCGCTTCTTAACATGGAATTGGTTTCTGTTTGGTATGTCGTTCAAGCATAAACGAGAGGTTTGAATAAAACTCACTCATATTCTTTCTCAAGACTTAAGTATATTGTTCAAAAACGATACTGATGAATAAGCACTACTTTTTGCTCTGTTTGGCTTCCCTGGGCTTCTTTTTCCCATTACAAAATAAAGCAAAACATCTTTTTAGTAGTATAATCTGCTCTAAGTGGCAAAGCCCAAGTAATTTCTTCCTTTTTTTTCTAGCAGATACTTTGTGTGATTGAGTTTTGAAGTCCAGTTCTTTCTATGGTTAACAGAGAGAGTTCTTTTTATAGTTTTTTTTTTTTTTCTTTTTTCTTTCTTTTCTTGTTCTGGTTGAAAGGAGTTAATTAATGATACTTCATAGAAAGATAAGATAGAATTGTAACTAAAAAAAAAAAAGGGAAGAAAATTTCTTGACCTTTAGTCCATAATTATTTTTAGTACAAGTTCAGAAGCTGAAAATCGCTGATGTCCTGAGGAGGCATAAAAGTGCCAGTGTAAAAGACATATCAAAGTTAATTCAGTTTTTCAGAATGGAAATAAATGTGATTTAAAGGGAAAGTTTCAAGATGTAGAGCCACATTGGTGGAAGTTTGATTTTTGTTCTGTTAGAAGTCTTGTGTTTACACTACGGGTTCCAGGATAAATGAACTGAAAGCTAATTGCGGTGCTCCCACGGGAATATTTAATCCATTAGTGTTTATCTCTTGCTTTGGAGGAATTCTGTCTACAAAGTTTTATTGAGTTATCTTGTGCAATGTGAAGTATTCCAACCCGCTGTGCGGACGTACCTCTATTGAAAGTGGAGACCGACACCAAGTTTTTACTGGTTTATGTAGAAAAGTGAAAAAGAACAGAATTTTCTTGAAATCTCACAAAGTGATTTAAGATGCAGGACTGAGCCTTGTCTTGATTTACTCGGACTGGAAGCTCAGGTAGGTATTTTACAAAGCAAGGGAAGCCAGCAATCTGGAAACAGATAAAACCTGAATAATTGACTGATGGAAAACTAGAGAGAGGGATCTTCTTGTCTTGGTTAGCTACAGAACCATTCCTGGCTTCGTTCCGTAGGCACCAAGAAGTTCCTTAATTTGCAGAAGCTAATGTAAATGTTACCTCAGTCTTTCCTGGTAATCTTTATTTTTTGTTTTTAAATCAGAGCTTTTTTTAGGACTTGGTTTCTGATGGTCTGACAGGCGCTGGCTGTGCCATAACATGCAGTGGGGTGTGTTTCAGAACAATTAATTTAATACCGCGCTGTACTAATCGGGGTCTTCAGAGCTCTGCACCAAAGTTATTGCAGTTATTGGTTATTGCAGTAGGTTAAAAACGAAAAGGGAGGGTCAGTGCAAATTAATTTGGTCAGAAGTACTTCTTGCAGACTCAGTACTACGAGTCTGGTTTATCAGGGCTCCATAAGAGCAGCAACACTCTTGTAGAGAAGAGGGATTCAGTGTTTATCTAAGATACTGTTAAGATGAGAGGTTTCTGGAGCTTTTCCAGGGTGCGCCTTTGAAGGCTGTTAGCATTTTTGTAGTACTTGTGTTTTGGGTTTGATTTTTTTTTATGTACTCCCTTGGCTGTGTCACATGGACTGAAGAGCAAGTCAGTCTTGAACAAAATAAATACACGCTCCCTAGAACTCACGGGATTTTGCAATTGGGTGTAACAAACTATTGGAAAGTTTGGGTTTAAAAAAAATGGTCTTCCTTTAATGGATTATAGATTAATATTGCAAATATAAACATATATATTAAAATAGCCTTCTGCTAATATACATGCCTTAATTTGTAAACATTTAAATTATATTCTTTAGCAGCCTAGTGTCCTTCCATTAATTGGATGTGAAAATCTGGACAAGATTTATTCCTTCCCCTCAAGCTGCTACTCTTTGTTTCTCTTTAGGCTTCTTCTGACACTGTTTTAAGCCCAGGTTTCCAGGGTGGGGATGTGTAGGTGTTCTGATCAAATTTAAAGACTTGCACCGTGTACCCACCTGAAATGAACCTGAGGTACCTGGTATCTGAGGTGTCTGTAGTGACCGCTTCAGTCAAGCGGATTCTGGGGGCAATGAACCCCAGATCTCTGGATTTACATCTTGATCACCCAGTGCTTAAGTCAGGGCTTTTGCTCAGGAAAGCATTCATATTGGAGACTGTATGCTTCCCTCAGCTAAATAAATTAATGAAGAACATTTGCTGGAATCTCACTGACTTTGCTTCTTAGTGGGGAGATAATTGCTCCTTTCATGAATAAAGATCTGCGGTCACTGTCGAACTGGGACGGCTATGAAAGTTTCACAGACGTCTAAACCGAAATATGGGATAGTCAGGGTTGCCCTTCTAGTGCTGTACCTGCTTTTGGAGTCCACTCTGACTTTTCTTGCTTGAAGGTCAAGAGCAAACAAACCTGGTTCTCACACGTGCAAGTTCCCTCCAACGCGGTCCTTATTCCTGCAGGATGGCATATCCCTTGCATAAGAGCAATACTTGGATTTGAAGAGGTTGTTCCATCCTAAGGTGAGAGTACAAAACTTGTCTCTTCTCATATCAGCGGGCATCAAAGGAATCTTTTAAGTTAATATTAAAAGATGACCTGGGGAGGAGAGAGCTGGGTCTTTGCTTCCTTGGTCTATGGATTAGACAGTTACACACGGAGAGACTATTGAAAAAGTTGCACGGGAATACTGGGTACAAACAAGCAGCCAACATCCCAGCAAGTGAAGTTGGAATGCAGAATGCATTTTTATTGCATTTTTTGCTTCAGGAATTACTTTCTGAATTGGATTCCTAGTGAGAATTTGTGAAAACTTTGTATCTAACAAAGATTCATGAATAGTTTATTTTAATTGGATTTTTCCTGATCCGTACATGAGTATATTAGCCTCGTGCATAGAGAGTTAGGGTTCTTTTTCTAAAATTCAACTCGTGGTACTAGCAGATTTTGTTCCCATTTAACAAGCAGAGATCACAGGTTGGTTAGAGTTGGAAGGGACCTTAAAAAAGTTACTTAGCAGAGATTGCTGGGGAGCTGCAGCTGCACACAGCTGTAATTCCTGCCTCCTCTGCTCCAGACATGTCTGTTGTTAGACTTGGGTGGACTCGAGGTCAGACCTGCTGCAGATTTGGTGTTTTGAAAGGAATTAATTTGGTGGAGAGAAGTGTGCAAAAGGGCTTTGAGGGTTTTGTAGTGCTGTTTTTGCTAATGCAGCCTTGACTAATACAGGTTAGTCGTGTCCTGCTTTGGTTTGCCTTTTCTTTTTGTTTCCTTTTACACCATGGTGTGCTTTGACTGGAACAAGAGGTCACCAACAGAGGTAAATTAATGGGCTTATGAAATGAGTCCAACTGGAAGGGTGAATGAAAAATTGTAAAACCCCAAACCCTGTTGTTTATGTAGTAATTGATTATAATATATTTATGTATGACTGAATTACAGTTTCTCCAAGTTAAGTGAAACAGTATTTCACTAGAGATGGAACTAAAATACCAAAAGCAGAGCTAATATTTTATCTGAGTTGAAGTTATGGAACTCTGCAAACTCTGTCTGGTCAAACTAGTGTTCCCTCTATATAAAGTGAAGCAGGATTGATGCTTGGACAGCTATATTCCTTACCTGCTGGAGCTACCCAGGAGGCTCCTTGGTGCTCTGAGGTTGGCAAGAGGTATGGAGTTCCCTGTGTGCTGACTTACTGGTGTTGCTGGATGTCTTAATGGGATGGGGAGATGTTAACAGCAGCTTTCCATGGGTTGTAAGCCGGAAACCAGAAAACTAGTAGCTCTGTCAAAGCTGGGGATAAGCTTTTGGGGAGCTCCTCAACTGACATAATCTGTTCTTCTCTGTGGACATGGAGTCATGGTCTTGAAGAGAATTGTCTCCACTCCTTTTTACGTAGGAACTGAAGTATTTGGCTTGGTTTGGTTTTTTTGTTTGTTTGTTTGTTTTTGTTTGTTTTCTGTTTGTTTGTTTGTTTTAAATAGCCTCCATTCACAAGGAAATTGTCCATTTTATGAATATCTAACTAAGTGCAAGAGGGAATAAACATGGATTTGGAAGGTTTGGTCAATATCCAAATGGAGCCACTGTTCCCCTGTACAGCCTTGGCCAAGGCCTTTTCTTTCCTATGCTTTTGCTTTCCTCTCTATAAAATGAGTGATGTTATACTGTATTTATAAAGAAATTTCAGAAATTACAATAAAAAGCAATAATTAGATCTAAGAATTAGAGTTTTGTATAGTCATGTGACTTTAGAAACCTTGTTATGTCACTGCAGTTATCAGCCAAAATTGTAATCTCATTGCATGAATGATGAAACTTATTACCGATGGCAATCAGTGTCTCGAGAATAAAATATGTGGCAAGACAGTTGCTAGGGTGATAAATACTTGAAAATACAATTAACAAAGACAAAGTGAAGGTGATACAAACAAATGTGACCTTGTTTCCTCGCTTCACGCAGGTCAATGGTTGCAATGGGCCTATGCTTCTTTGTACTGGATATTCATGGCTTTATTAGGAAGGCTAAAAATGGGTAATTATGGAGGCAATGACATGTTTTGTCGGGCTGTGTTAATAACCTTTGGGCTGTAACTTAATGCTGATCTAGTAATAACAACGTCCTGGTGTCTCCAGCTTCATGTGGTCTGTAGTTTCTGATCGATGAGAATGCGTTCTCCCATGACTTAACGCTTCTCGTTTACCTGCCTTTAATGTGTTCTCTGACTTCCCCTCGCAATGTATCTCCTAGCATCAGCTCTAACTAGAATAATAGTAATTGGAAATTCTGTTTTGATAACGAGGGAAGCTCTGCTAACATCCACAGCACATCAGTACAGTTTCTCTGTCACGGTTGTTTGGGGGACAGGTATTTTGAGTCAAAGACACATGTCACAAAATAGATCTTCTGGCACAAAAAATGCTTTGACTCCTCACCAGAGGCAGAAGAACTGAAACGAAAATAACGTTTTTTGATCTGTTTTTGTTCGGTTAGTTACTTAGTTATTATTTTTATTATTTTCATTTGAGGGGTGTGGGGTGGGAGAGAAAAAGCCAAAAAATCCCTCCCCTCAACCGCTTAAGAAATAGGCTGCTTTGTTGCAGAATGGATCAGATGAACTGTTTATTTCAGCTTTTGTGTGTTGAATCAGCAGCAAAGGGATGATGAGCGAGTGGGAAGGTGATGTAGAGCCAAACGTTGTCATGAGTGGGGAATAGTTTCCGTTAGTAGAAAGTGATCAATGGCTTTAATAAAAAAGGAGTGGAATACAAGTTGTCCAAGAGACAGCAGATCTTTACTCTGAGGGTGGCAGAGCCCTAGAAGAGGCTGCCCAGAGAGGGTGTGGAGTCTCCTCCTCTGGAGATGTTCAGAACCCACCTGGACACATTGCTGGGTGACCCTGCTTTGGCAAAGGGTTGGATCTCCAGAGGTCCCCTTCCAGCCCTGGCGATTCTGTGAGTGGTCACTTAAAGGAAAAGGACTAATTCAGATTAAAATTGCAAAACTTACATTGTATATGAACTGTCAAATGGAAGTGTCGTCGGGCCACACCGTGTCCAATGGGGATGCATTAAATGGGTAGTAGTTACACAACTCTCCATTAACACACTGGAAACTTGAGTTCCAGATAAGACAAGAACTGTTCCTACCACTGGACTGCTGAAAGGACCTTTTTTGACAGTAATCCTATTATACCTAGAAGGTAACCCGCCTCATAAAGAACAGTTGTATTTGTAGCCTGAGATGATAGAGTGAGAGGGGGGGGGAAAGTCTCTTTGTAAAAATTCTCCACCACTATCTCCATAATCTCTACTTGAGTGAGCAGCAGCCAAGTGAGAAAATGAAAAATTATAACCTGCCAAGCATCAGTGGCAGACTGAAATGATAAAATTGCAAGTTAATAGCAGTGATGCCTCAGAAAAATTTGCTGGCCAATTTAACATTGCTTTATCCAAGGTCACATCTTGCAGCTGATTATTTTTAGTAATTTGCAGATGAGGACATTTTTACCATTCTTATGGCAAGCAAAGATCAGGGAAATGCCAGGTACAGTTTAAAACTCAAGGTTATCAATCCTCTTTAGATCAAAAGTAAGTTGCATCTCCTGCTGACTTGCTTAAGACTGGGCACGAGAACTGTTCCCATTGTAGGGCACTGGGAGGTCTGTGCTGTCCATTGTGGCAGTGAGAAAGTCAGTGTCACGTGAAAGCTCTGTGGAGTCAGGCTGGGGAAGGGATTCAAAGTATTAGGGGAAACGAAAACTTGGCAGGGTTTCTTCTGGAGCAGCCTCTTGCTTATGTTCATGTGATGATTTTTACGTAATAGCTGCATGTTTTTGAGGTTTTGTAAGGCGTGTGGACCCATCGCAGGCCGATACTCAAGGCACAGTGTAGGTGGAGTCCTGTCAAGTAAGCAGAGCACTTCCCTGGAGTCCAAGGTGTGAAGGTCGTTAGTGGACTGTAACAACGCTTAACATTTCCTCCCACACAGCCTACACAATCCTCTTCATGTTACGGAGTGAACCTTGCTACGCTCGCAGAGCACTGGCACGCTCTCACTTATTTAAAATGGGGCCATTCATCACCCACTGGAACGTGTCATGAGTTTGTGGAGACTCCTGTTGGGAAGGGCTGTGCAAAGGGAAACCCTCCATGCCACTGTTTTAGTGCGGTTCTGCGGTCCCTGTAATAAAGGACAGGCAACACCCTGCTATGCTGAGTGCACGTGGTGGTTCTAGGGAGGCTTTGTGGTCTGGTGGTTCAGAAGTCTCGTCTGTGGGTAATTGCTTTTCAGCCGCTGGGTTGTTGCTGTGCAGGAAGGAGCGCGGCGCTTCTGTCTGGCGTGGGAAGTGAAAGGGCACTTACTGGAAGATTGATGGAGCACCCTGTTTGTAACTGCCCTGTTTTCTAACCATGTAGGTCTTGTCTGTCATTAAATTAATACAAATACTTGAGCAGCTCTATTCAAGGACTCTCCAAAAGCATTCATTTTGATTCCCAGATGCATGAGCTCTGTGAGCCGGGGCTGTTCCCGGTTGAGATGGCCAAACGTGCAGCTGAAGTGCTTTTCAAAACCGAGAGGATTAACTTGCACAAGGTGTTAGTGGTGATGGCTGATGCTCACGGTGGTCCGAAGCCTGGGTTTGAAGGCTCAGCCTCTAGAACCGAGTCTCCTGGGCGTTTGCTCGATGGGAACGTGAGCGGAATTCCCAGTGGTGTTTCCCAGCTTTGGGGGGAAGTTCCTTATGGGATCGCTCACGTCCTGTCCCCTTTCTGAGATCCGAGAGGGTCGCAGCTTCAGCTGTTTAATTCTTCTCACCGCTGTGCAGTGCATCGTATTGCCTTAGCTCAGTAGCCCGGATCTAATGCTTGCTGCAGTGAAACTGCAAATGTATCAAGCAATACTTATTTTGGTAAACATGAAAGACAATTCTTTTGGCAACTCCTGTCCATTTCATTCTCTTTTGTTTTTGAATCACAAAACTGTCTCTTAAAGTTTCCACACTTCCTTAAACTTTGTAGCCTGTCTTCTTTCATACACGTCAGGCTGCTGCCAGCAGCTCTCTCCTCTCCCAAACAAGGTTCCATCTAATGCATTAGGTTCATCTGCTGCCTTCCTGCAGCAGAAGGAAACCCAATCTTCCCTGACGCATCCAGGCAGCTGGACCTAGGAGCAAAAATTTTGGGGAATATGAGACTTCAAACTTGATCTTTCATTGTGTTGTTATTTTTCTTTCCCCAAGTAGTCTTGCTTTAGGATATATGCAATGCAAACATGGCAAAGAAGCTTTAGGATTGCCGTTCTCTGGCATCACTGGGTGTTCTGTACTGCTGTGGGATGTCTGACGGGACAGGGAGGGCTCTGTCCCAGCTGGAGTAGCAGTTGTTGGGTTATATTCATGTGCAAAGGGGAATATCTTCACTGGAATATGTGATATTTTTCCCATTTATATAAGGCTGCTCTCAGTGTGTGCAGGAAAGTGTGTATGCGTGTGTAATATTTCTGAGTACACATGCTTTCATATACACACTCTCCTGGCAGTATAAAGGAGTCTTAGTGGAGATAAAATTCCTCCCCTTTTTCTGTAAAACATACATTTAGTCAAGCTTCTGGTGTAATACTTTTCATGTTGCAGGTAATAAGAGGTAAATATACTGGTGAGAAGAAGAAACAAAGCACAAAGATACAGGGAGGTGTCCCTGCCCATGGAGGGGGGTTTAGAACTCCACAGTCTTCAAGGTCCCTTCCAACTCTAACCATTCTAGCATTCTAAGATAACTATCTGTACACAGCCAGGCTTGAATTTTCTTCTTATCTCCCAGGACAGAACTGGACTAGTTGTCCCTTTCTTCTGTTTGTGGCAGCGGTGTTGGTTTAGGTGCTTTGTTCTGCATCCTTTCCGTGGGATGAAATGCCGGGACACAACTTCCTTGTGCTTGGTTCTGTCCACCAGGCTCTTTGGATGCGTAGTATTCTGTGGATGGAGGAGAGAGTGTCCGTAGCTGATGACTTGCACTCAAAAAATTGTGGTTCTTGGGAAGCTTAAGAGAGAGTGGAGCAGGCTTTTCTCCAAATTGAGGGCATTTTTCCTTTCTGTTGTGAAAAGAAAGAGGTTGACTCTCTTTTTTTTCTGCGTTTCAAGAAGCTTAATGCTTCTGCTCTGCCTTCAGCCAAATGCTGATAATAGGCTTTATAAGGGAACTTTTGTGCAGTTTTTCATTTAGCAGTGAAATTGCATGTAGGAAAAGTGGACTTGACCAAGAGAAAGCTAAGGTTAAAGCAAGTATTTAGACTTTTTTTTTTTAAAAGCTAGTCAGAGTGGATTAAGGCCACTGAACACACATTTAGCGCTTAAAATAGAATCACAAAGCTGCACATTTCCTGCAAAAAATCTCCCAGAACATTGTGCATCTATTAATGAACGCTTCTTTTAAAGTCTCTCCCTTGTAGCAGGTATTTCTGTGTGAGGGTTCTTGACTAGTAATTGTGTCAGAGGTCCATATTGTTCATTTAATTGACCCTTCTGGCCTTACAGCGAATGTAAATACTGGCAGACCCTTGTTTTTTGCTCTCTTTTGAAAACATTGTTTTAAGGTAGCTCACCCTGGGATCGTACTTTTATAAGTGTTTTTTTTCTGGTGGGCCTGTTACTTTCAGAGGCTGATAGTGAAATGATGAGAGAGCTTTAAAACAGATTTCAATTTTGAAACTTGTGTGCTAATTATTAAAGTATGTGAAAGGAGTTCCCTGACCCATTACAAAATATTCTTTGGCAACAGTGAGTATAATGCATTCTGATGACACTTATAATTGCAGTACTTCCAGAACAATTACCCTGGCAGTTCATTTTCATATTGTTGGGAATCGTATTTGCATGTTATATTTAATTGAAAACGGCATGCTTTGCTTTGTGCACATCTGGAAGTACTCACTGGGTTTAACTTGAGAGCAAATGTGTATTTACTTCGCAGGTAAGCAAACATTTAGCTATCCTGAACAGGAGAATGCATTTTAATATCAATTGCACGTGATACTACACCCCTTACAGCTGCATTTTTCCCAAGTTATAATCGGTCCAAGTAGTGGTGGATACTGAATGCTCAGATATTTATCCAACATATCAGAATCCGATGGTTATAAAGTTTTGAATTAGAATCATAGAATCATCTAGGTTGGAAGAGACCCTTGGGATCATCAAGTCCAACCATCAGCCCTACTCTACACGTTCTCCCCTACACCAGATCCCTCAACACCACATCTAATCTACTCTGAAACACACTCAGGGATGGTGACTCCACTACCTCCCTGGGCAGCCCATTCCACTGACTGACCAATCTTTGTGTGAAAAACTTTTTCCTAATGTCCAGCCTAACCCTACCCTGCTGCAGCTTGCAGCCATTCCCTCTCCTTCTATTGCTAATTGCCTGTGAGAAGAGACCAGCACTAACCTCTCTCCAATGTCCTTTCAAGCAGTTGTAGAGAGTGATGAGGTCTCCCCTCAGCCTCCTCTTCCTCAAACTAAACA
>VZTM01032160.1:141119-198499 GCA_013400555.1 Jacana jacana
CCTCTTCCCCCTTTCCTCTTCCCCTTTTCCTTTTCCTTGAAAAGAAAGGTCTTTATTTCACAGTTCATGTAGACAGATCGTACAGCAGAATGCAGAACGCTGAATTCACTGTGAGGGTTTAGTTAACCAGAGGAACACAGGTAGTATGGAATTGTTTTGGAAACACAGCCTGAGCAGTGTTATTGTGGATGCTTTGGTTTTTTCCGACTCAGTCTTGCTTGCCTCCTGCCAAAGAGCTAGGATTCAAGCTCGTCTTAGCAATGCCAATTGGAGAGGGTTTGATATTTATTTATTTTTTTCTTTTACAAAACCTTACTGTTGTAATAACAAGTGTTTTGCTGATGTTAACAGAGGATAAAATACTAATTTCAGTGCAGCCTGAGGCTACTGTTCAGTACTGTCATCTATTTCCATTGAAAGATGTGTGATGTAGTACTAAGAAACAAGTTTGGACAAAAAAAATAAATAGTGTTATTGTTGGAAACCCTGAGAATAAAATAGCTCAGACTGGAATGATGTCAGATTAAGTGTGGATTCTCAAGGCAGTGGCTTCTTGGTGAAACACTAGGTATAACTCTGCGTGTTGCTACAGCTATTGACGTTTCCTGTCTGCTTCTGTTCCCAAAATGATTATTCTCTCAATATTTGCAAGGCAAGTTTCATGTCATGTTACGAATCTCCTTATTTGTCGCAGCGAAGAAAACGTGAGCATCAGGGTTCCTGCATTGAACCCTCCCAGCAGCGTAATTCTTAGAGCTGGAAGGGATGCTCTGCAGGGTCTCTCTTGATTATCAACTAAAGCCTGTTTCCAGAGTCTTGTCTTCCCTTCCCCACACACACTGCAGCTAGACTTTAAACTGCAACTTGATGGTATAACTGAAATCAATTTGTTCTATGCTACTTACGTGTATTTAAAATGGTGAGCGAGCTCCATACGTACATGTCGGTGCGATAGTGAAGCAGGTAGAAAAGACGAGCTGTGATGCTGATTAGAGGAGGCTGCGTGGAGTTTTTCATAGGGTTAATGCTTTCCAAATTGGAGGATATAAGATTGAAAGTGAAGGGCACACTCCTTGGTGAGGGAAAGTGGGTAGAGTTGGCCTAATGCAGAATCTCATTAAAGTAACTGTCAGGATTCCTCTATTTTACCATCGCCTCCCCTATTCTATAAGAGTCAACTGTCGTTTTGAGTGAGCATTCTGCCAAAGAGGCATTTACAAATAAATGAAAAATGTCACAATTGATTTTGCTCCTTTCAGAGTACTCTGTGTCAGCTTTGTCACAAACCCTTTGTTACTCTCTTTTTCAGATCTCTCGTCTGGACGTTGGAAATAACTTTGGAGGGTGCTGGGCTTCTTTCTGCTGACCCAGGGTAAGTCTGTGGATTATGACTTTTTATTAACATGTGTGCAACAGTTAAATGATGTTGATTTTTCAGTGCTTAAGGAGGATGGAAGGCTAGAAGTTCTTACCAATTACCTGATGAATGTATATCAAAGCTGCAGAATACAACCTGCAATTGAGAACGCTACGATCCTAATGAATTTATTTCTTAGTTTCTTCTTTAGAAGTATTTGTGAATTATGGTAATTACTTTGCAATCGTTGCATGCAAGCAGTACTAACCCCATAAAATATGTATAGCTATGCTTTTTTTATTATTATTTGTTTCTAAAGAACACGTACTTCTTAGTTGATAGTGTTCTTTTCTTCAACATTTAAAATTTCCCGTTCCCTCTCAGTGTATGTTATGGAGTTATTATAGTGCACCCTACTGCTTGTAAACATATGGAAAGGTAAGCTGTTTTTCTTAGGTACTTGCTGGCTGGGTAAGTGAAGCTAATGGGCAATATCAGTAAACTCCTAATGCAAAAGCGTTAGCATAAGAATGGGTGCCTGTTGGAATTTCATTATGAAAACTCCTTGAGATGGTTTAGATACATCTAACTACTATTGCTTCCAATAAAAACCGTCTTCATTGCTTTCTTCTGGAACTTCAGTTTTGTGATAACAATCAAAAATACATGGAATGTTTGACTAAAACTGCTGTGAAGGAGAACTTCCTCACCGTGTGTAGAAATGCTCGCGGCCCTTTAAATGGGACTTGAAGGGATTTAACGGGAGACTTAGTGCTACGTTTCAAGAGTACCTTTTGCCTTTTTTGCATTTTCTGTGACATTCAGGAAGTGTAACCTGCAAATAGTAATAAGAAAGGAGTTTACCCCTTTCCACTAACTTCCAAAAGTAACTTCACCCTGTATAGGAAGCATTATTTTGTGTCATTTGGAGTATATCTGCAGGGACTCTTCAACAGGGGTTCACACACGTTTGGCAACCTGTGAAACAGCACCATGTCTCTGTTTCTGTGCCTGTTCTTTTTCTTCACAGAGTATTTTAGAGAGCTGCAGCATTTTATCACTGTTGCTAATAACCAACGTTTAAAACCAGAAGAACTGTAGAGAGTCACGTTGCTGTCATTTTTTTATTCCTGGGAAACTTGTAGCAAATCCAGGAAGAACTTGACCTCTTTAAGGGAAAACTAGAACAGTTTGCAGCGTCACTGCCCTATATACATTTGAGTGTGTGTATATATATATGTGCCCTATATTTCTTTTCTATTCCTCTTCCATCTGGGTTTGTACTGTAGCCCCACGAGCTCTGCTTTTGACACAGCAGAAATTCCTTTGCGTTGGTTCACGCGTGTGTGTCAGCTCTTTGAGCGTTCTTAACGTCGCGTTCCCCGCCAGATCTTACAGTTCTCAAATGTGTTGAATTTGTTTGAAAACACGTTTTAAAATGAGTATCTAAAACAACCATTAACTTTCCGGCAAGTTTAGGATTTTAATTTTTGTTCTTTTAACTAGAAAGCGAAACTTGCTCACGGAAACTACCAGAGAGCACCCTTAATTTGCACTTTGGACACTCTCTTTTGTTTACCTGTTAGTACAAGCTTTGGGACAGAGCCCTCGAAAGCAATCCCTGATGGTGTGTTTTCAGCGGCCGGAGCTTGCTTTTCTTCTGTTTATGTTAGAGGAAAATCTGAGCTGAGAAGGCAGTACAGAGAGAGAAAATGAGTTGTGGCACTGTGAAAACTGCCAATGTAATTTCAGTGAATAAACCAGACAGTTCAAGGCTGTTATATTTGTGCAATTAATTCTTAGTGTTACTGTAAACAAAGAGAGAAGGAAGGAAAACTTAGCTGAAAATGAAGTAGAACATGGCATTGTCGGCTCTACGTGTCCCCCAATCTCTACCCCCCCTTTTTGCCTGTAACAATACAGTAAATTGTTTGGAGGTAGATCTGAATGGGAGCCTGTAGCAGTTCAGATCTAAATGGGGCGTGAACTTATGAGTAAAGCAGTGCTGCAAAGGGGGATCTAGAACACTTCCCTAATGCCTTAAGAAACCACCAAGGTATTGGCTAAATGTGATTTGGCAGATTTGCAGAAGCTTAGGCTTTCCATCACCAAATCATTGCCTAGAAACACAGTATTTAGTTTCATGATGTTAGTGACATTGATTTGTCCCAGCTGGGCATGCTCCAGTGCATTGTTATGCATATGTAAATAAGCTGATTGCCTGTATGAGAATTACTTACATTTGTCTGAATCATAAGATTTCTCTTAATTGCTGGATGTCCCTCCAAGCAACAGATGAAATGTACTAATTGGAAAAATTACTGTGAGATAAAACGTAACTTTGGTGGGAGATTGCACAGACCTCCATCCACCAAATAGCAAACACTGAATAACTAAAAAAAGAAAGAGAAACCTGTGAACTTATTGCAGGTTCAGTAAGGAACTTGCAAGTTGGGAATGAGCCCAGGAAAAGCTGAAGGGAAACCCAGAGCGTTCACCCCGGTGAGAGGCCTTTCTGGTAGTGGGCTGGAGACAATGCTGTGCTGCTAATCCAAGGTTCCAGTAAACTTCAGCCAGCAGCAAGGGAACGGAGACCTGTGTCTTTCTGAGTCACTTTGTATTGTATTATATCATATAAAATTGATAATGTTAAAACTATTAAAATTTCAGTTTAACTGATTGTGGGATTCCCTTCCCCTTGGTAATTGGACTTCAGTACTCGGGATGAAAGTAATTGGTTTTTTTTGCCCCTGAGGCCAAGATGTTCCTGCTACCCCTTTTCATACACAAATGTCTCTTTTCCTATTTAAATGAATAAAGGTGCTGTATCTCTAGGTCATGGGGACTTGCTGGTCTCATATTTCAGCAAGATTAATTGCAGCCACTTCCCAGTCTCTTCACGGCATAAGACAGCTTTTCTACATACCAAGAAAAACTGAAGGAGGAGGGAAGTAAGGGAGGATAATTTGGTTAAGTGGGGAAAGATAAGATTTTGAGGAGGCATCATTATGAGTTTGTCAATTAAGTTGTTACACTTTCACTTTTAGAAGATCCATTTTAAAACCCGAAATATCCTTTCTCATTTAAATCGGGTCAGTTTCTAGTACTTCTGATTTGCACCATTTTATTCCTGGAGTGTCCGTACTATTCCATTGACTTCAGGGAGATCGTTCACAAAATACAGAAATTGTTCCTCACCTCTTTGTATCTGAGGCTCTGCTCTGGGCTGTTGCTGCCTTTTAGCTGTTCTAAAACATTATCATCAAACTGTTTTCCTCTGAACTGTTTTGTGTGCATGCTTTATCAATAGCAGTGCTTCAAGTAGTGCAATAGAGCTCCCAGCAGAAAGGGCTGGTGAAGAAGACGTGCCCACAAGACAATGCCAACAAGCAATTTGTGGTTCCTTCTTCCTGAATGAGTTGGGTGGAGGTTATTTGCTATTCAAACAGGGATAATGAGATGAAATGTGGTTTACTCATTTTTGTTGTAGCACAGTGGTCAAGCCTAAACCGTTTAATTTTAGGGGGTTGGACAGGGCAAAGAAAATAGCTAATCACTTGCTTAATTGATCATTCTCTCACTGTTGCCTCTAGCTGTGGCGTGTTAACGATGGTCAGAGAGATTAACCATCAGCAAATCCCCCAAATTGTACAGGAAAATACCATCGAGTAGCTTAATGGTGAAATAGTTTAATTGGTGCTTAATCAGCAGAGGAAAGGCAGGGGAGGAAGCTCCCATGCTGACCCCAAGGTTTCAAAAGAGTCTTTAGTCAAAAGAGTGGCTTGAATGTGTGTGGTAGGACCTTCCATGCACAGAGTATTAGCGGAGGGAAGTGGCTTTGACTACATTTCCTGAAGTCATTATTTTAGCAAGAATGTCTTGGGAATAGTTTCAGTGCTCAGAAGCGTTAAGAGGACCTAATGCATTTTAATTTTGTCCCCATTAAATTGTAGTATTTGTTTAAGCAACAAATAATGATAATTGCAGCTGGGTTGTTTCTTTTTTTGCTTTTTTGCTTTTGCATTGACTAGAATAAAGCTCTTTGAAAACTCCATTCAGAATTGGTTCCCAAGCACATATGCCTCTGCATGTAGATTTGAATTACTGGAAGAAAATGAATGGATTGCCATTGAATTAGTTCTATTGGCTCTATTTGATAAGCATATCCTTGGGCTTCTCTGAAAATTATAGCTGCAATTAATGATGGCTAAACACAGCACTTGGGACTCCTCTGTAGCTCTAGAAGCAGGTTGTGCAAAGTTGCTGATTCCAGTAGTCTTCAGTAGAGCTGAGATGTCACACGAGGTCTTCATGTAAAGGAAGAAAATACACTCTTCCTTTGCCCACCACTTTGTTAGGGCTGTTCCCGTATTTGCTGCTGTTTTGGGGAAGAATTGGGCTCAATGTTTTGAATTAGAGACATAATTAAGATTTTTAGCTTCTGTAAAAACTTGACTTGCACACAGGAGGTACCCTGTCTACACCATGCTAAAATGATACTTAAGCAGAGCAATGCTTTTGCTACCAGAAATGTGTTGATGCTTGAAGCTGATTCTCTCTAAAGGATGCCGTAATTAGAAGAATGTAACATAATCCTTCAGTATTGCATCTTTATCCCTTAGAGGGATGAACTCATCTTTTCTGACTGCACTAGCGTGCAACTGACCATGGAAATACTACAGAATTATAAAATGACCTGTAAAACAAAGTACAGTTTTTACAGACTAGCCTATTTATTTTAAAATATAAAATAAATTAAGGTTATTATAAATTATTCCAAAAAGGCTTGTACTTCCTGTGGTACTTGCTTGGAGCAATTTGGAAGTGAAAGCATTTTTCTTGAGATCAAAAATCGACCTGGAATGCTGGTTACTTTGCCTTAAAGAAACTGCATGTGAAGTATTTGTCCTCTGTGAGGCTGAAGACTGTTACAAAATCTTTGCCAAGAAAAGGAGAATCTGTTACAGACGTTGGTGAGTGTTTGCACCAGGTGTAAGCTGATCCAGCGATAGCTGCCTTCTAGAAATTGAAAGGATGAGAATTTTGAGCGGTTTCGTTCCCAGTTCTGGATGGAGAGCTGGGTTTTTCTAGCCGAGACAGTGTACAGCTTTGACTGGGGTCGTCTTGAATTTTTCTCAAAAGACTTTTTAAAAATTATTTTTTTTCAAAATGTTCTAAGTGTTTTGTAATAGAGTTTGTGATAGAGGATTGTTTATCTAATCTAAATCTCCCCTCTTTCAGTTTAAACCCATTAGCCCTTGTCCTATCACTCCACTCCCTGACAAAGAGTCCCTCCCCAGCTCTCCTGTACCCCCTTCAGATACTGGAAGGCTGCTCTAAGGTCTCCCTGGATCCTTCTCTTCTCCAGGCTGAACTGCCCCAGCTCCTTCAGCCTGTCCTCATAGGAGAGGTGCTCCAGTCTTCCTTAGTGGCCATCTTCGTGGCCCTCCGCTGGACTCGTTCCAAAAGGTCCATGTCCTTTCTGTGTCAAGTACCCCAGAGCTGGACACAGTGATCCAGGTGGGATCTCACAAGAGCAGAGTAGAGGGGTAGAATCACCTCCCTGGACTTGCTGGCCACGCTGCTTTTGATGCAGCCCAGAATGTGGTTGGCTTTCTGGGCTGCCAGCACTCATTGCTGGCTCATGTTGAGCTCCTCATCCTCCATCACTCCCAAGTCCTTCTCCTCAGGGCTGCTCTCCAGACATTCTTCACCCGACATCTTCCTGATCGTTCTTTGAAGTGTATCACATTTGAAAGGTTCTTCCCAGCACACCAGACTTGTGTGTTTCTGATAGCTTTACTCAGCATTTTAATTAATTTTGGAATTAATTCTTCTTTTACTGATACTTGCAGCAGCAGTGGTGCAAATAAGTTGGTAGCAAGGCTGGTCATACTCCAAACTAAAACCCTTTTCTTGAAGAATAAAGTAGATCTTGAGGTCCAGCTAGCTATGGCAAAGGCTTTAGAAATGCCCAAGAAAAATTCAGAAGACCAATTAAGGAAACGTTGAATTTGACTTGACTACCCTGCTCAGGCTGATACGTCCATGATCTTGTAGGAGATTACTTGCCTCAAGCACAGAGAAGGGCCTGAGTGGCTCCATATATGCGAATTAGAAGCAATGACCCTTCTGTGTGACACTGCAGTCAGCCTTTGGTTCAAGCGAGGTAGCGTAGTTCTCTATTTGTTAATAGCTGAATATGTATAGTGCTATGCAAAACAGGTTTTCAAAACAGCTGAGGTACATGTGATCATTACTTCTCACATGAATATTGAAAAATCAAAAAAAATACGGAAGCTTAAATAAATGCTTCTGACCTTGGTGTACTTCAGGGAAGAGGTGTAATAGATGGCAGCTTCATGACTTTCTTAGTATACTTTATTCTTCCAGACTATGCTGTTCTAAACATCTGAGGTCAAAAGTGAGTGTTTCCTATGAAGGAAGGTCTATGAAGAAGATAACGCTCTTGGGAGAGTTTTGACCTTGGTTCGAATGGGAGCGGGATCAAGCACGAGTGCCGGGTTTGCAGGGATGAGGCTGAGAAGTGATCAGCGACACTGAACGGCGATCGGCAAATCCACATCTTCAAGCTGTTAAGAAACCCCCTTACGTTCCACGCTGTCAGTTCTGGGGATCCGGCGGTGGTTTGCTTGGGTTTCTTTTTATTAGAAAGAACATTGGCTATACCCCTATGAACAAACCATCCCCCAGCTCTGATGGATGTCAGAAACACTATGAATCTATCTGCTGGAGATGTGGTTGATGTGGGTAGATACAATACCGCTCCCAGCAAAATATTTCACGGTCCTGGCTTGAACACTTTCATTGCTCTAAGGCATCTCAGTGCGTTATGGAAAAGAGCTCATCTCCACTGAGGTAAATAGTTTTGCAGTGGTTTTATTTTCACAAAAGCTAAAGGCAAAAGCAGGAGATGATGACTCAAATCTTGATTGAAAAAAAACTCAACAAACCGACCCAAATTGCTCCAACTCCTCTCCCTCAATGAAACACCTGCGCTGCAAATAAATAATACTGTAATTAAAGTAACTGAGGCTTCAGCTTCAACAGAGGCTATCCAATATGTAAGGCTTGAGGAAACTTGAGTTTAAGGCAGTGTTGAGGGACATGAAGGTTCAGCATTTTGGGAAGCTTCTCCTTGAGGGTTAAGTATCCCGTTGCTTTCACCTCTGTTCACTCAAATCCATCTGTGCCTTTTATGAAAATCAGCTTTGTCTGCCGTGTCTTAAAACAGTCTGCACTGGGAGCCACTGGCACCGTTACTGCAGACCTTATGGTTTTGCTGTGAGTTCAGTGAGTAACATTTATTGCAGGCTTTATATTAGCAGTCGCTTTTATAAAGTATGACTTTTTTCAGATAAATAAGATCCTTTATCCTGGAGAGTACTGTCTCTGTTTCAGTCAGTCGCTGTATCGTGAATATCTTTCAGAAAATGTCAGGTTGGGTTTTAGAAAAGCCATTTCATGAGCTCAATTTCCCGCTTCTGAAAGAACTTGGTTGGTGCATTGCCGCGGCCAGGAGCAGTGAAGCCAGACGCAATCCAGATGATTGGTAGATCAGCTTCAGCTTTATTCAGAAAGCTCTCCAACCAGAAAGCAGTACAATCCAGTCAGAAGGCAGAACCTCGTTTGAATCAAAGTCACAGGTCCTCATTCGCCAAGCACTACATTTAGGATAGGGAGAGGGATATTGTCCACGAGCTTTTCACGCACTTTCCACTCGCCTAAAGTTTCCCCATCATTGGCTACAACCCTTGTCTCATTTGCTGCTTCCTACACCCAGTTTCACTTTCACTATACTTCGTTTCGCTTACTTCCACTCATTTGCATCTATGCTCTCCCAGCAACCCCTCTTAAAGGGCCTGCTCTCAACAGTGCATCACTTCAGAACTTTTCCTTTAAAACATAAGATGACACTTCTCGCTTCTCCGCCTTCCCCCATTTCCAAAGTGCTGTGCCAAAAATAAGTAAATGTACTCTTTCTCTCTTTTTTTTTCCCCCCCCACCTTTACAATGTCAGTAATGAACGCCTTCCATTCCTGCCTGGACCTCCTGAAATTTACTCAAGCCATCTCTGCTTTTCTGCTCCTGTGCTCGCTTGTTCATTTATCCATTAGTTCCCTTCCTTTTAAGGCACGCACACCAAAATCTGCTGGCAGATCCACGTTGAGACACAATGAGCGGAAATAAAGGGAATTCAGGACTAAAGTGGCCAGCGGCGAGAGAGCAGCAAATGGGATGTGGCTCTTGGTGTTTTAGCTTTGAATAGTTTAGTGGTTCTGCGAGGTTTGTAAAAATGCATTTGCGACACGGAGCGCGAGGGCCGTGTTTTATAGCTTTTAGGGAGATATTAGTTCCATCCACTAAATGTGAGAAGCCTGGCATCTTCCTCTTCTCAAATGCTTCCCATTCATGTCTTTCTGTACCTTTAGAGTCGGCTGCAGCTTGACAAATGCAGGTGTTCTGACGACTTGTCTTCGAGCTATACTTCAGATTTCTCTTTCGCCTCCCTTTGCAATAAGAAATACCCGTTCAAATGTGGTCATGGTGTTTTTTACGGTAGGCATTTCAGATACCTACTGCTGAATAAATAAAATAAAACCACCTCCCGCATTTAGAGGAGCCTGGGATGTTTTTCTTGTTTGCTTTTCAAAACCTGCGGCAGTACGGAGTGTAGTCGGTTGTCACAGTCAAGAAGATGGCCTGGCGTTGAAATGAGAACATAATTAAAGTTATTTTGACTTTTCTCAGGACTTGGAACAAACTGTGACTTAAACCTTTCCTTCGAGGTGTTACACCTAACAAGTTCTCTGGAGAGGGATGGCGGGAAGGCAGCTTAGCTATCGACAGAACACCGAATGGCTGCATTCCCCGGGGTTTGCTTAAATTTGAAAGTAGATAGGAACTGGGAAGAAATATAATGCAATCTGGTAAAGAGGCTGCAGCATAACTCCAGCTGCCTCAGACACAGTAATGCACCAGTATAAAAATCTCATATTAACTTGGAATACGGGTAACATCGTAAACCATCCTAAAGTTGCTTAGCTTACGCTTGTCCTTGATGCATCATTTTCAGTGGCTCGTGACGCCGAGATGGGTTTATGCTCTAAACTCAGTGAGATGGAAACCAGGTCTCTTTACCAGCAGTGGAAAAGGCCTCGTGAACCTTTTCTGGGCTGTTGGTGTTAGATCATGACATGCTAAATGCAAAAATGCCTCCTGAGCTGACACAGCAGTTGAACGGTGTCAGACTCTGGGTCTTAATCTTATGGAGGGTTAAGGTTTCACTGAGCCACCGAGACCACTCATGGTCTGAGGTCTTCTTTCCTGCCCACATGGGTGTGTGTGCACATGGTGGAGTCTTGACACGAGTCTGCTGGGATTTGGAGCGTGTGGAGGGGGAAACAGTAATTCTTGGGTCTTCCAATTTTTTCTTCTTCCTCACACCCCTCTCTTTTTTTCTTTCCCCTAAAATCTGGAATGCTTTGCTGCTCAATATTTGTTATATTGTAGTCCTTCCTCTGAATTTAGGAATGCCTTTCAGCATGGCATCAGCAGGAGTGGTTTTACAGAATCACAGCCCTTCTCTTTCCACTGCAGAAGCTTAGATTGAGATGTAGCAACTCTTGTTCATTGTTTTGAGGAGAGGAGCTTGATGCAGAGGACACAGAATCATAGAATCATTTTGCTTGGAAGAGACCCTTGGGATCATGGAGTCTAACCATCAGCCTTAGTCTACAAAGTTCTCTCCTACACCAGATCCCTCAACATGCTTGAATTTGATGAAATGGATCTTTTTCTAAAAAGTAGTGTTTTACCTGATTACTTTTGCTGGCTTTCAGTGGATTCTGGAAGATGTTACCCTGAGAGGATCCTCTTAACTGAGAAAGAGCACAGCTCTTTATCGAACTATGCGGAGGCCTCCATCTGTATTACTATATGACGTTCTCAAAATGGGGATGTGGTGACTCAGATTTGGACAACAGCTTTGAAGCAGCAGGGGACAAATCTGTGGATTTTTTATTTTTGCTGGATTCAGCTGTACATCCCTCTCTCTTGCTTAGGGGTACACAGTGCTCCGAGTGCTCTGACAAGGGTGGCAGAGCATCGGGGAGATCTGACTCAGTGAGGCTCTGAGAAACCCTGTCTGACAGTATTTCTGCTTCAGTTTGGTGGGGGGCAGAGCAAGTTTGGTTTGGAAGTCAGGATGACAGGAATTTGGAGTAGCTTGCTAAGGCAGTTGCATGGGGAATAGCCTGAGCTAAAATGTCTCTGGCTCCTGGTCAGGGCTGGCTTATTGCTGCCTGGATTAGACCACCACCAGAGTTCCTGTTCCTCCTTGGATTGCCTGGCCAGTAGAGAGCTAGTGCCCGGGTTACTGTTTGACTTCCAAGGACCCGAGTTTCAGTGTTATCTGGGAGCCCAGTGGCATTTCTTAAAATGGCAAAAAACAGTGCTTAAATTTAAATTTGTCCCGAACATCCTTATCCTTGTAAAGCCATGGAGCAGGGTTGCAGAGCACTCCTGATGTTCTGGGAAAATCCCTCTGAATATCACTCTCCATTATTATGTCCTACAAATCTGAGATCAGGCATCTTACCTCTCGGACAGCTGAGAGAACTTTAACTTGCAAGAATAGATATGCATTCCATACTGGCCCCGGAGCCACGGAGCTCCAAGTTGTGATTGACCTTCTGAGTGAAGTGCTGATCCTGTGATTCCATGAATGGTAGGATTCCTTCAGAAAACTATATTATTAGTAGTATTAATATTATTAGTATTATTTTAGGGTTTAGTAAAATCTTGATTTTCTTTTTTTTCTGTTAAATTAACAAAATGTTAAGGGACGTTTTCTTGTACCTTCTAGGCTTCTTCATGTTCTCATTGGAGCAGAGCTGGTCTGTTGTGAAAGGTAGTAGGAAAAAATCCCCCATTGTGGTTCTGTTGGCGTTGTTTGAGTTGATACAGAGGTGTACATGTACATACAATCAGGGATCCTACTGCAAACAGTTCGACCTTCTTAGAAAAGGTGTCTCTCCTTGGCCTGGAATGCCTCTATGATTCCAAGGCCCATGCCGATGCGAGGTATCTCCAGTGGCAGTCTGCACATAGGTATATGCAAGAATGGGGTGCTGCCAGCTTGCTTGGCTGTGTAAAATGTTTAATTTTAGCTGTCTTTTAGAAGTAGTTATTGAAAGAGTCTCAAGAAATTAAAAAAGAGTTAACACGGCCGTTGTCCCAAGTCCCAAGCTTTACTACCTCCATGAAAACAGAGGTTCATAATTACTCAGCGTATGTCAGTCTCCAATGTATTATCTAGTCTATACATTATTATGCATGTAAATAAAAATCACATGGAAACAGTTTTAACGTCTCAATAAAGCACAGGGAATGATCGGTAGAAATGTAAAAGACTGTGTTGTGTGCAGGTTCCGGTTGGTTTGTCTGACTTGAGGGAGTTGGGATTGTTTAGTTTGAGGAAGAGGAGGCTGAGGGGAGACCTCATCACTCTCTACAACTGCTTGAAAGGGCATTGTAGGGAGGCTGGTGCTGGACTCTTCTCATGGGCAATGAGCGACAGAACAAGAGGGAATGGCTGCAAGCTGCAGCAGGGTAGGGTTAGGCTGGACATTAGGAAAACATTTTTCACGGAGAGAGTGGTCAGTCAGTGGAATGGGCTGCCCAGGGAGGTGGTGGAGTCCCCATCCCTGACTGTGTTTAAGAGTAGATTGGTTGTGGTGTTGAGGGATCTGGTGTAGGGGAGAACTTGCAGAGTAGGGCTGATGGTTGGACTTGATGATCCCAAGTGTCTCTTCCACCCTATATGATTCTATGACTTGTAACTATTCACAACTTAAGTTATACTGAAAGCATGAAGGTACCTTAGTTTTAGCCAAATAAATGAAAAAAATAGTGAGTGAGTGCACCAAGGAGCTCAGAAAACTTAACTGAAAAAATTTTACCTCTTCTGGCAATTGAGGCAGGTATATTGAGCTCTGGAGTGCAGCGAGCAGCCATACCTCTGCTCTGTCCACTTTCTGTCCAGCCACAGCAATAATAACTGACAAGTTTACAGGATGATTTTTCTTAAGGCTGTTGGTTCTTTTTCTGTAGTGTCTCCTGGTCAAAAAGTAGGAGGCTGGAGCCAGTGGTATCGTTAGGTGTTAAATTGGGACTTTGTTGTTCAGCAAACCATGAGGGCATCGATTGGGTACAAACTCCCTGGCTGCAGCCTAAAGCCATGGATGGTGCCACCCAAAATGGAGGTTCAGCTCTGATGGGAAAGATGGGAAAAGCAAATCAGGTTTTATACAATGCCTTTTAGTTCCTTTTCAAATGGAAAATTACTAAAATGAAATTATCATCTTGCTCTTTCATAAGGAAGAGTGGAAAAGAAATTATTAACAACTCATAGAAATCTGGATAGCTTTATTAAGGAGAACACACACACACAGAGAGGTGTATTTTTCATGTACCTATAGGCAAAAAACTTCTTTCTGTGAAGGTCAGTCTGGAATTACTAATTTAAGAAAAGAATGATCTAATTCCAGCATTACCTACTGAAACAATGGAGCTTTATAGTCCATTAGTTTGTATGTAAGACTCCTTTGACAATATAATTTTCATGACTGTATTAAAATGTCATTAATGTGTTTAGTTACTACTCTTCTATGATCCATTAATTATAATGGATGAAATTAGATGTGAATGAAACTTACATTCTGAATTCTAAAATATTAACTTTATTTGCAATAACTGTAAATGAGTAATCTTCAGGTTCTGGTCTTAAACGATCTTATTTGATAATGTAACAAAATTGGTGATTCCAAACTCTTAAAAAATTAATGTCAATAAAATCCAAGGCGTGTTTAATTGTAAAGGTTTTATTTGAGAACAAGCCCTTTTGTTGGCGCTGTGTTGCATTTCGTGTGCTGTGTTGCACCTAATCAATATGAATTTAAACGAAGCAGCGTACCTCATCCTGCAATAGCAAGGAGTTACTGTGGTATTACTCTGTGTCTCTTACTCCCTGCATAGTTGGTCACCTTTTACAAGCTTACTTCTAACCTGGGTCAGCATAACCAGAAGTAAAATCAGATTCCTAAGCAGGAATTTGCTTTGTTAAAGAAGGAATTGTCTTTGTTAAAGAAATGAATATGCGTGTTAATTTGGGGGTATAGTTTCTGGTTGACCGTGGCAGTTATGTGGTAGGACTCCTCCATCCTCAAACTTGCCTGTGGATGGGGGACAAACAGTCCAACTCTCCTCCTGCTTTCAGAGAGGAGAGTGAAGGAAAAAAGAGATGGTTCAGCTGCACGTGCGCTGCGTGCGGCTCTGCGGCTTGGATGCTGCTATCTAAAGCTGTCTCCATTCCGGTAACCAAAAAGCAGCACCTTCCAATCTACGTGTGAGTTTCTGCGTTTCTGTTTTGTAGGGAAACAAACAAGCCCGATGTGTTTAGTTGCCTCTTTCTTCCTCTTTTTGGTTCTTTCCATAACCCCAAATTCTAAATCCGTCTACGCTTTGACACAACAGAAAGTGGATGGAGTTAATTTTACCCTTCGCTCAACCTCCCTTCTGCAGGGAGCTCCACCTCAGGGCAGAAGCAGGAGTTTCTGATGTCTGACGCTTTGTCTCTTGCCTTTCATTAGTCTTAGGAGGGGGGAAATGGGCGGTAGAGTTTGTGATAATCTGCGTGAGATTCTGGTTCACTTTATGATGGAGTTCTCAGTTTCGGTTGGGGTTTGTTGGCTGTCGTTTGAGTGAAGCTTGAAAGAAGACACTGCAACAGAAAATGCAGGGAAAATAGAAGCAGAAAAAGTGATGTTTTGTGTTGAAGCTCAGTAGAAGAGAACAGAAGAGGTGGGCTGTTACCTAATAGCACCTCTTGCATCTTAAACATTTCAAATTAAAATGTTGTCTTGCATCTTTCTCAAAGATCCAGATAACAAAACCCACTAGCAGTGGTGTTACTGCTGTGAAAGTTAATTAATTTAAATTTTTTTCTAGTTTAATGGGAGGAGTTGTAGAATTTATCTGAACAAGGCTATTGTTTTATTTGGCAACGCTTCCTACAACCACCCCATTCTGGTGACAACACTCCTGATTTCTCTGGGAGATGTGGTTGGCCTGTGGTCAAGGCGGTGAGTCTGTAGCTGGTGTGCTTACACGGGGGGCTTCATCTCCAGGGCATGGAACAAGGCTTTCTGTAGGCACTGCAGGTGTGCACGCTTCATTCTGCCAGCTGCATGTCTCTGCTTTTACTAGAAATGTTATTCTGGATTCTTTACTCTAAAAGATTTCTTAATTTTTCTCTCAATCAGCACTTTTTTTTTCTTTCCTTTTACCCCTTTTACTTTCTCATATCCTTTGTGTTTCTAATTAACATTTCAAAATCACTGCCTGGCCTCCGTTCTGAATAACCTGAGCTTGTTTTGCATTCTGCTAGCACACCTCTACTGCAAATGTAACACCAATTAATATTATTGTCAGTAGCTCAAAATAAATAGTCTCCACGTATGGGTTTATTCTCAAACTGCAATATATCCACTGGTTTCTATCTGACAGGTCTTGAAGCCGTAGAGCTGGATTAAGCAGAAGTTTAAAACTCTATTTAGGCTGAGTAAGCAGATATCTCTAATCAGTTAAACTGGCTGCACCTCTTGATAGCTCTCCACAGGAGTCTAGAATGAAAAAAGGCAAGGACTAAGAGAAGAATATCTCCAAAAGATATCTAGCATTTGTCAAAATGGCTTTCCCCTAGAAAAATACTCTTAATCTGCAGATTTTTCTGTTTGCTGCTCTTAGGTTGCCAAATCATACCTGAATGTGAATTTCAAAGGCAAGGCTTAATCACTGAAAAGCTTTTGCTGCCTTTTGCTTGCAGCTTTACTGTGCTGCCTTTTTTCCTCTCTTAAACTTGATCATCAAAAGCAATTGCAATAATTAAGGAAGGGATAAAGTAAAGGCAAATTATAGCTAAATGCATTGAAAAGTAAAAGCTTTATGACTTAAAATTTACATTTAAAATTTTCAGAGCCCTCTAAAATTTCCTCCTCTCTTCAGTGCACCCCTTTTTATTAAAACAAACAAACAAACAAACAGAAACAAAAAAAGAACAACAGAAGAATTCAGCTTTTCTGAGTTAGGAGTGCAGTATAATTTAACCAAGAATGCATGAAGTAATAAAGATGCAAAGCAGAGGCATTCTGTATGTACACATTTATGCCGATAGCATAAAGAAAAAGGAGACACCTTTTTGGCCAAAGACGTGAGTAACAGTAACATGAAAGCTATTTTTTCAGGTGAATTCTATTGTCTGCTTGTGATAGACTTCCTGTGTGTGTTGACTTAGTCATTCCTGATCCAGGAAAGGCTTTTGATAATACAGTTTCAGTATTAGCTTAGTTTCTCACTCTCATGCTTGGGTAGATCATTTCTCACCCCGAGCAGGACTAGGACATCTGGAGGCTGGTGGCAGGTTGTCAGAGGACACTTGGTTAGTTTATGGCTGGGTAACCATCCCAAATGAGAGAGGTGGTGATGGTTGTGGGGGTGGTGTCCTCTTTGTGAGAGCCCTGAAATGGATACTTGTCCCAAGCTACTGTGCTTGGAACTTAATGAGCAGAACCACATCAGTAATTCTGACTATATGAGGTCAGTGTCACCTCGGTCCCTGTTGCCAAGGGCTGGTAGATCTTTTATTCCTCAGCTGCACAGTTGCATGACACAAGCGCGGTGTCTCCAGTTTTATTTCAGAACAGGCAACTGCTTTTGTAACTTAAAATAAAACCAAATTCCTGTACTTGGAATTTTGCAAAGAGGTTGTTTCCCTTTTTTTTTTTTTAAAAAAAAAGATGTATTTAAGTGTAGATTAGGGTAGACCCCTGAAATTGGGACTTCACAAAACCCTTCATAAAAGCCTTTTATGGGACATCTTGAAGTAGCATCATCTTCGATAGCTGTGTTAAGAAATCAGAGGTGTGAGATGCAATGTTATAACTAGACAAGCTTAAACACAGAGTTCCTGATCTCTGAGCTCCAGTAATACTGTGAGCAGGGCTCTCCGGTCCATCTTTGGTATCCAGTGATACCAACACTTGCTGCTTTAGCTGCCCGTTATTTATTTCTGGATAAAATGGCTGGCTTTAAGTGTCTCACTATGTTTTTCTTTTGCATAGGAGTAAAATTTGGGTCTAATACCGAGTCTTAGAATTGTTGGGAAGTAGTAATTGATGGTGTGGGTACTTAAATCAAGGTTGCATGTCACTCTGGAAGATGTGATCTAGCTCAGCTCAACTCTTGTGGGCTCTGCAGAAAATTCGGAGTACAATTCTTTGGCCTGTGCAATGTGGAAGGTCAGTCTGGGTGAGCACAGTTGCCCTCTGGAAATGGTGTTTGTCAAAAGTGAGCATGGAGCTGAATGCATTTGAGGAAGCATGAAATGGCATTTATTAGAAATGAGATGTCAGTAGATTACATGGGTTGGAATAAGCAGATAATTGTGAAACTATGCAATTAGACTGGATGGATAAAATGAATGGCTTCAGGAAGCTGATGAAAAAATTGCTGGTTTCATCTAAGCTTCAAAGTAACGTTGATTTATCTTTTTAAAGAAAAAAAGAGATCTTCTCAAACTTTAACACATATATTGATTTGACTGTTGTAATTACAACTAGGAGATTTGCAAAACTAATGGACTGTCTCCCTCCTTTCATATCTATTTAATATACAAACCAGGGCTCCAGGCCTATGGCTCTTGTTTGAGCTCCAGTGCACTTGAGGAATCTGGTTGCCTGGGGAAGGGGAAGAGGGATGGGACAGGAGAGGGAAGGTCAAGGAGCTTGAAAACGGGCTCCCAAACACATACCACAAAGTCAGAATGTGCTGATGCCTGTGCACACACCTGCACTGGGTTTGTTTTATGCTCCATTGCACCGGAACGGAGTCAAGTGGCAATAAAAGAAACCTTTATGTTGGCTATTTGTGTCCTGGAGAGTTTTCAGGTACCTGCAGTAATCCTTGGGTGTTATTTAGTGAGCGAAGGAAAACTCTTAGTGCTCAGGAAGTCCGTGATTAAATCCTTATACAATATTAATGTTACACAGAAATTGCTGAAGTCACGCAAAATGGCAATCTCTCTATTGTCCCAGCCCTGCAAAAATAATTTCAAGTAAGTATAAAGGGAAATGCTTTTAAATCAATATGTTTATAAACTCAATATGCTTTAATATGCAGCATATTTGTCTTACTTTGTGATCGCTTCTGCTCTTCCTCTTGGCGATACTTAGAGGGAGAATGTTCTGCTGGTCTGATAGGACATTACTTCTTATCTTCTCCCATAAACAGCTGAGGACAACGCATTGCTGTGCCCTGGTTAGTGTCTCTGAATAATACATTTTAACCTTAGATAAGCTGGGCATTTAGATGAAGCTTTAAGAATATTTTAACTCTTTGAATTAGTGGCATAATTCTACTGTTTGACTTATTCTTACAAACTGCTGGACTTTGTCCTGTTGCTTTCCCATGTAGCTTCCCTACGTGGGAGTCGTCTCCCTGCTCAAACTAAAACAAGCTTGTGGGACTAGTGCCTTGATTTGTGTAGGAAATACACTGGGTTGCCTGTCGTGAACTGTAATCACCTTAAAATATGTCAGAATGTAGCAGTGTCTTTTCCCGTACCTGGAAATATTTAAGCAGATGCTCATGGGAAAATTGAGCAGAGTCAAGCAAATTGAATCGGGTTTAAGAATTCATGACCTTTCTGTCCTACATATCAAATTCATTTTTCTCAAATGCTGTTCATATTGTGCTGCATATTAATTGCATATTGCGTATTCTTTACTCATAATATACCACTGATAATAACATAAAATTACATTTTTAATTCCCAGTGATACCTTAATTTAATCTTTCATTTACTTCTCTTCTTTAACTAATCTTCTGTCCTCTGAACAAATTTGATTAAAATCGTTGCATTTATTAAAAAGAAATGGGCTAAAATGTATCAGTTTGGTCCCACAAAGAGCCGTTATTAAAAATTCTGTTCTGGGGTATGCTTTTTGTTGCATGGCAGGTTTTAGGGAAGGAGATGGCTGATTAAAGCTCAGAATTAGCTAGGAAATTGAAAAGAGGAAGAAATTATCTGCTTTAGTTATTGCTTTCTCGTTTTCCAGGTAAGCCGTTCTACTCCCTCCTTTCTGTCGTCTCCTGAAGCTCTAGTAATTATGAATTTGTGAGATTTAGGTTGGGATGTAGGAGAGTGAGGAGTGATTCCAGGTCATCTGTTCTGCTCAACTACTTTTTCCTAGAGGGAGCCTACAAGAGCTGGAGAGAGACTCTTTGTCAGGAAGTATAGTGATAGGACAAGGGGTAATGGCTTTAAATTAGAAGAGAGGAGATTTAGATGAGATGCCAGAAAGAAATTCTTTTCTTTGAGGGTGGTGAGGCACTGGAACAGATTGCCCAGAGAAGCTGTGGCTGCCCCATCCCTGGAGGGGTTCAAGGCCAGGCTGGATGGGGCTTGGAGCAACCTGGTCTGGTGGGAGGTGTCCCTGCCCAGGGCAGGGGGGGTGGAACTTGGATGATCCTCAAGGTCCCTTCCAACATTAATGGTTCTATGATTCTATGAATCTGAGCCTGCAGTATGCTCAGGGGCCCAAGAAGGCCAATGGCATCCTGGCTTGTATTAGAAATAGTGTGACCAGCAGAATTAGGGAGGTGATTGTCCCCCTGTGGTCAGCACTGGTGAAGCCTCACCTTGAGTCTTGTGTCCAGTTCTGGGCACCTCAGCACAAGAGAGATCTGGAGGGGCTGGAGTGAGTGCAGAGGAGGGACACGGAGCTGGTGAAGGGCCTGGAGAATAAATCTGATGAGAAGCTCTTGAGGAAGCTGAGACTGTTTAGTCTGAGGAAGAGGAGGCTGAGGGGAGACCTCATCACTCTCTACAACTGTTTGAAAGGGCATTGTAGAGAGGTTGGTCCCGGTCTCTTCTCATGGATAATTAGCGATAGAAGGAGAAGGAACAGCTTCAAGCTACAGCAGGGTAGGTTTAGGCTGGACATTAGGAGAGTGGTCAGTCAGTGGAATGGGCTGCCCAGGGAGGTGGTGGAGTCCCCATCCCTGCCTGTGTTTCAGAGTCGATTAGATGTGGTGTTGAGGGATACGGTGTAGGGGGGAACTTAGTAGAGTAGGGCACATGGTTGGACTTGATCCCAAGGGTCTCTTCCAGCCAAAAAGATTCTATTAAATGCTCTCCTTTCACTGTATAAATCGTGGAGCTATTTAAAGTTTTGACTATTTAGACCATGTTTCTTTACACATGGAAGCGAAGCTGTATTGCGGTGCCCTCTAGATGAATTGCCAGAACCGTCACTGTCGGTCCTACAGTCTTTAGGATGGAGCCACTGTATCACACTTCACTTGTGCCAACAGAAAAAGTTTGTGAAATCTTGCGGTGCAAACTCACTCAATGGTTCTCAGTAGGTGCCTCAAAATCCTCACTGTGAAGCTTCTGGGGAAAAAGAAAGAGTGGATGGACCAGAAAGTTCATAAAATATTCATTTATTCTCAGCAGATCGTGTCTTATTTGGGCTTCTGATTTTGTACAAGGTCAAAATCTTGTCTGTTTTTATATTTAGAAGTAACCTCTTATAATTTGTAACTTTGTGCTTATTTTGTTACTTTGGCTGTGATTAAATCATTAGTGGTTTAACCTTCCTAATTTTCTATTGAATTATGTGATTATCTTTGCCCGTTTGATGTTATGCATTTCAGTGTAATTAGGATGTTGTAATCTTGGTTTTTGGTCTGTGAGAATGAGTTAATGATATCTTCTCAGGAAGTGTGAGATAACATTGTCAACTGATTGGCTAAATTGGCAGGGAGGAGCTCACTTACCAGGGAGCACAACTGAAGCATTGGTCTTCTCCGAAACTAGTGTTACAAAGCCACACTTTGGAAATACTTGCATTTGTTTTTATGGTTGTCCCTCTGTGTTCTCATTGTATGGCTGATTAACTGCATTCAGAAACCTTTATTGCTGCTTTTATAGTGACAAGAGCTTCTTTGGAAGGCTGAGTTAATGAAATTTGATGCTCTGTGTGCTGTCTTTTTTAGGTCCTTCCAGCACCCATCACGTAGGTTCACTGCTCACTTACTGCTCACTTGTTAAGAACTTTCAGTGCTGTAAATTAGCAAGCTTCTACCTTTACTGTATGTACCTATTTATCATATTCAGTCTAATTTTCATTATGATTAATTGTATCTCCTCTTGTCCCCCCTGTCTTGATTCTGCAAATTCCCAATACTTATTTTATGATGCCACATCTTAGTACAACATCCCTGTAGCATTAGGCTTCACCTCTGTATCCACCATACAAATGTTTCTTCGTCGCGAACGTAAAAGCTTGTCTTCTGAAGCCCCGAGCATCTCTCTCT
Organism: Jacana jacana; assembly: GCA_013400555.1. NCBI lineage: Eukaryota > Metazoa > Chordata > Aves > Charadriiformes > Jacanidae > Jacana > Jacana jacana. The sequence goes on from VZTM01032160.1 coordinate 162,937, forward strand.
CCCCTTCCATAGGGAAGGAGGTGGTGGTGGTGTCAGAGCTATGGCAATTTGATGGCTCAGCTGGGAGGTAAAATTAACTCTGTGCAGGGTTCGTATGTGTGTGGCCATCTTGAGGAACTGGATGGGATTTAAGTGACATACACGCCTTCTATCCCTGAATGAATTTCAGCCACAGGGAGTGACTCTTGGCTCTGGTGATGAGACCCTTTTTTAAGGAAGATCCTCGGCCTGGTTTTCTAGGTACACGTAGAGTTGGGTGTAGTGAATGGAGAGTTGTCTCTGGAAGAGTAACACCCAGAAATCGTTTTGTCAGGTCTCAGATCTGTAACACGTAGATTCCTTCCTGTCGACAAAGTGAAAACGTGGCTACTCTCCCGCCGCGTGCAGGAAATAACACTGAACTACCCATGGGCTGTTTGGGAGCAGGGAAGGTCTTCTAAGGATGAGGTGACTTGCTGTAGTTCCCTTTTTTCAGTTTTACTTGTAGCAATCATAAACTTTTAAATTTATTAAATGTCAAATAGAAGACTAGATAATGATGCTTTTAGCTGAGTTTTATTCATTTGGGCTTTTTCCTTTCTTGTGAACACTTCAATAATTGTAGCTACTGGTGCTTTTGTGAGGAAGAACGTTTCAGGAAATGTGTATTTTGTTTTATATTTTTTTTTCCTTGAAAACTAGCCTAGGAAAGAACTGCCTTTGGGATACTGGGACTGCTTTATTTTCTAGGAAATAGTGTGGCAAAGTACTCGTCTCACATCTCATGGCATTTTTCAGATTGAAGGGCTGTGCCTAAGCAGCGGAACCACTGGGTGCCACCGGAGGGTTTAGAAGTGGGCTCTGGATGGAAAGCAAGAGGCAAAATGGCATTTGTACAACATAAGTAGTCCTGCCTCTATCCGCTTATTTTCTGTCACTACTCAGTCTCTTCTCATCCTTGTCTGACAACCCTTCATAACTTGACTCACTCTGTATTATTATTTTCATTTCTTGCTCTTACTTCATTCCTCCTTAAGAGGCTTTTCTTAAAACTTGAGAGTGAAAAAAAAAATCCATATGAAGGGAAATACGGTTCTTATGTTGACTAGAAGAAGATTTGGCACTTCAAAGTTACGCTGAGCTCTCCTCCTCCAAGCTGTTGAATAGTTCTCCTGCGATTCGTATAGATCTTCAGATTGCATATCTGCGTGTGATAATGGGGGCTGCTGTCAGTAGGGTAAGAATGGATTGAGAAAGTTGGTTTAAAATACATTCTGTATTGGTGCTTATTTTCAGGCTAGGCATCAACCCTTCTGTGAATGATGAATTGGTTACTCATTAACAGTGCATGCAGAAAATCATGCATATGTCAGGGTTTGACAGGGTTTATCTGTTGTAAATAATTTTACAAACCATTCATATAGAATAATTCTGGCACGATATTATGAGCATAAACTCTTGGTAGTGTACTCTCTGAAGGTACCTCATCCCAGGAGAGCAGTTTGACTGGTACTCATTTTCCACCCTGTCCTGGTTCCTTGGAATCATAGAATTGTCTAGGTTGGAAGGGACCTTTCAGATCATCTAGTCCATCATCCTAACTCTGATAAAAAAACCATCACTAAACCATGTCACCAAGCACTATGTCAACCCGGCTTTTGAATATCTCCAGGGATGGTGCCTCAGCCCCTTCCCTGGGCAGCTCAGTCCCAAGGCTTAATAACCCTTTCCATGTAAACATTTTTCCTCATCTCCCATCTGAACCTCCCCTGGCACAACTTCCTCTTACCCCATCACCTGTGACTTAGGAGAAGAGACAGACCCCCGCTTCTCTACACCCTCCTTTCGGGGGAGTTGTAGAGAGTGAGAAGGTCTCCCCTCAGCCTGCTTTTCTCCAGGCTGAACACCCCCAGCTCCCTCAGCTTCTCCTCATAAGACTTACTCTCCAGACCCCTCACCAGCTCGGTTGCCCTTCTCTGGACCCTCTCCAGCATGACAATGTCTTTTTTGTGGGAAGGGGCCCAAAACTGAACGTGGAACTCAAGGTGGGACCTCACCAGTGGCGAGACCAGGGGAGTAAATGATCATCATTGACAATATGCAGGGATTAAAGATGGAGATTAAGTAATAAAGTTTTTATCACTAAGTAGTTGCCCTCAGGGTGCGACAACTTGACTGTTGATCCTGGATGAACCTTTTTGCTGAATGCAAAATACTGTTTTGCAGTCATTTTTTTTGGTGTGGTTATCAGTCATAGAGACCAGAACTCATGAATAACCTTCACTGGACTAGTTTTGACAAAATATTCAAAGACATTTTAAATTTGACTCCGAGATAACATTTTGTTTCTAAGTGACACCTACTAAAACTATAGTCTCAACAATAGTAAGTAGCCTTCAATAAAGTTCAGATGGGCACAGCTTCCCAATTTTCAGTTATACAATCAGTGTGTTAAAACATTAAAAAGAAGAAATATCCCCAACTAATAACATTTCTGGGTACTTGGTTGTCTTCCCTATCAGGCAATGAATCGATTGCGATGATCCTAAAGGATTATAGATCTATAGCCTATTTAGAGAAATTGTGGAAAACACTCATTGACAGTGTATTATCCCTTAATAAAGGCTTAAATACTTGTAGGCATTACAGGAAAATCTACAGTGTGTGACTTAGACCAGTTTAGGTCTCTGTTTTCACATAGTTCTAGATTAATAGTAGAGAAATGCCATCACCTGTAGAGCTTATTTTCTCAGTACACCAGGGAAAGGATGGGCTCAGAAGCACAGGGAGAACACAGACCCACCTAAGTTTTTCTCTCGGGCTATATAACCCCCCCATGTTTCTGGAGATTAATTAGTTGGGCAGAGATACTGCTTGTATTTATTATGTTAACATCAAGAGGCCTTTATGGAGGACCGAATTTCTACTCTGCTTTATTGCCGGGCATCATTCCATGAAAAAAGGCTTGTCCAAAATAACTCTGCTATCAGATTGGATGAGGGGCAGCAGGAGCAGAAAATGATGTTCTGGAAGCAATGGTAGTGCAATCTAATAGTAGAGTTATAAATGAAAGTTGCATAATAGATACCAGGACTAGATCAACACCTGTGCATCAGATAGAACTGCCTGGCTTCTCTCCAGTGCAGTTGGTTTCATAGCTCTTGACTGATGATTTTGAACAACTTATATTTGAGTTTAAGGTAATCGGAGAGTTTATAGGAGAACATGCACCTTTCTGGTTACAGTTGTTCAGTAGTAATGTGGTATTGCTGAGTAAATGCAGATAAGCAAAAAAAGATAATTTTCTCTTCTATTGTGAGGAGTAGCAGAATTTTAGGGCCAGGTTTCTGTGTGTAGAAGGATGGTCTATGTCCTGAAGAAGTAGAAAGCGCCCATCCAACACTTGGGATAATGAGAGCTTTGGTGTGTAAGCACCAGCCGGGAAAGAATTAGCTTTTCAGAGGTCTTCGTTAATGAGTGTACATGTGCTGATAGATAATAAACTGTGTGGGGTTTGTGATGGGGTTAGAAGAAATAGCCTGATGAAAGCTTTTATGTTACAGAGCAGGTGCATCATGTTGGTTCTTTAGCTGGTATAATTTGACATATTGATGACATGCATTACACTGGCTAATGACCTGGAGATTATTCAGGGCTTTGCGTGCTGTCTTTTTCAGAAAATACGAAAGGGACGTCAGAGACTACTTAATTAGAGGCTGTAAAACACTGAGTAAAAAGGAGGATAATGTGGTTAAAATATGAAGATGAGAGAATAACGCTTGAAGCATATTACCTTGCAGCAAGATTGCATTATACTGCCAGTGTGCTGGAGGAAAGCGTGTGCCTGCTGTCTGAGGCTGCAGCCCGGAGACGTATGAGGATCTCACCATACACCACTCTGCTGGTCTCTTATCTACTCTAGTGTGACAAATAATTCTGCTCAGCTTGTCAGTGGTGACAGTTGAGACTTTTTGCTTAGACGCCTTGACAGTGCTTGTATTAAGCAGCCAGGGCCATACACTCCATTAAGTTTTTGTAAAATGAACTGTCTGCTACTCACCGTCTCGCTGATCCCTGCGGCGCCTGTGAGCTCTAATCCTCTCCAGCCACAGGCTTTGGGGTCTTCGGGGCACAATATTTCCTTAGAGAGACAAAGTGGGGTTCTGCTGCGGATGGATGTTATAAAAGATGGTCAAAGTGTTATTGCAGAAGAGAACCAACTTCTCTGAAATGAAAACAGAAAAAGTATTGGGTTTTGATACAGAAATGCAAGTAAGTGGAAGGTGCCACTCTATGGAGATGTGAGGTGCGGTCTTTGTACCACTTAAATCTCGTCACGCTGTTGCTTTCATGGAATCATAGAGTTGTCTCGGTTGGAAAGGGACCTTTCATATCATTGAATCCAACCATCAACCTAACGCTGACGGAACACATTACTAAACCGTGTCCCTCAGCACCGCATCTACCAGCCTGAAAGTACAGCAAGTTGGGATTTCCATTTTTATGGAAGAGGAAATAGTGATAGAGTTGAGTTATATAGACAACGTCGCCATTTATAGCTTGATTATAAATAGAATTGAAGGTCCATTATTGGAACAAGTTGTCCAGGGAGGTGGTTGAGGCCTCTTCCCTGGAGATATTCAAGGGGAGGCTTGACAAAGTCCTGGGCAACCTGGTCTAGTTGGGGGTGTCCCTGCTGACGGCGGGGAGGCAGGACTAGATGACCTTAGAGGTCCCTTCTGGCCTGGACCATTCCATGATTATTAAATTCTTCATTAAACATATGGAAAAAATTGCAGAATGAGGTTGCCTTCCTTGGTTTCTCTACTGTGTTGAGGTACTGAGTGATGTTGTGGTTGAGCATCTGCCTGTAGCAGATGGTGCAGCACTGCAGATTCTCCAGTGATGCAGTTGCAATACCTTGGCCTCTCGATGGATGAGTTCACTGGGGATGTGCATAGTATCTACTTCAAGGAATAGGGGCATATAAAATTTTCTTTTAGAAAAGTGTTTTTCTTTTTTAAAGTCTGGAGTTAAAGGCATTTTCTGGCTGTAGATATGCCCTCTTGTGCAGTCATGCCAGCACACCAGTTACACCAAACATTTCACTGAATATTAGATGCAAATCAATAGATACTTAATGTCTGAAACCTGCATTTTGTTCTGAAACAGTTTCTCCTGTAAAATGCAACTAATAGAAACAGAAACAAGGGATTTGGAAACTTTGAAAATTTCTGCTTGATATTTCAGTTGTATGTGTTACTCTACATCAGTATTTCTTACTCACTGCATCGTGTCTGTTCTGTTCTACTCGGACACTGCAATCGGAGCGTCCCGCTTGTGAGTAGAAGAGCAGGAATGCAGAGATGAAATGAAGAGGATGGGAGTCCAAGTGGAAATTCTGAGTTCTTTCCATCTCCTTATAAATCTCAGTCTATCTTTTAATTTGCTACACTCATTCTTACAGAACTGTGTAGCGTATACTGAGGGAGCTGGGTCTCTTTAGCTTGGAGAAGAGGAGACTGAGGGGTGACCTTATTAACGTTGATAAATCTGTAAAGGGTGAGTGTCAGGAAGATGGAGCCAGGCTCTTCTCAGTGACATCCAATGATAGGACAAGGGGCAATGGGAGCAAGGTGCAACATGAGAGGTTCCACTTAAATATAAGAAAAAAACTTCTTCCTGGTGAGGGTGAGGGAACACTGGCAGGGGCTGCCCAGGGAGGTTGTGGAGTCTCCTTCTCTGGAGACATTCCAAACCCACCTGGAGGTGTTCCTGAGTGACCTGCTCTAGGTGTTCCTGCTCCAGCAGGGGGATTGGATTAGATGATCTTTCAAGGTCCCTTCCAATCCCTGAGATTCTGTGATTCTGTGATTACACACGTTAATGTGGGATATGGTTTATCTGTGTATGGTACTATTAGCCGTGGTTCACACAAACAGACATATAAGGATTTCTAGACAGGCAGTATGTGCTACTGCACCCGAGATGGTTCAGTATCTTCATCAGGGAACGTGGTGTTTTCAGAACTGTGTAACTTAACCATAAAAGTTTGTGCATCCTGTGTTAAAACATGGCATGAAATTTCTCACTCTAGGAGAACATACAATTTTCTATGTTTTTTTACATCTGATTTAACACTTTTCCCCCCTTCCACTTCAGTGATTGCAAAATGGAACTTGGCAAACTTAGAGTATAATGTGTGTGAGTGTTTATAATATTCATTTTAGGCCATAGGTATGTATTTGGATTTTTAAAATGTTGGGAGTGATGGAATTGATCTACACGTGCCGCGTGTAGAAAAAAAGCATGTAATGAGTATCAAAAGAACAAGCTTTGAGAGAGCCTGAAAGAATGGGGAGCCACAGGGCAATAGCTGGCTTAAAACAAGGAAATGTACTCTGGAAAGGATGGATTGAGCAATTGAAGATGGGATTATAATATGATAAATTGCTGCTGATTGAGGGCAAGTGCTGGCACTGAAGCTAAGCCTGATGCTTCAAAGCCTGCCCGAGGTTAGAAATTCCTGGCTGAAGTTAGGGATGATTTCTGTTGCAGTTTAGGTGTGTAATCTAGATGCCCTGTGTTTAGGTTTCATTTCTTGCTCCAATATGGATTCCTGCAGCCCTCAGGACGGATTTATTTACGAATATAGCTTCTTACATGAATAGTATTATATTGATGTGAGAGTTGTTAAAACTCCATGTGTGTGCTACGAGAGGGCTGTGCTGCTCTGGCGGTACTGGTATAATAATAATCTGCTGTTATTATCTCATACAGTGAAAGCTTTGCTTTGGGTAAGAAAAATGCCTGAGTTATAGCCATAATTCAGAACAGATGTTGGTCCTGGTTCTGCAGTGAAATCTGAGCGGGAGGAAGCTCGCTCCACCGATGGCTCTTTAGTTTTGGGACAGGAGTCACGAGGATGGTGAAGGAAGAGACCTCTCTATCTGCATTCCTGGCTCCTCTCTGCCCCTCCCAGTATTAATTTGTAGTCAATTATCCTTTACATGTTTGGTGCCCTTTTTCCTTCATTGACCTTACAAGTGTCTGATTTGTTATAAGCGTGGGTGTGTGATTTAGGTTTTGATCTCCTTTGCTTTCTGCAGAGGAAACTTTTGATGCTGGGTTTGGTAAGATCTGTTTTTGTTCACGCTGAGATACTCGTACGCCCATAGCCTTCTTGAAAGGGCGGTTGCTTAACAAGCCCTGACAGTGGAAATGCTGGCATACCTGTACGGGGTACCGCCCTACCTCAGTGGTATCAGAAACAGGATTAGGAAAAAAGAGAAGGAAAAAAAAAAAAAAAAGATGCTTTTAAACTCTTAATTTCAAACTGTGAAATGAAGAGACTTGAATTTCTTACTTTTGGCAGGGAGTTAATTTCAACAGTAGTATAATATACTGAGCTTGACAACGGAGATGTTTGAAAAGTGCTTCATCCTAGATTGGAAACAGTGCTTTCCTATTGTGTGTGTAATTGGACTGTTTCAAAATAATTATTTCCTTGCTTATATTCTTAAATTGCCCTTTTCAGGCTTGGCTTCTTATCCTTTATGAAGTGATGTTTATTTTTGAAGGCAAGAAATGTGTCACCTTCTTGCACGGACTCATGAAGCGTGATTGCGTTTTTCCTCTTAAGGATGCTGGCTCTTGGAAGCCTGATAATGAGTTAAAATCAGTTTGCACTCCTAAAAATCTTCCTGAATCGCCAAATAGTTTGTGCTTTTTGTTTTTTTTTTAATTAATAATCTTCTTATGTTCATCTACATGTACTTCTCTAGCCCGCCACGTATTAGAGGTGAAAGAGGAAAACTAAAAGGTGTTAAGCCCTGGGTCATGAAGGCTGTGGGTGTCACTATGTGATCAGGGTCTTGGTGGTCAAATCAAGAAAATCGGTCTAGGGACTAAGTCCTGCCCTCTTCTTGTACATACTCAGAAATTAGGGCATAACTTGCATTTTAAAAAAGAAAAAAAGGAGAAAAAAGACAGTTTATTTAACTGGAACACTCGGCAGCCAGGGCTTAATCTAGAAAGAAGTGTGATTCTTTTAATTGGCAGTCTTTGTGTAACCTTGTAGTCTCATAAATTAACTGTTCTTAAATACTAATGACCTGGGAAAGGCAGATGTTGTAGCCAGCTGTTAAATAGGTTTTTTAATGCTTCCTTTTTTATAGTGACAGTTAATTCCAGGGATAAAGCCTAAAACCATTTTAGGAGAAAAATTCCTAATGTTTGTCCTCAGATGGCTAACAGGAACGATGACAGTGAGCAAAAGGAGCATGAACATCTAATATCACTAATTTTATAGCTAGTTCTGACCTGTTTGGGGCAGAGAGGAAGAGCAGTCGTTGTCCCTTACACCTTTGCCACCTGTAGTGTCGTGCAAATTATAACACCCTCTTCCCCATTGGCCCCATACCTGCCCAGTAAGTGACTCCAGTTGTACGTGTGTGAGTAGGGATGGGGAGACAGGGAAGGTGGGACTGTGGAAACCCATAGCTTTGTTTTTCACAGGTCCCCTGGAAGAAGAATTGAGGATTCCGTGGTCTGTTGGAGAAACTCAGTTAATGTGCCAGAACTCTGCTTCCTCTTCCAGCATGTGCTGGGTCATGGCCACTTCTCCAGTGAATTGGGTCATTCTTAATCCAATGTTGGGTGTGAAAGTACTCTTTGGCCTTCCAGAACTCTGAGGGGATTTTTGACAACCACTTCTTCCATGCCAGAAGAAGGGATTTTTTTTCCTATAATAATAGCTTGCCATCTTAGAAGTTAAGACTGTGAGATCATACAACAGTTTCATTGATGACCCCAGTAGGGCTTAGCAATACCCTTGGCAGTCCAAGTCTTACTTGTTTCTAGATTTGTGGTTCCAACCACAATATGCTTCTTGGAAGACTCTGTAACTTATGCAGCCAGCAAAGGTCTAAGTTGTCCCCTTTCTAAATGAAAGGGAGCTGGGAGGAAGAAGGGATTTTTTTTTCATTTGTTTTGGGTTTTTTTTAACAGATTTTGATAACCAACAGGAACTTGATTGCTTTTCATAGAATCATAGAACGGTTAGAGTTGGAAGTGACCTTAAAGATCATCCAGTTCCAAACCCCCTGCCCTGGGCAGGGACACCTCCCACCAGGGCAGGTTGCTCAAAGCCCCATCCAGCCTGGCCTTGAACCCCTCCAGGGATGGGGCAGCCACAGGGCAACCTGGGCCAGGGTCTCACCACCTTCAGAGTAAAGAATATCTTTTAAATAAGGAAGAATGGAATCCGTGATGGTGGGAAGAGAGATCACTGGTCAAACTTCAGAGATTTAGTGCTGCCTCTTGTTGTCCTTATGATACAAGACGTTTAATATTTAAAATGAGATATTTCTTAGTATCAGAACTAAATTCTCATGGAAATCAGCAAGGGTGGGACAAAATTTGTACAGTGGGAACTCATGAGAATACTTGCCTTTGTAAATATTATGGTAAGATCAGAGGATTGCTTAGGGTAAAACAGTTGCCAAGGACTTGGAGCAATGGTGTTTTGACTTCTCTGGTGTGTTGATGAGACTTCTGGTGCTGGCCGTCACCCAGGGTACGCAGTGAGCACCCCTACGATCCTGGGGGATCCTAAGTGTTTCCATGGCAAGGTGAAATACGCTGTTACACTGACTCTGCTTCTTTCCTCCTACAGAGTGAATGCATGGGGAAAGCATTTTAGTGAACCACAGTAGAATTATATGCTTAAAAAAATGCTTTTTCTTTCACTTCAATGCTTTTATTTCTTGGTACGTTACCTAATGGATTGATAAAGAAAAAACCCAGCACCTAGAAACCCTTTGGTCTTGAGTTTAGCCTGTGACAGGTCACAGTCACAGATTTTAAATGCTTATTTCGGTACCCCTTGGTGCCTTTAAATCCACTGTACAAACTTTGCCACTAAGAAACCCAAAGGTGGGTTTTTACACTGCGTCCATCTCTTACTGGCTTCCTCCCGTCCTGGTCTCACATCATACGTTTGATACATTTTCCTAATTCTCACATTTTCTTTTTAGCTTGCGTCTTCTTTCATGTTCCTCCCAACTGTGTCAGGAAGCAATCATAAAAATGATTTATTTTGACTCCATATGGAAGTTCTTGGGTATTCAGAAAGATTATATGAGGGTTTTAGTGCTGACTTAATTAGCTGTGATCCTGTTCTTATTCAAATCCTTGCTGGCAGAACCAGTACAATAATGTCAGAGGGTTTTTATGTGTGTGTGAAATTATGTAATTTGTTTTGTAATTACAATGAATACCAAAGAAAGAAAGAAAAAAAAAAAAAAACCAAACAAACCTCAACCCTTTATCATTAATTATTTCACAGGAAAACAAAACATTTCCAATTTTAAAAAGTTTTCTATTGTGGGGAGCAGTGGGAATGCTGCCACGTCAAATATTTATCCATCTCTTCCAGACAAAGTGTTGTGTGAGGTAAGAAAAACACCAAACCCTCAGCTCGAACAGTATAAAACAGTTCTTAGCACATTACCCATCTATCATTCTTACAGGGAGGGGAAAAAAAGGGGAAAAAAATAATGTGCTCTGCATTACTTGAAGGTGCTGGGAAGTCGAATGGAGACTAGTTCTGTTACGGGAACAAATCATTTTGCCCTTCCTGTAACAGGTCATTGTTTTTCCAGGTGCTTTTTCTCCCCTGAATATACTGCAGTGCTGGGGCCGTGGCTGGAAGCTTGATGGCTACCAGTAATATGGGTCGGTATTTCTCACTCTTGACAAAACGTGGAGAGGAGCTGAGCAGAGAGGTTTCCTCTGCTGGAAAGGGGCTCTGGAAGATCTACATGGATGGCAATGGGACAAATGGTGTTGTTCCATGTTTAATAATTAGAAAATCAACTTAGATAATCAGGGCCTTCATTGTTAGGCCAAGAAATTAATGCTTGTTTGTGCATTTACAAGCAACGGCATTGAAATCACAAGGGAACAGATTTCTGTCATCAAATTCAGTGTTGTCACTGACCTTACATATTCCTGGTCATCTGATGAGAGGAGTTAGGAATCGTTTTGTATGTAGTGATCAAGTTATCTGAGCTCTGCAAGTGGTTTCTTCAGCTTGTGAGCTGGTACTTGCACAGGCGATCTTGATCAGAGCCAGTAAATGCTGGCTCTGATCTTCAGGGCAGAGTCCCCAAACATGGGCTTCATGATCCTCCCATGGGGATCAATTGAATGACCCTGGACTGAGAGAGTTGGGGTTGTTCAGCCTGGAGAAGAGGAGGCTCCAAGAAGACCTTAGACCCCCTTCCAGTACCTTAAGGGGTCTAGAGGAGAGATGCGGAAGGACTCCTGATCAGGGAGTGGACCCATTGGACAAGCGGTAATGGTTTTAAACCGAAAGAGGGGAGATTCAGGTTAGATATTAGGAAGAAATCCTTTCCTGTGAGGGTGGTGAGACACTGGCACAGGCTGCCCACAGAAGTTGTGGCTGCCCCATCCCTGGAGGTGTCCCTGGCCATGGCAGGGGGTTGGAACTCGATCGAGATGACTCTTCCAACTTTAATCACTCTGTGATTGTAAGTGTCTTGGCCTCTACTGGAGTTGGACTTTTAGCCTGCAACTTGCCTCAGAAATGAATGAAAGAATACAAATGCAGCTGTGAGAACACAAGAATGCAGCATGGTTCTCACTTATCATAAATACCTTGGGTTGATGAATTTCTTTGTTTCCTTGAACTTATGCCACTGAGCAAAATGCCATTGTCGTTATCTCTGTTGGTTATTTCATCAAGCTTATCTCAGGTCAGGCAGCTCAACTCCTTGCCTAAATGAAGCATTCTTGTCACGGTTGGGTTCAGAATGACTTTCGCAGACCATTTAGGAGCGATGACCTGCTTAACTAGGAATAAGGTGAAAAATTCCTTTAGCTTTTCACATTAAAAAGAGAATGTCTGATAAAATAGAGCATGCAGTAATGAGTGACTTGTGAGCTACGGCTGCCTCTTTTAGCAACTACACCGAAAGATTTGTGGATCTGCTTAAAAAAGGGTGTTTTATTCAACAAGTTATTTGTTTGTGCTGTGGTACACCGACAGTCAGAGGAACAGGCTTCTGAAGTGGTGTTACACTAAACGTTACCAGCAGAAGCAGGGAGGTGATTGTCCCCCTGTACTCAGCACTGGTGAGGCCGCACCTTGAGTCTTGTGTCCAGTTCTAGGCACCTCAGCACAAGAGAGATCTGGAGTGGCTGGAGCGAGTACAGAGGAGGGCAACGAAGCTGGTGAGAGGCCTGGAGAATAAGGCTTATGAGGATCAATTGAGGGAGTTGGGATTGTTTAGTTTGAGGAAGAGGAGGCTGAGGGGAGACCTCATCCCTCTCTACAACTGCTTGAAAGGGCATTGTAGAGAGGTTGGTGCTGGTCTCTTCTCACAGGCAGTTAGCGATAGAACAAGAGGGAATGGCTGCAAGCTGCAGCAGGGTAGGGTTAAGCTTGACATGAGGAAAAAATTTTTCACAGAGAGAGTGGTCAGTCAGTGGAATCAGCTCCCCAGGGAAATGATGGAGTCCCCATCCCTGACTGTGTTTAAGAGTAGATTAGATGTGGTGTTGAGGGATCTGGTGTAGGGGAGAAGTTTGTAGTGTGGGGCTGATGGTTGGACTCTGATCCCAGAACCTGAGTGATTCTGTGATTCTATAATTCTTTCTCTCCAGGCACAGTTGTTTATATAATAATCTGTTGGGTTATTAAGAAGTTTAATTGAGCTGCAGATCCATAGTTTAGTAGCAATCATTGTAACTTAGCCTAAAGAAGATGCGGTTAGCCTCATCTTGTGAGTGTGTTATTAATAGGACAACATTATTCAGGGTTGTCAGGAAAATCAATATTAAAATCTGGTTGTTCCAGTCATTAATAGCATCAGTAGAAGTGGATGCTTTCTGGTTGGAATTGTAAGAAGATCCATGCCAAAGGAAGACTTGTGGAGAGGAGAATACCGTGAAGTGCTACGTGTCTCTCCTGAAAGGGTGGGCAATGGGGAAATGGCAAAAACGACCAACCCTGTGAATAATTGAATGTGGTATCCGAGGATACGGGAACAGGGAAAGGGGAATGAAGAAGACATTTTGCAGTGACACGATGACATTGATTTTCATAAACCTCCAGTTGTAGATTAATGAAATGTTTTATTTGGCACCCTGGGAGTGCTGCTCTGAGTGCTCTGACAGCTCCTCAGATGCTTATTGTGGAAGGAGGAGCGTGGGAAGCTCGGGGTTTAGGGAGGAGGGTGCTTGGTGCTGTGAATGATCCGATGTTCAGTCTGGTGCTTGCTTCCAAGTTTTAAGAGTAGCATCAATTTACTCTCTCGCTGGACTGAATCTTGCCTGGCGTTCCACATACTAACTAATGCAAATTTTAACTGCCTGATAGATAGCTGGAACCAGAAATATCTCCCAAGTCTCCATTCTGCCACTTGAAAGCTTAAGGTGTGAAAATTTATGGCTGACTTGCCCAACTTGTGCCATCGTGGGGCATTCAATTATGGAGCGATGAGGCTAGCTTGATATTTTTCATTTTCTAAACTTCCATGCAGTTAGTCATTTCAGGACAGATTCAGAGTGTAGTGTTCTGGAAATTGTGTGTCCCCTCTCTCTTAAACGCTGTTGAACTGGTACTGAGAAGCCTCAAGGGGAATAAAAAAATAACTGAGCTGAATCAGATCACCGAGTCTCCGTTACGTGCTGCCACCTGTGCACGGGGATGGTGAGGACTCTGAGCAGTGCCTGCTTTTTTAATGACTCTTCTGTGTGGTCATTGAAAACAACCCTTAATTTTTGCATTACGGTGGTTCTGTGGGGATTTTTTTTGCAAATATTGAAGTTACTTGAATTTGGGATAATGCGTTGGAGACTTCACGGTATGGTTGGGCACCCTAGTTCAAGAAGGACAGGGAACTACTGGAGAGGGTACAGCAGAGGACCACAAAGATGATGAGGGGCCTGCAGCATCTCTGTGCTGAGGAAAAGCTGAGGGACTCGAGTGTTTTTAGTCTGGAGAAGAGCAGACTGAGGGGGGATCTGATCATTCCCTATAAATACTTCGAGGGTGGGTGTCGGGAGGATGGGGACCAGTCTTTTTTCCGTGGTGCCCAGTGATAGGAACAAGAGGAAACGGACACAAACTTGAACATGGGAAGTTCCATCTAAACATGAGGAGGAACTTCTTCACTTTGAGGGTGGTAGAGTTCTGGAAGAGGCTGCGCAGAGAGGTGGTAGAGGCTGTGTCTCTGCAGACATTCAAAACCTGCCTGGACACATTTCTGTGCAACCTGCTCTTGGTGGACCTGCTCTGGCAGGGGGTTGGACTAGATGATCCCCTGAGGTCCCTTCCAACCCCATAGAATTCTGTGTTTCTAGGCTATAAGTAGTTCAGCGGTTGCTTGACTTTGGTTCTTGCCCACAGCTGTGAAACACAGATGTGCTTGGTTGGGCAATGGGGGACAGGACTGAAAGACAATGTAGCCACAGAGGTCAGCAGGGGACCACAAGCCAGTACCATCCAGGTTTTTCATCCCAGATAGGTCAAGGCTCTTCGTGGTTTAATGTTATGGGCTACTTGAACCACGCACATCATTATTTATAAACATCTTTCTCATGAACCTCTCTTTACATAATAATTAATGCATGGTATGAACATCCTCCCCCTTTTTTCCATGCCTTTGCTACTGAAGCTGTCCCTGTTCTTTTTACTAAAGGTAATTGTTAACTTGGAGGAGTTTTGGTGCTGTTTGTACACAGGGAAAGAAACAGCTGAAATGCAGCCAGGTTTGCTTTGGCTCCTTAGGAAAACTGAACAAAATTTGTGGGGAAAAGCCAAACTTTGCTTTGAGGGGGACAGCTGGTCACCTAGAGGAGCTGCTGCTTGAGGACTCACCTGCAATTAAAACAAATCCAGTACTTTTGTACTGAGGGGATCTGTTCCTGAGGAGATGTGTGTTGGACCACTTGCTCAGCACAGAATCATGGAATGGTTAGAATTGGAAGGGACCTTAAAGATCACCTTAGTTCCAAGCCCTCTGCCATCAGCAGGGTTGCTTTGGATGTGTGACCCAAGTGGGAGAAGCTTTCACTGCTCTTGATTGTGGCCAGCAGAGAGCCTGTCCCACTCGCTGGGTGGAACTGAGAGTTTGTGTATTAATAGAAGGTTTGTAGGTTAATAGAAGCAGGATCCTTTGAAATACTTAGTGCATTGAATGGTGATGCTGGCCAGTATGTAGCCATCACAGACCTGCAAAAATTTACTTGAAGTCTCATTTATTCCATGTTCCATCTCCTCAGCACTGTGCAGACAGGGCATGCAGTTAGAAATCCCACTCTAGGGTGGGAATTCCCAAATGTAGGTGACCCAGTTGGTACCTTTGAGGGTAAGACTTGGGTTGTCAATGGTAGGGACAGCAGCTCGCTGCTCTGTGCTACGTCTGGCAACTGTTTGGGGGAAGCATCCGTCCCTAGGATGGCTATCTCCTGCACATGGGGTGATGCCAGGCCCTGTGATGCTGTGCTTGGCCACGTGGGGTCCTGGAGAGGCTGTTCCAGACTCCCATTTTTCTTGAGTCTTACTTAATATTAGTTTGTGTGTCACTCGTAGACGCATCAACAACCTCAAGGGGGTTGGCTGGGTTATACACCTTTTTAGGTTCTCTAGTACAGGCATATTCCTTTCCAGCTAAAACTTGTGGTTTAATTTATTTTCTGCAATAGTTACGGTATTTACAAATAGTAGTTTAAGGTAGTGGAGGTAGGCAAAGCCCGTATCTCTCTAAATCTGCCTCTAATCCTGTCTAAACCCATACGCTCGGCAGCTTCGGAGTCAGAAGTACGGGACTCAGCTGTGAAATGCCAGGGGTGTTTACACAGAGCACCAAGGTATGATTCATCCCGAAATAATTCTGTGTTGTGAATTCGTAGCTAAGTATTAGGAGAATTCATACCACTACCAGAACTTGATAATGTGGAAAAGCTGTGACAAAACCACTTGTGATGCATTTTTGTTAAAAAGAAAGTTTGAGGAGGCTCATGTATAACGGTTAGAAATAAAATGCATGAACAGTTCAGTAAAAGCATTTGAAAAGTTTGACTGTCAAAGTAAATTGACAGAAACTCTATGCTTTTGTCTGGGGAAGTGTGTGAAGACATGATGAATTTCAGGAGTTTGATTAAGCCCTGTTTGCTCTGAGAGCAGTTCCAAGTTTTCCTGCAGCAGAGCTTCTTCTCTGCAGGAGCTTCGGGGCTTCTCTGCTCCAGCGTGGCAGCTCGGGCATCCCCGGGGGTCAGAACACCCGGCTGAATTGGGGTGCCTCCTCATTTCGTAACGTGGACTTCAATTAAAGTGGGATTTTTTGGATTGTATTATGGTTTAAGCAACGGGTTTCTAGTGTATGTGTCTGTTTGGTTTGATGTGTTTGCAAAAAAAAATCCTATATTAGAAAATTGTTGTTTTAGAAAATACTTCCTAGTTCTTTCCTTTCGGAAGCACATTTTTCCTAGAGAAAAGGGGAACTTACAAACAAAACCAGTCAGGACTAGACAGATTGTGCAAAAACAAATAAATAGAACCCATTAGAAACGATTGAAAAAATGTTTGGTAGGTGATCCTTGAATGAATGTTCTTTGTTTAAAAATGATCTGCCTTTATTACTCCATTCCAGAGGAAGAAAACGGAAATAAAGCATGGAAAGTTTTGTTGTTTTCTTTTTTTCCCAAGGCTTTTCTTTTTCCTTGAAAGCAAAGCACATGCAGTTCTTCTCCTTAAGTACATTTTTGTTCAGTTGTGATGGAACTTACAGCAGTGTGGGTTAATAGTTATGGCAGGTAAAATAAGTGTAAAATGGTTACTGGGAAAACCATCTGTGGCAGCCTTTTCTCCATTCCTTCAAAATTAAGGGGCTTAACTTCAGTTTAATTAATATTCAGATTATTTCCAGTGCTACTGAAGGTGATGGTCATTCCAGAGACAGGTATCTGTTACTTACATTTTCTTTTATATTGTTGATGTTGTATCTGTTTCCATGTTCCTACTTAAATCTGTGCCTCCTTGGATTCTTTTACATATATGTATTTGTTTATATATAAATGTAAACTGGAATGGGCTGCCCAGGGAGGTGGTGGAGTCCCCATTCCTGACTGTGTTTAAGAGTAGATTAGATGTGGTGTTGAGGGATATGGTGTAGGGGAGAACTTTGTACAGTGGGGCTGATGGTTGGACTTGATGATCCCAAGGGTCTCTTCCAACCAAAATGATTAAATGATATAAATAAATGTAAATACTTCTCAGTTCAGTCATCAAATCTGTCCCCTTACCTTGTTCAGAGTGGCACTTTGGGGTGCTTTATAGTGAATTTGCTAAGCAAGTATGGTGATGCTTCCTATGGCTTGGGAATTTAGCTGGCGTTTGACGTCACTTCAAAGTGTTATGGGCTGATTGTTTCAATGTTGTTTCCCAAGTGGCACCATGCTTTAGGTAATTTCCCCCAAAGTGCAGAAAATGACAAATTTACTTGTGAGAGAAAGGAGAAGGCAAGTAGGACAACATATGATGTGTCAAACAGGTGTATAGTTGAAAGAACTGAAAGAGGAATATCAAGCTGAGAGCAAAAAATATTTGTTTTCTATCCAAAATCCTGAAATTGGAAGCTGATGAGAAGCTCCTCTTACTTTGGAAAAGAAAGACTGACTTGTATCAACTATTTCTATCTTTTGTGTTGCTTCTCCCAGTGTTGCTGTTGCTGCTAATCTTTCCTGTCAATGCTTTCCCAGCTCTCTTAAATCTAGTGGTTTTTTCCAGACTCACTTGAAACTGAGGTAGACTAATACCCTTCTCCCTGAGGTACACTTCTGTTTGCTGCTGCTAGAGGGAAGAGGTTGGAGACTGAGCCTGCCTAATGTACGTACTTGAAGTTTTTCTTGGAGATGATTAGTGCTTGAGCTTCCTGCAAGCAGGAGTCCCAGATTTCCTTTAAAATTGAAGCCGGCAAGTGGGGATAAGTAGTGCTTAACTACTTAAGACTATTTTTCTTCAGGAATTGGTGGGAACCCAAAAGACTTGATGTTTATGATAGGAATTTCCACTTCCTTGTGCAGGGGGGCTTTCTTTACAAGCAGCACCTTATGAAAACATACATTTTAAAAAGTGGTGAAATGGTTTTAAATGACTCTTAAAGTGGTTTTTGGTTTTTTTCTTTGTTTGTAAGAGATGAGCTATCCTTACGTTTTTATCAAGTCCTTTGCAAGTGGAGATGAATGCTTGATTCTTTGGGCTGTCTGCAAAATAGCTAAGGAGGCTTTTATTCAAATGAAAAGATTGCTGTTGAAATCTATAGATGGATAAATTGCAGAAGTTACTGACACACTAGCTAAGTTTTCTGGGAGTTTTTGCCGCTCTTAAGAATATGCTACAGAGACCCAAGATCACATGAACAGGAGAAGAGACCGGTAAAGGGGATGGGAATGTAAAGCTCCACACCTTCTCATTAGCTAAAGCAGAAAAATAGGTCCCAGTTTTCATCCTTAAGACTTTTTTTCCCCCAATGCCAGAATTCCATCATAAGAATTCAATCTGAGCAATGCAGCTGATGGAGGCAGCAGATTAGGAAGTTGGCGGTGAAGCAAGCGAAGTCTTTCCCATATTGTACTCTTCTGTGCTTGTACCCCTAAAAATAATCAAATAAATAAATTTCTCATTCTGTGGTCATCCTTGCCTTAATCTATCTTGTAAAAACTGCTCAGGTTCAGGTGGTTTGAGTTTCATTTTTCTTTTCTCCAAGTGCCCTGTGCTTCCCAGATTCTGTATTCGGCGAGAGTTTTTGAAAGCAGTAGGAACAGAACCAGAACTTGAAAGGGATTTACAAGTGTACTTGGTATTTGCTTTAGAGAGGGACAAAGGATTTGATACCTTGGCGAACGAGCCTTGAATTCCTGAGTCGGTTGTAAAGATGTGTACAGTGTGACTTGGCCTGGAGATGTTCTAACAAGTTGGACTAACTGGTGTGAATTTATTTTTTTGGTGATAACTCCACTGAGTTCAGCATCTCTGCATTATTTATAGCCATCTGCTTGATGTGTTGAAGGCTCTGGCTCAATTAGATTTACCTTTTAGCAGTAACAGCTCTCAAGGAACAGTACAAACAGACGTGTCTGGTGGCTGCAGAATGAATAAAAAAGGAAAGTCAGTCAGTGCTGGCTTCCTGCGTGTTGCTTTAACTTCTTTACTTACGCAATAAAATGGACATAGAAGAAGAATATCCTAAACCAAAGTCTGGGATGAGCTCTGCCCTAAATTGTGAAAAGTGAGTGTTAAGATATGGCAGTATCCCATGTGCTTACAGAGGATTAAACAAAAAACCTCTGCGACCCCATGAGCTGCAAATGTTTTTAAGCATCCGAATTTTCTACGCTCTGAGTTTGTTTTGTACGATGGAGTTCACTGTAAACTGAATTTGAGGGGGTAGAATCATAGAATAGAATCATAGAATCATTTAGGTTGGAAGAGACCCTTGGGATCATCAAGTCCAACCATCAGCCCTACTCTACAAGTTCTCCCCTACACCAGATCCCTCAACACCACATCCAATCTACTCTTAAACANTGTAGGATGGGTAGGATGTGATGTTTTAAACAAGAGGTTGTTTAGAGTGACCAGCCCAAAATGATAGAAACCACAACATACTGTAGTCCTCCAGTCCTTTTTTGGGGGATTTTGGTTTGGTTTTTTTTTTTTCTCACTTTTTGTTTCTATCTAATAGCAGCAGCAGGAGAACAGCGTTCCTCTTCTGCATGGTCTGGTTCAGAGAGAAATTATCTTCACAAATGAGTCATTCGCTGTGAAGGTATGGGACCAATGAATTAAATTGCAGTGACTCCCTCATGATTTTGGGTGGAGAAAGGGAAAGAACATCTCTCATATTTTTTTAGAGAACTATGAGTTGTCAACAAGAGTGAGCTGCTCCAGATTTTTTCTCGTGTGCTGAATAATCAGGATGAGATTGAGAGGCCAAAGAGTCTTTGACCTGCACCGCTTTTCGTAGCGAGGATTGGAAGGTGCAAGGATGACCAAGGTTTTGTTCTCCTGAAGTCAGCAGCGGTACAGTATCGAGGAGAGCTCAAGTAGGCATTCATTTATTTGTGCTAAATAAAGCCAGATGAGTAGATGCAAAATGGAGGATGTTAATGAACTAAGAGAAGTGAGTATTTAGGTGGAAAGTGGCGGTGTTGGTTTGGAAGAAAAATGTTGAGGAGTAGACTTTTAAGCTTCTCACTGGGTGTCTACCAAAAGCCTGTACCTGGGTTTGGGGGTGCCCTGTGTCAGCAGGGGCTCAAAGGGGATGAAAAACCTGTTCAGTCAGACAAACCTCTGTACTTTTAGTGGAAATGCAGAGGTCAGTCTAGCCATCTATTTTTTTTTTTTGCCCTTGAATTTGACTTTTAGCTGCTCAAGAAACTCAAGTGTCTACAAAGACTCAGCGTTATTACCATTAACACAATGGAGTGATTTCTATAGTTTGGAGCTTCTTTTTTTTTGCCTGTTGTTTGTTTACAAGGGGAAAAAAGAATTGGAAGGATGTGGAATTCTGCCTCCACGGAGAGGAACAGAAGCTGTCCACTCCAAGGGCCATGGATAAATGGGGCAGACACAATACCAGTAACGTTCTTACTGGTAATTATGCAATTTGCCTTTCAGCATCTGCCTCTTTCTTAATTGGCTAAATTATAACTGGTATAAATTATTATGACAATGACAGTAATTGTAGATTGATAAATTAGAGGAGCAAAGATGCTGAAACCAATTTGATGGCTCCCCTAAATCATCTCGGGCTGCCGTTGCACGGAGCCGCTGCCATTTCTTCCTTTTGTGGAAGTTGTTTTTCACTTTCAAGCTGCTTCTCAATATTCTGAAATCAGCCCGTTATTATCTTAGCATGACATTTGGCCGGCAGTTCCCAGCCAGGAATGAAAAAGGCTATCATTGGTCCTCTCTGCACAAAATAACTGGGCAGAACACTTCTGTGTACAGGAACTGTTATTCTCACCTTCTGAAGAGTATTTTCTTTGATGACTCGGAGAATATTTGACCTTCAAAGTAAAAGCTGCAGGCAGTACAATTTGCCTTTATAGCGGTTGTGCAGAGGTTTCTTTTTGTGTGTGTGTCTTCCTTGTTAGTTCAGAAAATAATCTCTTTTGCTCTTCTCTAAATTGTAGTGGTTCTCATGGAACTGGTTAGTCCCATTCAGACTCGGAACCAAGTTGCAGAACTGGTAATACTTAAGGAAACAAACATCCTTCTTTGGAAAGCTCATATAATTCTTAAAAGCCTCTTTAGAACCGTACGAAGGAGAAGACCATTTCTTCTATTTCTTACGTTGACAGGCTGAGGGAGCTGGGGTTGTTCAGCCTGGAGAAGAGGAGACTCTAGGGAGACCTCAGAGCAGCCTTTGAGTACCTGAAGGGGACCTACAGGAAGGCTGGGGAGAGTCTGTTTACAAAGGCCTGCACTGACAGGATGAGGGTCAATGGCTTCAAACTGGAGAAGAGCAGATTGAGATTGGATATTAGGAATAGCTTCTTTACTCTGAGGGTGGTGGACCACTGGACCAGGTTGCCCAGGGAGGTGGCAGAGGCCCCTTCCCTGGAGATATTCATGGGGAGGCTTGAGGAGGCCCTGGGTAACCTGGTCTAGTTGGGGGTGTCCCTGCTGACTGCGGGGTGGTGGGACTAGATGACCCTAGAGTTCCCTTCCAGCCTGGACCACTCTATGATTCTACATAAGGCGTACAGTTATTTCTCCCCTTCCCCTGCTAGAATTCCTCTATCGATGCCTCTCAACTCGGATCTAAAGGAAAATATATGTTATGTGTGGAGAAAAAAAGAAGTCCACAAGGTGGATGTAGCCCAAACAGCTTCAGGGCTTGCTTTTGCTTGTGTTTAAGCACACTCTCCGACTAGCAAAAATATGTCACCTTTCGCTCATCTGAGGATGACTTGTGAAGCTGCTCAGTGGAGAGGTCAAAGCAGATCCTGAGCTCTCTAAGAACTGTTGGGATGCTGCCTATTTATTTTCTCTCCTCTCAGAGGAGCTGCAAGAAGGACTTCAGGGGAATTTGGATATATCATTCTTGACAAATTTATTATGGAACTTGTGCTGCTAAATTCATGAGCACCTTTAAAAACTTTTATTGCACAATTTTTTAAAAACTCAGAAGTTCTCTGAAATACTGTAGCATAAATAAATATTATCAGCAATTAAAGATACCACAGTTAGAAAAGCAGTGTTTTTATAAGGAGAAGATTTTTGTGCTAACAGCCAAAGATTTCACTGAAAGAATAAATATTTAAAGTTTGCTCTCTCTGCTCTTCTGTCAACTGTTGAGACTATTGACGGGTTCTCTCATTTTGACCCAGAAAATGCAATACGTTGGGCTGACAGAATTAAAGGCTCCCAGATGCACCCTGAGGAGGGGTATGTGTCAAGGTAATAACCATGTTCTTACTTGGCACCACAGTGTTTTGTGGCAAAGAGCTACTTCTTTTGAGGGATAAGATTATTGATTAAAAAAATAGGGGGGAAAAAAGTCCATATTAAATAGTGACTGGTTATTGTACAACGCTTGTCTGCGTTGATATCTACTGTGTTACAGTAGGTATTGATTATATTCAGTTTAATATTATGATTTCAATTTCATATTTAAACAGAATAATAAGATTCAGTTTAGTATTGTCTTTTCTATCTGAAAGCCGTGTCTTAAAACCCAGTATGTTTGTGGTCAGTGATCTTGCCAAAGTGAGTGGATTTTTGCTAGATTTATGCCACAATAAGTGAACAGAATTTCGCCCTCTATTCCATTAGATTGTCCTCATTCATTCATTATAACATCCAGGATTTCTTTACCTGGGAATGAAAGGATGAAAGGTCTCTGCTGCTGTACAGGTCTGTTGGCTCTCGCCAGCTGAGTATTTAAGAAGTTAGCTCTTTGCTACAGTTTATTCCTGCTTTTGACATCCAGTCCTGTGTGATATATGTTGTCATAACTTACATTCAGTGGTGAAGATGAACCTGGAGGTTCAGACCCCATCAGCAACCCCCCCCTTTCTGATGGTTGCCCTTTGGCAGGAAGGTTGGAGATCACATTGCAAGAGATCAGCTTTTCAGAGAGAGGTCCAGGTGCCCTGTCTGTTCCGAAGAAAAAGGCTATTATGGTATATTTGTGTAAAGATGTTTTTGCTACTGCTTTTTCCAGCCTTCTGTGTCTGGAGAAGGCTTGGACAAGAGGCCAAAAGCTGTGTCTTATGGAGAGAGCGTTCAACTTCACGTGATACTTGGGCACATCTTTGGACGAGGTGCTGCATTAGTTCTGCGTTTTTGGTTTGTGGAGCTCTACTCCACTCTGTGGAAGCTAAGTGGATAATCTCTCCTCTGTTAATGCAATGTGCTATTCACTCCTTAATACAAAAAAACTTCAACTTGGCTTTCCATTGTGGGAATGGATGTATCAAACTAGTCAACGGGGAAGGAGAGCTGACCTTTGTAGCAGCTGGGCCACAAGTTCCTGAAAAGCCTTGCTCATTTAACTCAGTCCCTCCTGAATAATTTTCATGAATTATTTTTATCCCCAGTAAATTATTTATAACCAGAGTACAACAAGCACTTGTTGAAAGTATTAGGATCATTCCCCTTTGCTTAAATATAGTCTCATTGAGAGCCTGATGCTCTGAAGTATTATATGTGCTCCTTGGAGGGGACGGAAGCTTATTAGTGTTCTGTCAGAGTAAGTAACTGCACACACTTTGTTTACTGCTAAAGAAAAACACAGGTAAGTTCTTCCCTAGTACTGAAAAATCCGTTTTCATGTAGCCTCATCTTTGAAAGGAGCCCTTTACAGAAGATTCAGAAGCGACTGCGCAGGGTTGGGGTTCTCCGTACAGGAAGCTCAGCTTGAAACTAGGAGGAATAGCAAGTGTCTTTCACAGACACTTAAGTCAGTAGGTAATTTTATGGCTCCCAATGAAGAAAGACGTGTCTCTGACATAAGAGAACTATTTATTTAATTATT
Organism: Jacana jacana; assembly: GCA_013400555.1. Taxonomy (NCBI): domain Eukaryota; kingdom Metazoa; phylum Chordata; class Aves; order Charadriiformes; family Jacanidae; genus Jacana; species Jacana jacana. The sequence goes on from VZTM01032160.1 coordinate 186,993, forward strand.
TAATATGGACTATTTCAGTAGTTTAGTTAGAGATCAGACGATTTACTAGTAAGAGGGTGGTGATATTTCTTGGGCATCAGTTGCCTGGAATAATATTTAAGGCTTTCATCCTGCCTCATAGTTTTTTTTTTCCTCCCTGCCAAGACCTTATTTAATTTGTAAGACACTAGGACAGTATTTATAGAACACAAATCTCTTAACCTGAAGTCTGGTGATGTATTGGTATTTGAAGCAGTGATAATGCTGTTAGCAAGAAGCTTTAATTGCATGATTACAGACCAACAAAATGAGGCTCACTGACTTGCAGTCATGATAACCCGGTGATACGCTAAACTCTGAAGTTAAAGATAAGTCTTCCCCTCTCTGCATCCTCGTATTGTCAATATGATAAAAAAACCCAAGCATGTACTGCAAGGGATTTGGTGCTTCTCCTTTGCCATTTGTTTTGTGATGGGCTTTATGAATTTTCAGCATGTTGCTAAGGTTCAACATCTCAAAGAAGATTTGAGATGTTTGATTCACCCGATGCCCTCTGTAAAAACCCCTCTGTATGTGCAAGTTTCCTACCTTCAAAATGGTTGTCTCGGAAGATACTGTGTGAATAAGTCCATCAGAAGCCCAAGGTACACAAGGGTTATCGTGTGAGTCCCCGCAACATGGGCAAGTTGGCTTCACTCCTGAGCTCGAGTGGGAACACTCCAACCACGTGGTTTGGTACCTGGGCTGAAGACACAGCACCGTGAAGTGAACAAATGGCCTGTTAAGGGTGAAGTTTATGATGAGAGGTCAGTTTGTAAACGTGGGTTTACTGTGCTGTCTTATTCTGTGCCCGTGCTAATCCGTACCTACTACCTATAAACTGAGAGCCCTCATGAGTTTTTCCCACACAAATCGGGTATCGTTCTAGATTATTCTGGTAGAGTGATTTGGTTTTGGATGTGATTTTTGGGAAGCTCAAGCTATCAGCAGATGGAAGTGACAGGAATGATAAGGAACATGATAACTGTCATTTTTTCTTCCATAAAATGTGATATAAAGTCCATGGCACTGTCTGCTCTAGAGCAACACGCTGGTTTTTTTTGAGTGGCCGAGGCAGATACACCCTCATTACAGAGAATGTGCTCAGCAGCACAGTTGGGCATGATTAAATGGGGCTCACAGCAACATCTTTGCTGGTGATACAGTGATTTCAGCACTTCTTCATGGTTCTGAGGAAGGAGAAGAGCTGCAACCGTCCCCTAATTGCTGTCAGCCTCCGACACGATGAGTGTTTTCTGCTTGGGTCCTGTGCTTTCCCATCCTCTGCGCCTGCCCTCTGTTAAACTCCAGCGAGTTAATGTACAGAGGTGTCCTACCTGGAGATACCAGTTGAATAGCAGCATTCATTAAAACAAAGCAAAACAAAAAAACCCAACTCTCTCTGCATAGTCTCTGCTGCTTTTCATTTTGAAATAAGAAAATGATCTCTGCGCAGGGCATTTCCTGGGGATTAATGACTGGCTGGGGTTAATGGCCCTTGGCCGCCCTGCGGGCCATCAGCTCCTCCCTGCTGGTCATTAATCTGCAGGAAATGCCCTGTGCCAAGATCGTTATTGTTCTATTTGGGTTCTTTGAGAGCTGAATTCAGGAACCCACACTGCTATAATGTGTGAGAGCCTGCTGGGTTTCCTTACATTTAGGCCTTACACGTTATTTTATTGTACTTATTTATTTATTTTCCTCCTGAGCTTATCTGAAGTTCCCAAACATTTCTCTTAATGGAAAGTGGCTGTAATGCCTTAGGTCCTTTCAGAATATTCCACCGAGCAGCAACCAAGGTAATGCTCAACTCCATGTGGTGAAAATAAAAGTTTTGTGTAGCAGTTTTGGAATGAGTATGTACTTGGGAGTAGTCTGTGCCTTTTAGGGCAGCCTGGAGCCAACAAGCCGTGTGTTGTACGTGGTGTGGGAACTGGAAGATAGTCCTGACAGGCTGTGCCTTCTACTGAAAGGTGGGATTGCAGGATTTATGGTCTGCATAAGCCCCAAACCCACATCTTCAGGCAAAAGGTGGCTCCTATTTTAAAGATTATTCTTTTTTTTTTTTGCTTTTTTGGGGAAATGAAGAGTGAGATGTCCTCAATTCCCCCCTGCCACCCGCTGACAGCCTGCAAGAAGTGGGGTGTCTGTTCTTTCTCCCCATGCAACTTCAAGTTCAGAACATGTAACTATTTTTCTAATAGATTCTGCCTAGTAAGTTTCTGAAGTGTTGTGCTCTGCACTGAAATCAGTTTAGGATCCAATGCAAAAATCAAAAACCCCCCAACCAACAAACAAAGCAAAAAACCCTCCAAGTAAAGTCAGTTCAGCTTTGTGGCCTGGAAGTGGCGATTTGTGGTTAATGCCATATTTCTTTATTAAAAAGAAAACAACAAACAAAACCATTAAACCTCCCCCACACACCTCAACTACTACTCTCCTACCTATTAAGAAACCATTATCTTATGCTAGATCATATGAGAAGTAAGGTTTATAAGGAAGTGGAGCTCATATGGCAAATAGGGGATGCAGCATTGAGGAACTCAAATGGTGATGACTTTAGTACTGGTTCGTGGATGCCCATTTTTATTTCAGTGAATTCAATGAAAAGAATAAAAAAATCAATGTGATGGCCTTGTCTTCCCGCCCCCTTCTTAAATGCCTTTCCCTTGCTCCTTTCTGTGGTAGAGACTTTGTGTACTTGTCTGTAGAGTCTTCAGCTCCTTCCTTCAGAAGCTTTGCACGTAGGCAGCCTGTGCCATCTTCTCCCCGGTTTTCAGATGTCCCACGTTGTGAAGCTGCTTGGGGACAACAGGAAACCTCCATAATGTGTGTTTCAGATCTTGAAAATGCCACAGCATGCGTCAGATTTGAAGATGGCAGCAAGCTTAGCTGGGACCGTCACATCTGTGTAGACCTTTTGATGGATTTTGTAGGATTGCAGCAGAGAGAGAGAGAGAGGTTTCATGCGGAGAAAAGGTCCTGGATCAGGTCCACATACAAACTTTGACAGATCTTCTGATTCAGTGGGGGGTTTGGATTTTTTTGGGATGAAAGTATCTTCACAACTCAGCCCTTGTGTCTACAAGTCAAGACTTATTCCCATTATCGTGGAGGAAACACTCTGAAGTCGTTCCCTGTAGTAGTGATTAGGCACTATCAGTCTGAAATTTTTACCTAGAAAATGGGATTTGACAAGAAACGAGGGTTACTAATATTTTATAAGTAAACAATACTACTTTAACTCCAGTATTCTGCATTTATTCTGTAGTTTCATTCCAGTAAGTGTGATAATTCCTATTCTGTCAAGAGGCCTGTAACAAGGAGGAGACAGCCTGCCAGGATACTAGCTTGCCGTGTGCTTTTTAAAAATAGCTGTTTGCGTTCTGTCACTTACTGGTGAACATGACTGAATATTGGAGACCATGTAGGTAAGTCAGAAAGTTGATGTTGTTGTTGATGCACTTGAGAGACTCCATTTGTGAAAGCAAAGAGCACTGCGGTGAATAGCGGGGGAGAAATGACAGGGCTGCCTGTTTTTTGCCTGATCTCAGAAGATGTCAAAGAAGGGGGGGAAATTTTTGCTGGTAAGGAGAACTTGCCCAAATTCCACAGTATCCTTATTTTACTGCTAATCTGGTAAAGTCATCTTTTATTGCTTTCAGTGTATAATCTTTATGGAGAATTTATCTCGTCTAAGCTGCAGCCTTTTGGGTTGGTAGGCATCAGTCGCCTTGGCAAATGTTTGCTTACTTTTTCCCAAAGCCTGATGGTGGATTTTTTTTTCCCCTTTGGAGAGAAGGAAAGGAAATAAAGGGTTTAGGGAAAGGATGATAAGCTGTGAGAAGTGGATTTCCATCCTGTTCTTTCTATGTACTCAGTCTTGATAATGATGAGTCCTTGGTACCAAGAAGCAGGGAACTCCATTTTAGGGCAAGGGGTTATGGCTTCAATCGGAAAAAGGGGAGATATAAATTAGAATTTTTTCACTGTGAGGGTGGTGAGACACTGGCCCAGGTTGCCCAGAGAAGCTGTGGCTGCCCCATCCCTGGAGGGGTTCAAGGGCAGACTGGATGGGGCTTTGAGCAACCTGGTCTGGTGGGAGAAGCAGATGATCTTTAATGTTCCTTCCAACCCAGCCTGTTCTGTGATTCTGTATTGACCTTCCGAAGGAGGAGGATAGCTGTGTTTTTGTACAAGATGGCTGGTGTGTGTGGCAGTATTTTCACCCCAGAGTGACTAGGTTTCACCAAAATGCCTCCTACCTCTATCCGTAGGTTCAGTGAGATCCTGTGAAATGTCAGTATTTGCTTGTTATATTCCATATATACATAAGAAGTTCCATCTAAACATGAGGAGGAACTGCTTCACTTTGAAGGTGGCAAAGCCCTGGAAGAGGCTGCCCAGAGAGGTGGTGGAGACTCCATCTCTGGAGACATTCAATACCTGCCTGGACACATTACTATACAACCTGCTCTGGGTGGACCTGCTCTGGCAGGGGCTTGGTCTGGATGATCCCCAGAGGTCCCTTCCAACCCCATAGCCTTTGGTGATCCTTGTTAGATCTACTGTGGCTTTTCCTATCTGTTTGCAGAAATCATACAAGTTTTATCTTGGTGTAATGTTTTCTTAATGCTTACAGAGCAGTATCTGTGCTCCAGCTCTACAGTCAGATATTGGCAAACTGTGGAGCCTGGGTGATGCCCATATTTTATCTACTGCGTTCAGCCTTAATTAATCAAAAAAAAAAAAAAAGATATTTTCATTAATTTTTTTTAAAAAATTGTTAATAGGTAGCTCTGTGCACTTTTAGCTAAACTTTAGCTACTATTTTTCTTCGCTTCTCATTTTCTACCTGCCAAACGTTGAAATGTGTTATTCCAAGAAAAAGATGGAGGCTGCGATACGGGCTTATTAATTGTGGAAAAATAAGTAACTGTCAGTAACAGCTGAAAAACTTGTGAGCCAGCTACTTGTCTATATGTGTGTTGCTTAGTTTTGTTGGCTTCAGCAGAAATTTATCATTCTCTTTGAAATGTGGAACATCTTAGAGGAAAGAAAGACTCTTAGCATTTGCAAACCCCATGATACCGGGAGAACGCAGTTTGCAATCGTAAAGAGAAGCAGCCGTGCCCAAGAGACATCACTACTGGACTAAAGAAAAATGTTTGCCAATCGGCAGTATATAATGAATAATGAACAATATTTGTCATCTCCCCAAAAGTGGGGCACTGCAATGCAAATGGTACAGCTGTTATTCTTTAATTGCAGCTGGATTAATAAAATGTAATTTTTGCAGCCCATTTGCAACATTACCACTGGGGAATACGTTTTAGTACCACTTTGGGTGTCTTTTAGTTAATAAATTTGTGCCTTTTGAGCATAAGTATTTGGCTTCAAATCCCAGATACAAGTTTATTAAAAATTGTAATAGGTCTTGGAGACTATAAAATGAAATGAAGTGCACGAAATGTGCATTTCCAGTGCCTGAGTTTAGATCCATTTTTTTTTTTACTTGACTGATTTCGGTGTTTCCAACACGAGAAAGTATTGAATTTAAATACTTACTAAATATTTAACCAACCAGACGTACAGCATTATATTTCAAGAGATGATTTATATTTGTTAGTAATTAAAGCTTCAGAACGGCGCTGAGAGGATGCAGTCATACCATCTCATTTTTAAAACTTACACAACCTTTATGCAGAGCAGCAGCAGTGCTGGGAAACAGAACTAATGGTGAAGGGCAGAAACAAGATCAAGGCCGTAGTTAAACGTTCTGATTCACGGAATGAGGTTGACCTGGTCAAAAAGACTTGAGAAGCCTCTTAGGGATAACTCAGCTCGGGTCTTCCTGATGGTGTTGAGTGGAATCTCCCATCTTCTCTTTGAAGAACTGTCAGAGATGCAAACCCACCCCTCAGAAACCCTGTTAGGGAAGGATAGAAGGTGAAGGTAGCCCTTGGGTAAAGAGAAATTTGTGTAAAGGATGTTGGCAGAGTGAAGGGGAGCTTGGGAAATTGGAAGTGTAATTACTGCATCTGGCTCAGAGTTGGAAGGAGGATATGTTGGCACGGAGCTCTTCCTGCACAGGAGCAGTCTCACTTACAGTCCTGCTTTTTTAAATTCTCACTTTCCTTGCTGTGTGATGAGTGAACTTGACTGGGCTACCTTGTGTGTGACGGTTGTGCTTGTGTGAAGAGACAATTTAATTAATTATTTTTTTGGAGCTTGAAGGCTCAAAAATGATCAATAGATATGAGCTCGCAGCACCTCTTGCCACGTACAAAAATTTTCTCCAAATTTAAATTGGAAAGAATCAAGGGTGAATGAAAGAGTGATGCAACCGGGGGACGTTACCACGTGTCAGGCGGCTGTCAGTGAAACAAGTCCCGTCTTGTACAGGCCCTCGTCGTTACACCTTGACCGTGGGAATCATGGCTGAGACCAGGCTTTCTGAGAGACAGCTTGACATATGACTGGCTGGGTACTCAACAAAAAAATCTATATTGTTTGATTTTTTTTTTAATCAGATGCAGCAGTACAGACAGATGCACGCCTGGTTGTACTCGGTAATATGCTACTGGGAATGTTGCTGAAGGATCTCCTGTGAATTAATTTTTCCTGCTAATTAATTGTCTGAAAACTCGAGTGGGTGAGTTGGGAGAGATTTGTCATGAGTATTGCATCACCTGGAGGAGAAGGTGAAGATGTAGGAAGTCCATTAGGCTGCTAACTCATGTTTGTGCCTTCTGAGAGTTCTCGCCCCTCCCATCTCTTCATTTTCACAGACAGAATCGGGGGGGGGAACTGATTTAAAGCAGGGTGATAGTAATTTGGATCTGCTTGTGGTATTAGCAGACAGATTGGTATTTATTTGTTATTTTGAAGCACTGAGGAAATTGGCTGTGAGCGTTCATGTGAAGTATGTTCTCTCTCCACGTTGTTTTGGCGTGTTCACCGCTAGGGTATTATATACCCTTTGTGAATACAAAGGTGCTTGTAAAATGGTAAGGCTTGACTGTATTTAATTCCATGTCAAGACGGACTCCCTGCCGTAGCGTTCAGCTGAGCCATTGTGAATAACCCTCAGTCTCAAACACTGGCAGATAGCACCTTTATTTTGTGGGTGATGTGAGTGTTTCTGTAGATTCGAAGTCTTTTGCTTTTTTTTTGGTGTATTTTAAAATGCAAAACCAACTGGAACCAGCAGAGCAGTTTCGCTTTGCCGCTGCCTGGGCCTGCGTGTGAAAATCCAAGGTGCCTATCTACAGACCTTAACAGTTCCATGATTTAATTGTTTTAATTTATATAAATACAAAATAAGCATATATGCTTACGACAAAACCTTGAGCCTGACTTCCTTTATTGAGCTTTCTCACTAACTTCTTGTCACCCTTGTCTTGTCACCCTCGTCTTGTCACCCTCGATATTGACTATATGTGAATTATTTTTAATGAATACCCTTTTAATATTGATAGTGTTTTGTAATAGTGAAGCCAGGCAGGAAGAAGAAAATCCAGGAAACAATTTGGCCACCATGTAAATGGGAGGCAAAAGTATGATTCTGACCATTACATTGGATTCTTGTTTAAAAGACCTGTGGCAGAAAGATTGGGCAGTCTTTGGGAAGCCTGAGGTGCCGTTAACCGGCACCAGCGTTTAGTCACTCGCTAACACTGTATGTGATTTCTAATTACTTCTGTAGTTTGTCATTGTTTAACACAATCAAATCTAATTGGCCAGAAAATTTTTCTTGGATCGTCATAGTCTATGACTATGTTTTTACTGTTATTGTTCCAGCTTCTTTTTCATCACCCCAACCTGTACTGCTTCATTAAGTCTTCAATTAGACTTTGACAATCGGCCTATTTTATTAGAATTACCAAAGGAAAGAAATATACATGGCAAAGTCAAAGGGGAGGCTCCAGCATCGTATTTGATTTCATGCTTAGCAGTTCCTTGAGAGTTATCGAAGGCAGGGATCCTTTATTTGTAATTAAATACTCCTCACTTTAAAATCATGACTAATAAATGTCAAGTGCAAGAAGAGGCACTATTATTCAGTGAAAGTCCTTGGATATGCTTTAGGGTGAAAACGTGTAGGTATGAAGGTTGCTGGTTTTTTGAAATGTTGTAGGGTTGCTTTCATTACAAAATCCTAAAGTTAGCCACTTCAGAAAAAGCTCAAAAATCATTGAAACATTTGGGGAGCTCTTCTTACCCTACAGGAAGCTCTTGACATTTATGGTAATTAAAAGTGAAGGTATCTATTAAATGCTTAAGTTGTTCAAATAAACACCAAACTGGCATGCAGCCCTGAGAGTTGTATATATCTTAGTTAGAGCTGGTCTAAGCTGTTCAGAGAAACTGTTTTCCAGGTTTGGTGGTGGTTGGGTTTAAATTAAGACCCAAAAACTTGGGAGAAACACCAACGTAACTGCTATGGGAGCGACCTGGAATAAGGTTTGCTCTTCAAAAATATTCTTGGGATTGACAGACCTAGCCTGGTTCTCCCTCTCTTGCTCTCATGTATGTGACTTTGAGCTCGTAGTCCAAAAAAGACAGTATGGCCTGTGGTTTTTGTTATGTTTGTTTGTTTGTTTTTATTTTTAATGAAAAATAACCCAATGGATGGCTACAGGCTTGGAGAAGTGTGGCTGGAGATGCCTGACATTAAAAGACTTGGGGGTGCTGGTTGAAAAGTGGCAGAAAATGAGCCAGCAGTGTGCCCAGGTGGCCAAGAAGGCCAATGGCATCCTGGCTTGTATTAGAAATAGTGTGACCAGCAGAAGTAGGGAGGTGATTGTCCCCCTGTGCTCAGCACTGGTGAGGCCACCCCTTGAGTCTTGTGTCCAGTTCTGGACATCTCAGCACAAGAGAGATCTGGAGGGGCTGGAGCGAGTGCAGAGGAGGGCAATGGAATTGGGGAAGGCCCTGGAGAACAAATCTCATGAAGAGTGAGGGAAGGAGCTGGGACTGTTTAGTTTGAGGAAGAGGATGCTGAGGGGGGACCTCATCGCTCTCTACAACTGCTTGAAAGGACATTGGAGAGAGGTTGGTGCTGGTCTTTTCTCACAGGGAATTAGCAGTAGAATGAGAGGGAGGAGCTTCAAGCTGCAGCAGGGTAGGGTTAGGCTGGACATTAGGAATTAATTTTTCTGCAGAAAAGAGAGGTCAGAGCCTGGAATGGGCTGCCCAGGGAGGTGGTGGAGTCACCATCCCTGACTGTGTTTAAGAATCAATTAGACATGGTGTTGAGGGATCTGGTGTAGGGGAGAACTTTGTAGAGTGGGGCTAATGGTTGGACTCGATGATCTCAAGGGTCTCATCCAACCTGAATGATTCTATGATTCTAATGGGAAGAGAGACTTCATTTTCACACACTTCTCAAAACCCTGTTTCTTTGTGGAGTAGAGCCTCAATTTCTCCTATTGACCCTGGCTCCATCATCTTGGCTGCTTGTCCCCATCCTGATTTATCAGCATGAACTCAAGCAGTAGAATTTAAGAGTATCTGAAACTATTGTGTTTAGGGCCAAATTTTGAAATGTTCCTTTCCCACTGGGCACTATTAGCAAAATGATAGTTTTTAGCACAGTTTTTAGGGCTGCAGCAGTAAGGCCTCACTTGTAGAGAAAAACATCACCGTTACCTCTTATTTGACTGTGAATTGGTCTGACTAAAAGTTGCAGAAAGCACCCAAAACATGTTTCCTATTCTCTTTATGCTTGAGTAGAACATTTGGGTGCTTTCCCACCATACACTGATAGAGTCTTAAACTGTTTTGCTTTTTGTTTTTTAATGTGTTGGGGTTTTTTTTAACTTTTTTTTTTCTCCTTTTGAAGGAAAAATAGTCTGTGTTTTTTTGATTTATGTAACATTTAAGGATCCCTCAAAAAAATACCTGGTTGAACTCACTTGGAGCAGTGTGTTATGGAGTAACAGTGCTGTGATTGAAGCACAGCGACAGAAACAGCGTTGTTACTGGAAAGGCATTTTATTACTAGTGAGGAAAGCCCCCGCTACAAAATACTGGTGCTTCTTCCCAGTTTGTATGTTTGTTCCCATTGGACAGTCCATTTGGTGGTGATGGAAGCAACTGGAAGAAATCACTGGTTAGCAGAAAAGCTATGAGACTCTCTTAAGAATAATGATAATAATGTTAACAACTTTTTTCGTTGTTGGAAACAACCATTTTGATTCAGCTTAGAAAGTGACTTCCAAGGATATTATGGAAACATGTTTTCAGTGCATTTCATAAGAGATCTTTCAGCATATGATTTTCAAATTTGATAAATACAGCCTTCTGCCTCCTCTGTTTGTAAATGCAAGTCCGACTCGGGGTACTTTTCCATGCATTTGCTTTTTTTTTGTTATACTTTTCCACGTGTGCCCTGGAGAAAAGCATTCAATCCACTGTTACTCTGAGGTAAACTGGATTTCAGCGTAGTCTGTTTCAAATTAAATGAAATTGTTTATTAGTTTTGCAGTTCTGGCAAGCAGAAGCACCCTTGGGTTTTTATTGAGCTGATGAGGGATATGTTAGCCTATACATCCGGAGAGGACTGATGCTAATTGGGCTTTTCACTTTGATAAAGTCCTTGGTTTCAATGATGATACGTGGGTCAGCTGCATCTTTTAATTAAAAAAAAAAAAAAAAAGAAAATTAAAATCCTGTGCTGGAAGTACCTAACTGTTGAGCAGTTTATGTATGCAAGTATGCTCTCTTGTGGCAAGCCATTTTACTGATTGCTCCACCAGTTCTAAATTTTTGACAAATTTTTATTTAAGACTGTTGTTGGTTTTTATTTTTCTTTCTAGTACATTTCTCTTCTGTCACGTTGTGTGTTTTGGCAGGGTTTGCAGCGTGATTCGATGGCAGAGCTCTGGGTGTGCTGTGTGCTGCTAGTGTGTCTTTTGAAGTTGTCTTGGGTACAGAGTGTCGTTCAGCTCTGGTGGCATCCAGCTTGCTGTGGAATGGGGTGCTGTTTGGTTAACGATGACGATGAGATTTAGGCTGAGGTACTTGGATGGCCCCTGAATATAAAATCATTTTGGTTGGATCATCGAGTCCAACCATCAGCCCTACTCTTCGAAGTTCTCCCCCACACCAGATCCCTCAACACCACATCCAATCTACTCTTAAACACACTCAGGGATGGGGACTCCACCCCCTCCCTGGGCAGCCCATTCCAGGCTCTGACCACTCTTTCTGTGAAGAATTTTTTCCTAATGTCCAGCCTAACCCTACCCTGTTGCAGCTTGAAGCCATTCCCTCTCGTTCTACTGCTAATTCCCTGTGATAAAAGACCAGCACCAACCTCTCTCCAGTGTCCTTTCAAGCAGTTGTAGAGAGTGATGAGGTCTCCCCTCAGCCTCCTCTTCTCAAACTAAACAGTCCCAGCTCCCTCAATCGTTCCTCGTAAGATTTGTTCTCCAGGCCCTTCCCCAACTCCATTGCCCTCCTCTGTACTCGCTCCAGCCCCT
>VZTM01032160.1:198700-212786 GCA_013400555.1 Jacana jacana
TGCAGAGCTTCCCTGCCCTCATGCATATCAACACTCCCACCTAACTTAGTGTCATCTGCAAACTTACTGATGGTGCTCTCTATATCCTTGTCAACATCAACATCATCAATAAAGATATTAAACAGAAGTGGCCTCAATATAGAGCCCTGAGGAACACCTCTTGTGACCGTCTGCCAGCAGGATTGAACTCCATTGAGCACCACTCTTTGGACCGTCCTTCCAGTCAGTGCTGGATCCAGCAGATCATACGCTCATCCAGGCCATGAGCAGCCAGTTTTTCCGTGAGAATTTGGTGGGGGACAGTGTCAAATGCTGTAAGGTAGTAAAGGAGGAACGTTCTCCTTCTGAAACGTCAGATTTTAGTAACTGCATGATTTGTGCTTCTTACAGCAGCTGAGAGGGTGATTAACTGAGACTGAGCCTCAGAAGTTTGGTCACTCTAGCCTTGTCCAATAAGTAAAAAAAACCAACAAAGGCAAAATAACCCAGACTTTGCTCTGATGTGGGTAGTCCTGGGTGCCCTGAGCTGCAAAGGTACTTTCCCTTGCTCGGCATCGTAATAGTGCTGCCCCAAATAGACATCTAAATTCAAGAAGTATAAAACCAACTACATCTCAGCTGCCTCCTCTCGAAAAACATCAGCCAGACTGTTTTATCTTCAATACTAGCCCAACGTCCAGGAAGTGTAACTTAATAAATAGCAAAGATACCTGTAATCCTCTAAATATTTCTCATAGTGCAGCTAGGATTTCCAGCCAGATTCATCACCTACTGAATAATTTACATATAAATTTCCTCACTGTTTTGCCTGGAGGTGAGAATAGCCAAATGTCAGTAAAAACATGAGGTTATGCTGAGATAATCCCAGTCGTGCAAGTCTTTGTATATGATGAAACCAGACTGACAGATGGCCCTTCTTTCCCCCCTGCAGAGAGAAAGGAGAGGAAGAGGATAAGGAGATTTACAACTTCAGAAGGAAATAAGCTACTTTAATGAAGTGTTAATACTAAAATTAAAACAAAAAAAAAAGGAAGAAAACAATGGAATAGATAAGAGTATATACAAATCCGTATCAGGCTCCCAGGATGAGGATCAGGTCACCAGCAGCATTGGGAAAAGTCCCAGACTGGACTCAGTGACTGACAGGAGCTGGATTCCAGCTCTGGAGTCAGGAATGCTTGAGTTGGGATCAGAAGCAGATGAACAGACAGGATCCTCCTCAGATGTTGGCCATCAAAGGAAGAGAGTTGACCCTTTGATCCCTCAGCTTTTATACTGAGCGTGATGTGGATGGGATAGAACACCCCAGGTTTGGGGTCACCTGTCCTGTCCACTTCTCCCCACAGGGGTGACCCCTTGATAGTTTTCCCCTTCCCACCTCCTGACAGGGCCAATAATGGAATTCCCTGCCCTTGGTTGTTCCAGCAATGAGTCTAAGCCAGGGCCTTTCTGCACCATCCTGTGGGGTGATCAGGTCTGAGCACCCTGAGAGGGAACAGTTTCTGAACAACATGCTGTTAATTTCAGACTTCAGTTAGTTAGAAGAGGCCCAGCTAAAAAAGTAAAACTATAAAACCAAAAATTTGTTCTGTTTTACCTTAAACCAGGACAACTTCCCTTCAAAGGAAATAAGAGAGTCCTAAATAACAATTTCAGAGTTGGTTTCTTGAAGATCATGAAAATCTGGAGTCCCCTTAAAACCTCCAACACTCAGCACATGTTGGGGAAACCTTAATGCCATTGACTTTTGGGGGAGTTTTGCCAACCTGGTGACTCAAAGACCACCTTCCCATGGTCGCAGAGGTGACTCGATGTGTGCTGCTGCACATGGACATTTAATGTCAAAGCCATCAATTACTCAGGAGATGTGGGCGACAGTAGAATGATCTCATTTGGCACAGAAGTTGGATGATGTATGGAAGAGCAGGAGATGGATGGGGAAAGAGCATGCTGGAGTAATACCTTCCATTTGCTGGAGCTTAATTTAGTTGAGAAGACAAACAGTATTTTTAAAAGAACTTTTTGATGCCTACATATTACTACTTTTGTTATTCTTGCAGTTACGTTTTCATTAATGACAAATGAAAGGGCAGCCATGTATTCCAGTTTTCTTCCATTTCATGTAACCTGAAAGAAACAGGGAGTTTAAAAGGTTGAGCGTGAGACATGTTGACTCAGCTCCTCGTGAGAGCTTCATAGGACCTTGAGCAGAAACCTGTGCTAGAAGCTTAATATAAATATTTTATAGAGAAATTGAGCACTGTTTAAGGGACAGAAGTTGGTTAAACAGCATCAGCAGTTTCAAACTGTGGAAGGCAGACAGGAAATTGTACTGTTTACAGTGATAAATTTGTATGAAAGCCACGTACGAGTCTAGAGCTTTAAGCTGATGCCGTGTTACTGTACGTTCATGCATGAGCATATGCTGGTGATGCTGTTTTACTGCATCTTATTACACAGAACAATCCTGCTCAGGGTCTCTTTTACCTGGAGCCCATCAGTGTTCTCAGCTGAAGACCAGGGGTGGGTCATACTGGTTAAATTTCATAGAACCATAGAATGGTTGGAGTTGGAAGGGACCTTAAAGATCATCAAGTTCCACCCCCCGGCCTGAGGCAGGGACACCTCCCTCCAGACCAGGTACCTCAAAGCATTGGGCAACCTGTTCCAGTGCCTCACCACCCTCAGTAGAGAATTTCTTTCTGCTATCTAGTCTAAATCTCTCCTGATTTAAAGCCATTAGCCCTTGTCCTGTCATTACACTCTGACAAAGAGTCCCCCTCCAGCTCTCCTGTAGCTCCCTTCAGATACTGGAAGGTTGCTATAAGGTCTCCCTGGACCCTTCTCTTCTCCAGGCTGAAAAAGCCCAGCTCCCTCAGCCGGTCTTCACAGGAGAAGTGTTCCATCCTTCTGATCTTTGTTGCCCTCCGCTGGACCCGTTCCAACAGGTCCGTGTCCTTGAAGACTTTTTCCATGGGACTGGTTGCTGTACTTGGCAGTCATCTTCTCCTCTGTAGAGTGTTTCAACTTTCAAGTTGGTTTGTTTTCTACTGTCCTTCGAACTTCTCTTTCTCCTCCACGTCCTCACCCACAGTCCCCTTCCTCCTCCAGTGCTTAAAAAAATCCCAAGAATTTCAAAACAGAGAAACGCTTTCATTTGAAGTTTCAAATCTGAGTCTTCTGACTCCTGCTCGAGTCAGAACCGCTTCATCCATCTTTGATATTGATCCAGCTTTCCATCGTGTATGAGTGTATTAAATATAAGGTGGTGTACTTTTTCCTTCTGGTTCAGTATGCTCTCTTCGAGCTTTCATTCAGCTGCTTCCCTCTTGAATCAGATCTTTCTCTCTCTTCTTTCTCACCAGAGAGTACTGGCCACAAAGCAACAGCAGCTTCTGTTTTATCCCCAGTGACCTCAATTTAGGACACAGTGTGGTGCGTGGATTAAGTAATCATAAATATGTCTGGGTTTGAAATTTGTAGCTTTTCAGGGTTTGGCTTTGCAATATTAATGTGTTTTTTGCTATTGAATTTCCTAGGCGGGCTGACTAATGCTAATCAATCACGCCATGCAGACTCATAGTGGTACCCACCGGGTTGCCCAGTGTCTAGTGGTGTGCCTGGCGGCCACAGATGTGTAAACAGAGCCTCTGTGCTCGTCTTTGAAAGAGCAGGACCACTAGTAGTTTGTCACATCGAAGTTAGATAAGGACGAGGGATGCACAACTTGGTGTGGTTCACCTCTGTCTCTGAGTGAGCAAAAGTGGCCAAGAAGGCCAATGGCATCGTGGGGTGTCCTAGAAGGGGGGTGGTTAGTAGGTTGAGAGAGGTTCTCTTCCCTTCTACTCTGCCCTGGTGAGACCCCATCTGGAATATTGTGTCCAGTTCTGGGCCCCTCAGTTCCAGAAGGACAGGGAACTGCTTGAGGGAGCCCAGCGCAGAGCCATGAAGATGATGGAGTGGAGCATCTCCCACACGAGGAAAGGCTGAGGGAGATGGGTCTCTTGAGCTTGGAGAAGAGGAGACTGAGGGGTGACCTCATTCATGTTTATAAATATGTAAAGGGTGAGTGTCAGGAGGATGGAGCCAGGCTCTTCTCAGTGACATCCAATGACAGGACAAGGGCCAATGGGTGCAAGCTGGAACAGAGGAGGTTCCACTTAAATATGAGAGAAAAAAACTTCTCACAGTGAGGGAATACTGGCAGGGGCTGCCCAGGGAGGTTGTGGAGTCTCCTTCTCTGGAGACATTCCAAACCTGCCTGGAGGCGTTCCTGTGTGCCCTGCTCTAGGTGTTCCTGCTCCAGCAGGGGGATTGGACTGGATGAGCTTTCAAGGTCCTTTCCAACCCCTGATATTCTCTGATTATGTGAAAAGGAATCTATGGTTTGGAGTATTTTGGGCTCTGCAATAAGGGTTTTGGAGAAAAGTGTTGACCAAGAGTCTCACTGCTCTCTCTGTCCATTTCTGCTCTGATCCATGGCCTCTCTGTATCTTCTCTGGCAATTCTCCCCAGTCCTTCTGGTTGATGAACTCCATTTTCCTAAGGGTGGGCATGATGTAGTAAGGTTTCGTGTTAATTATCGGTGAATTAATGAAATCGCCTTTTTGGAAACCTGTAGAAACATTTGCTCTTGGATTGGGAAATTCAGAATTTTGATGCACAGGATACAAATCTGGGAGTTATAGGTGTGTGGAAACAGATGCCAGCTCCCTCAGCCTGTCCTTGTAGCAAAAGTGCTCCAACCCCCTGATCATTTTGGTGGCTCTCTGGACCCGCTCCATCAGGTCCATGTCCTTCCTATCTTGAGGGCTCCAGACCTGCACCTAGGACTCCAGGTGAGGTCTCACAGAGCAGAGCCAAGTGGCAGAATCAGCTCTCTGGATCTGCTAGGAACACATCTCTTGATGTATCAGGTATCCTCCTTTTTTCCACAATGAATGAAACTATTTCTGTGTTAGAAATAAACAGCCAGTCACCAGAGCTGGAGGCGGTTTTCCTTCTGAGTGGTTTTCAAGTAATGACTTAATTCTGTCATATGCAGAAGAGTCTTGGGCTAAAATTGTTCTGCTTTTTGTATGTTTGCTGGTGAGGTTTTTTCTGTATGTGAACCCTGAAACAGATTCCAAAGGTATCAATTTTCACAGCCACGTTTATCAGTTTGGCAGCAGTTCAATCTGAGCGTGATGCTGAAGGTGATTATTTGAAGTTATTAACTCTGCTTACTGTAGATAACACGAATCTCCCCAGCTCCACTGGCAAAGTGGTGGGGCTGGCACAGAAATTTGGGACATATGCTATAGTTCAGAAATGAACTTTATTATTGTATTTTCAATAGGAATAATAATGTTGTGGAGAGGGTGGTTTTAAGCAGTATTCCTGTCTTGTGAAGAAAAATATTGAGCGTCTGAACTGCCTAATATTCACTTCTATCTTTCTTGCAAAGGAACTGTTTCTGTTCTCAGCCCTCAGCTGAAAACCATGTAGAAAGAACTGGTTGCTCTTGGTATTTGAAGTAGTGTTTGGAGGCTCCAGCTGTAGTTGGTAGCGTTTGGTAGCTGCACGCTGACAACCCTGTCTCCCACCCCAAACTCTGTCCCAAAGAGCTTAAAATGCAGTTTAATGGCAGCGAGCAGAGCTGGAGGTGCAGAAGGTAACAGAGACACCTGCTCTTCTGTTGTCAACTGTTTATTGGGATCTACAGCTGAAACAGGTGGGGTTTTGGGGGCAGAATCATAGAATGGTTAGAGTTGGAAGGGACCTTAAAGGTCATCGAGTTCCAACCCCCCCTGCCGTGGGAGAGGACACCTCCCACTAGACCAGGTTGCTCAAAGCCCCATCCAGCCTGGCTGGAGATATATATATATTAATTAAAATATATAGCATATAAATTATATAGCATATCCTTGTGTCTGTCTCTGTGCCCGTACGTTAGCTGGCTTCTGAGACGCAATGGGGTGAGGCAGAGGAACACGCTGGCTGCAAGGTAGGGCATGAAAATAAACAAATTTACAAGGTAAATTTACAGATGTGTCACCAGCAGAGCCATTCCTGCTGGATGGAGCTGTGGATGTGAAAACTGTTCTAGAGATCTCCTGAAGACCATTAGAAAAAAAGCAACCAAAACCACTGAGGTAGTCTATAATCTTGCTAAGAAAAAGAAGCCAAAGATTGAACTTTATTAGGCAAGAAAAAAACATCTAACAGAGTGGGAGGAAGAATCTTAGGATCATAGAATCATTCAGGTTGGAAGAGACCCTTCGGAGCATCGAGTCCAACCATTGGCCCTACTCTTCGAAGTTCTCCCCTACACCAGATCCCTCAACACCACATCCAATCTACTCTTAAACACACTTGGGGATGGCGACTCCACCCTGGACAGCCCATTCCAGGGTCTGACCTACTCTTTCTGGGAAGAATGTTTTCCTAATGTCTAGCCTAACCCTACCCTGCTGCAGCTTGAAGCT
Organism: Jacana jacana; assembly: GCA_013400555.1. NCBI lineage: Eukaryota > Metazoa > Chordata > Aves > Charadriiformes > Jacanidae > Jacana > Jacana jacana. The sequence continues at coordinate 205,168 of VZTM01032160.1, forward strand.
CCTCCCTCTCGTTCTACTGCTAATTCCCTGTGAGAAGAGACCAGCACCAACCTCTCTCCAATGTCCTTTCAAGCAGTTGTAGAGAGTGATGAGGTCTCCCCTCAGCCTCCTCTTCCTCCGACTAAACACTCCCAACTCCCTCAATCGTTCCTAGTAAGCTTTATTCTCCAGGCCTTTCACCAGTTTTGTTGCCCTCCTCTGCACTCACTCCAGCACCTTGGTATAGAAAGTGAGATGGAGGAGGAGAGATGCTATGGGTGTCCTGCCTGAGGGAAGATCTTCAGCAGAGACCTCAGCCATGGGGCTGCAGGAACCCAGCTCTTGTTGCTCTCTCCATATGGCTGCAGAAGGTTAAATCACATGTGCTGTGCATGTTAGTTGCCCCTGGAGACTTCTGTACCACTCTCTTACTTAATAGTGCATAATAGGCAGTCAGAGCTTTCCTGATCTTTTCACAGATGTGTTATCAGTGAGAGTCTCAAGTCTCAGAGCTGCTAGTAGTTGTGTCTGCCCTGTCCTCCACTGACACCAGAGTAGTTTGTATTCCCACTGGGACTATCCCAGGCTTACCCAGTGGATAATCAAGCTCTACGGTTGGAACCATAAGTCACCTTTCCATGGCCTTAAAATGGGGCAAAAATGAAGCATCTACATTTTGTTAAAAAAAAATCAAAAAAAAATCAAAATATCTTAGATTTATTGTTTTTTAGTGTATTGTTTTGTTTCAGCGTGGTCAGGAATGTTGGGTTTGCGTTACCAGCCAAGTTGTGTGTTCTGCCCTGTTGATTCTTCACTCTCATTTATGAATCTCTTTTGTGGCCTGGTTTAGGATGGGATTTTTGGTTTGGATGCTCAACTATGCAGGATTTTGCAAGTCTGATCTCAACTCTGTCCCACCTATTGGAACATTGATTATTTTTTTTTGAAAAAAAAAAATTATTTATATTTATTTTTCCAGCTGCACAGGCTCTGAAATCAATATGATCTTTATGGGTACTTGCAGGTGACATAGTTAATTCTGGCAGCAGCAACCACAGCCATACATTGCAGTAGTGCAGTGGGTTTAATTAGGAACCAAGCGAACGAGACCTCAGTATTGGTTATTGCTGTTTGACACCACATGTGATACTTGTCTCCTGGACTGCAGGAACTCGTAATCGCTGCTGTAAAATAGGCATTTCATCCTTTGCCTTTGAGAGTATTCAATTGATAGCCTAGGCTAGAGGAAATTTGTCTAATTGTGTTAGTATTGGTGTTGTGTGTGAGTGCTTGTTGTGCAAGCTGGTTATTAGTTATCTGATTTTGCATTTGACAACATCCCAGGTTGCACTACTGAAATAATGCAATAGGAGCAATAGCACAAAATTTGGCTTATAGCACCGATACAAGCTGAGTTGTCTGTATCATCTTCTGGTCATTCCTTTTTTTTTTCTTTCTTTTTTCTAGTCATGGCTTTTCCTTGAGTTGTTTCTTTAATAATAATAATACTAAAAAAAAAAGAAAAAGTGAAAGAAAAATCCAGTGGGGAGAGAAAACTCATTTAAATTTGCTCAGGGAGCAGGAGAATCGCAGGCTACTTTGGGTATTTTGAGTAAAATGGTCAATGTTTTATTTATATCCAGCATTATAAATATGCTGACCAATAATAAGTCAGCAAAACTCAGTGTGGCTGAAGAGTTCAGAATGAATCAGCCTCCTGTTTTTCCCTCTGACTTTGGGCAGATGGTGGGCGCCAGCACTGCAGCTCACCAGGCGGGTATCCCATGCTGGGGTTATCCAAGGAGGGTGAAAACCAGAAGGTGACAATAGACTGAAGCTGAGCAGAGGGAATCATAGAATCATAGAAACACAAGGTTGGAAAGGACCCACAAGATCATCTAGTCCAACTCTCCTCCTGTCACCAATCCTACCCACTCAGCTACTAAATCTCGTAGCACCTCATCCAGACGCTTCTAAACACCACCAGGGACGGTGACTCCCTGGGCAGCCCATCCCATCCCAATGCCTGACTGCTCTTGGGGAGAGAGGTTTTCCTGCCATCTCATCTAAATCTTCCCTGGTGCAACCTGTGGCCATTCCCATGAGTCCTATCATTAGTTATCTGGGAGAAGAGGCCGACCCCCTCCATGTAGGTCCCTCATCCATGGCGTGCCCTAACCATGAAACTACAGGGAGGATCAGTGGGAATCCCAAATCTTCTCTCCTATGGAGTCTTCAAGGCCAGGCTGGACTGGGCTTTGAGCAACCGGGTGTAGTAGGAGGTGTCCCTGCCCATGGCAGGGGGTTGGAACTCAACAACCCAAACCATTCTACCATTCTATGAATCAGGGCATCGAGTGCTTCTGATCCTACATAGCAAGGAAGAGGAGAGTGACCTTTCTTCTGAAGAATTAGATGAGGTAGCACGAGTTAGGGCTGGGCAGAAATGCCTGCAGTAATTCAGGATACGCTGGTGGGAGCGCAGGGCAAGGTGGAGAGGTATGGTCTAGTTTTCACTCCTTACTTAAAAACAGCCTGGGCTCTCCACTATGGTAGCATTCCATTGGAATGCTATACATTTTTATTGGTGATTTCTGAACTCTGCTGATATAAGGAATTTAATAAAAATGCTGACAGGCAATTATCTATAGCCGTACTAAAATAAACCCTGTTTTGGTGAGGTTTATAACTTAGCGGTTGCAAAATACAACAAATGATTAGATGAAAATAGTTGTAAAGTCTGGAAATTGACTTTTTGCTATTTTTCATGATCTAATCTTTTTATATAGAGAGCGACATACCATCTTTTAACAACTGGAAGGAATCTTGATGAGAATACAAGTAAAAACATAATAGACATTATCTGGCTTGTTTGGTTTTCTTTTTGCCAAAGGAGAAAATACATGTAATTTTGAAGATGAACCTGCTGCTTTTGGTCTGTCGCTGAAAAAAATCTAACTCTCCTCTCATTTGCTTTATTTCTTGTGTCTGAATATACTGAGTGTTTGGACCTTCCTTCTTTTGAAGGCAGTAACCTTAATGAAAAACACGGTGTTTGTGGCCATGAAGCACCATAAACCGATCCTTCTTTCTTGGTGTAATTTCAGAGGGCATAAAGAACATGTTCCAAATTTTGTTAAAATTACCGAGTTTTGCAAAATTTGGTGCATCTTGGACGAAGCTGAAAGTGAAATGTATCACCAGGTATAGCATTATGAAGTCTTTTGTTCTCCTTCAGAATATTACCCTACTGTGGTCATTCTGTGCTGCACCCGCCCCCGATTGTGCCGCTGCACTTGCTGCTTTGAAATGCTGCCATGGGCCTTATTCTCAGTTTGTGGTGGACTAAACCAGCAGATATTTCTTTTATCTCCGTATCAGAGAGCAGACTGTGGCTTTAGCTTTGACAACAAGCACTTGGAGACAGCAACTGACCTTTTGAAATTGGTAAAAAAGAACCCCCAGGGAATCCCATTAGGAGCGGGAAGACAGATAACAGCTTCTTCCACCCAAAAAATATACAGAGTTCTGCTGCTTGTTATTGGGGGACTTTGAAACTGAACCCAGTTTCTTTGGCCTCCTCTTTAAATTCAAAGCCACTGTCTTTGTCCTTAAGGTGGTAGATACTTAATTATTTTTCTTTGAGTATTTAAAGGCAAACTGTTAGATTTCTTATCTCAAAGCATAATACCATCATAGGATCCCTGTTTCTCTCCATGCAGGGACTTGTAATTCTTTCTTCCAGTCCTTCGTTGAGGACCAACGGTGCAGAGGGGATCCATCAGGTTCTACAAGGGTCGGTGGTGGCTCTCATGTAGCTTGTTGATTCCCAGTTGCAACCTGGCACTGGCTGGAGGAGTGCATCCATCAAACTGCATGTGCTGCCGAGATTTGAATTGCATGTATTGATTTTTCTCATACATACAATATAAACGGATGCTACTCTGCCCCCACTGCAAGAAGACGTAAGAAGTATTATGACTAGATGCTTTTTGGAACTTTTAGATGGAAAAAAAATGGATGGAGGAGATGGGTTGGGTTGTTTCAGTAGTGTTATTCCTCCTTAGAAGCTTCTATTGGTGTTTTCCTCAATGCTTGATTATTTCTTAATTGGCCAGATTTCTTCACTGTGAGATGGAGGGATCCTTGGTGACATTTGCTTCTTTTCCTTATTTAATCTGTCACGTCATTAGGTCTTTGAACTCAACTTTGAAATGATCAAATAGGAAAATTTCTATCATCCCCTGTAAGTATGAGCTGGTAATTTTTAGTAGCAAGACTGGAGACTTGTATTTATTTTGCCTTTTGTTTAGGCTTTGGATTGAGACAGCCAACTCTTCTCAGAGGTTGAACAACTTGGTGGGAATATTTTGGTTTTCTCTCAATTCTTTTTGTTGGTTGAAAATTATTGCCTACACAGGATTGTGTAGATATTGGACATTTATATTGGGATGGAAAGTTTTTTGGAAATCCTCTTCATTGAGAGAGTAGGAGGAATCCATGGTAGTTGTCCAAACCCACTGCAGTCAAGCTTCTGTGTTTTACGTGTTTCAAAACAGGAAAAGTAAACGAAAGGAGTTAAAAAGGATGTTTCAAAACTGTTGAAAATCCATGCTCACAGTGATGCTGAGACTATTATTCTGATTTGCTTTAGTTCTACGGTAGGTCATAACAGTGGGTAGAGTAATTAAGATATGCAACAAAGCCATCCCATTACTTCTTGGAAATAACAGAATATTTTGAGCTTTTATTCTTAGACAAAGACGATTTAATTGCAGTAAGCCCTCCTGTGAAACAGCACACAAAAAAAAAAAAAAAGGCAATCAAAATAAGAAAATGTTGCTTCTGGAGTCTTAAAGTGGAACATAACTCTCGTTCTTACCTGCAACTGAATGTGAAAAAGGTTCTTTTAATGAAGACTCTTTGAACGCTAATCGTAATAATGGGAAATGCCGAGCAGAAGAGTTACACCTACCTGATCATGTGGATTTGTGAACCGCCTGCTTTTCCCAAGGCTGGGATGGCTGCACAGCTGGCTTTTGGGGTTCGTATTTTAGGGCACAGAAGGTATTGTCAAGGAAGAAACTGGCAGAAATCATAGCTGCTGTTGTACTGCCAGGAGGGTTTTCACATCACTCGCCACTTGCCTGACCACATGGATGTGGCTGTTGAGGGCAACCTTGCCCTGAACCTTCTCTTCAAATAAGCTCCATGCATGTGTAATGTGTAACTTGTAGGGTTAGAACCACCCACTGGACTATTAAAAAGGCTTGAAATGCCAATGCAGAAAGCTTAATTAAAATGAAAAAGGAGAAAAAAGCTAACTTGTTTGCTCTGAGGTGTTCACTACCACATTACTGTGACCAACAGACCTTATGCTTGGCCATGGGTCTCCCTCCTCCTTTTGAAGACAGAGGAGGGACACATATACTGAAGAGGTATGTGAACTGTTATGGGTTTTGGTGAGGTACTGGCCTTGCAAGAGGAGAAACCTTCAAAGCCTTGGGACTATATATGGTGGCACTAGTTTCAATTAGTACTTACTCTGTGTGTAACACTGTCTACTGGGTCTGGAGCGAGAGAAGGGCAACAGAGCTGGTGACGGGTCTGGAGCAGAAGTCTGAAGGAACTGGGGTTGTTCAGCCTGGAGAAAAGGAGGCTGAAAGGGACTTCTCACTCTCTACAACCCCTGAAGGGAGGGTGTAGCGAGGAGGGGTAAGTCTCTTCTCTCAAGTAACAAGTAATATGACAAGAGGAAATTGTCTCAAGTTGCACCAGGGGAGGTTTAGGATGGATATTAGGAAAAATTTCTTCACCAAAAGGGTTATTAAGCATTGGGCCAGTCTGCCCAGGCAAGTGATTGAATCACCATCTCTGGAGGTATTTAAGAGATGGGTAGGCAGGGTGGTGAGGGACATGGTTCAGTGGTGGTTTTTCTCAATGTTGGGTTGATGGCTGGACTAGATGATCTTAAAGGTCCCTTTCCAACCTAAACCATTCTGTGGTTCTAAGACTAATAGAATCTCTTGGCAGGAGGTAGTGGGGACTTGGCACTTGGAAAGCTTTGAGCTTGAATGTGCTACCATTTTCTGGCAATTCAACGAGCTGTGTTGGGCAGTTTACCTCTCTGAGGAGCCAAGAAGAAAACCCTGTAGCTGTGTTGCTTAGCCCTAGTCCCTTACCTCTGGTTGCATAGCTCACTGTACTTCAGATCCCGTTAACTTTGCAGCAGATGGACTTCTCATGCTGCAGCATCTTCTCTGTGATCTCTTCCACACATGGGAATAGCTTACTCTCTCCTCTCCAGTGGCAGGATTGAAAGATCACTGTAACCTCTCTTTCTTGTGGTCAGCCTTTCAAGGGGAACTCGTCAGATGCCTTAAGTTTCTGTACTAATACTGCAGTATCAAGACATTGTGAGGTAAATAAGATGATGAGAACAGAAGTAGAAGAACCAGCAGACCTACTGAGACCTCAAGTACCATTAGATCTTGATTGGACTGTGCCGAGCTTGTCAGAAGAACCATCAGGTACTTCGTTCTGCGTGTATTTCTCTGTAAGGTGAATCCCCCCCCATCTCACAGGGAAGAACCGTAACGAGGATGAGGTGGTTTTTATTCATCTTCCCACAGAACATCTCGCTGAGAAGGATGGTTTAGCTTCTGTTGTCGATTGCTTCTCCCATACTCTGCATCATGACGTGTTTGGTTTTATATTGTACTCGATGACTGTTTTCTGACTAATATATCTTGATATTTGCTACTGGAAGTGGCATACAAAGAAGCTGTCATCACCAGCTGTGTAGAAGACATCTGAGAAAACCATCAATAAGTGTTAAGAAGGAAATGAAAATGTCTCAGCTGCCTTACTGAGTTTGACTTTTAGTAGTGTTTTTTGCCATCTTTCTCCCTTGGCTCAACGCGCTTAAATGCTGGGGGAGAGGAAGGTTTTGCTGGCTGCCTCTCGCATGATCTCCAGGTGCGCAGGCCTGTGCCCAATTTCCTGCCATGCAGAAATAAGTCAGTTGATTACATTTCTGTCGCCTGTCTGAAACCCGTAATCTTCAGGCTCTGCTAAGTTTTAAGGCATCCCAGGATAGGTTACTTCTGTGTGTCTAAACGTTTTAAATGGAAAATAAGTGTTCAGCCCCTATCCGGAATAATTTACTGTTCTGTTAAGAAGGAAGAATAGGAAGTAAGCTATTACCACAGAAAATTTCACTGCAATTTTCTTTTGCATAAGCTTAAATTCTGAGCAGAGAGGTTGTCAATTAGCGTGCAGATTTTTTTAATTGGCTATAATAAAAAGCTAATTGGTGTTTTGCTTAAAGAGTGAATTAAGAAAGTGTTGCTATAGAAACTTTGCATGTGTGTAGTGCTGCTCCACAGAACAGTGAATATAATAGTCTAATGACCTTTCTGAGCCAGCTGTGTAGTCAAGGAAAAAGCGTTAAATTCAGCCTTGCTGAAGCCATCATTAAGGAGTTTGCAACTTCACCCGTTTCATTGCCTGCGAGTGTCTCTGGCCTTGTCTCGTTGACTGTTTCTCTTGACTCGTGTCAAACCATATAATAAATGCTGGTCCCAGTGGACCCGAACTTTTTGAAAATGTGGTCTTGACCAATCGGACAGATGCTGACC
>VZTM01032161.1:2913-37419 GCA_013400555.1 Jacana jacana
AGGAATCTCCTGGTCCCATTGGCTCCATTTGCAAATTGCAGAATCTGGGGTTTGCATCATTTGTGAAGAGTCAGAGATGGGGGGTGGTGCAGGAGGTAGCAAAAAAAATATAGAAATATACATATATTTTAATGACTACAAGATTGTTGCACTGAAGTTCACCAAACCTCATGGCTAGTGAGACTCTTAAAATAACACTTCTGGATATTCCTTTCATTTAAATAAACTTTGCAACTGCCTTCAGCGTTCTTCCCATTCCCAAGTCTCATACATCCACGCAGCGTTGGGATCCAATGGATAAACTTCTCTTCTTCAACCATTACGCCTTTGTACCTTGGAGAAAAAAAAATAAAGAAGTAAAAAGAGACTTTAGTGAGGCTGCTTGTTTCTTATGGAGAATAAGGACCAATTTTAATGAACGCCTGCTTTCCTGATCTGCAGAAACACAACATGAAGTTGAATTTGTGGACAGAACTTGTTTATTTCTTCAAGAAAAAGGGCCATTTTGCTCAGGCTCTCACACAGCCCTCTGCTTTCTAGATTAAAAACACCCCAGTGCTTTGCAGAATATGTTTATGCAAACACTTACAACTCTTTCTTCTTTTAGGTCACATTCTGGAAACCCATAGTGCAAACACTGTGCTCTTATTTTTACAGGATGTGTAGTTTCCTGCTGCATAAAAGTGTTTATTAATAGTTTCAATTTCTTAAATGTCTCTGCCCCTTCTGTAGCTCTCTGCTCTCTGAGCACAACTGGTGCTGGCACTCTACTTCTCACTTGATAAAGTAGAAAAAAAGATCTGGACTCCCAAGTAGTTCCAACTGGGAGAAACTGAGGCTGGATTCAAGTTCAACCATCACCATCTTGCCTGGTTTTTACCCATTTCTCACTAAAAATAGCTGTGCATCGAGCAGTCCTGTTACAGGATTTATATTGAAAGACATAATGTTGCAAAGTACTAAAAGCAAAGGAAAAATGGGAAGGGTGGAATGTCCTGTTTTGGCTGCAGCAGGAGACCGAAAGAGAAAATGGTTTTTAAAGGAAAAGGGAGTAGAGGTGTGAGCAGTGGCCTGAAATTAAAGATGAGTGTAAAGGAAGAGCACCCACACATAGTGCCAAAAATCAGCCAGGCCATGTCCCAGCTCCACCAAAGGGGTCCTACTGACAGCAGAAAACTGTCTAAATGTGCTGAAATGAGAAGAAAAGGTGACAGGAGGTTGGGGCCAGTCTTTTTTTCCAGTGGTGCCCAGTGACAGGACGAGACGAAATGGTCCCAAACTTGCACAGAGGAAGTTCCTAAACTTCTCTAAACATGAGGAGGAACTTGACTTTGAGAGAAGAGGCTGTCCAGAGAGGTTGGTGGAGTCTCTGTCTCTGGAGACATTCAAAACTTCCCTGGAAACATTCCTGTGGGACCTGCTCTGGGTGGATCTGCTCTGGCAGTGGGCTGGACTGGGTGATCTCCAGAGGTCCCTTCCAACCTCACAGCATTCTGTGATACATGAGAAGAACACCTTATGACTCCAGGGAAGGACTGTTGGCACTCTAGCAGAGGAGTCCAGCAGGAGAGTATGGGACAAACCAGGGATGGGTGAGGAAGAGGGATGAACTGAGTGGCAGTGCAGTTGGTGGTAAAAGAACAGGGCTCAACTCCATGGAAGCTGAGAGGGTCAGCGGTGGGATACTCTTCCCTATAAATTACTGGAATAGCTCTTAGGAATTTCATGAGTTTTTCCCCTTGCTGGAGACTGAAAGGAGGAAACCAGACACCCCCCCATCTGGTGTATTTCAGGCTGCTTCACTGGGCAAGGGTGGGCTAGATACTGACTCCCATACCTCTCCACTGTGATGGGTGTTTTAACTCTACATGTACCTGAATTTTCTTCCCGCAGAGGACTCCAGTATAACCAGGACGACAGGAACACACGTTGGGCAGCACGCACTTGCCTCCAAACAGACACTTCTGGTGGCACACAGCTAAAATGAGAGAGAGAGACAGACAGGGCTTTAGCTATGAAAACCACTCGGTGAAGGAAAAGTGGCTGCTATCTCTATGTACTTACTCTGCCCAGTTTTTGGTAGGCATTCTCACAGGGAAACACCGTCTAAGGAGGCTTCACAGGCATGTGGAGCCACCAATGTTCTTACGCCTCTCCCACCACCCTCCTGCTTTGAGGCAGATTGATTATGGGAACAGAATGAAACTGGGACAGGGACATGAGTAAGGTGGCTTTTAATGCACCCGACTGTTTCAAGCTGCCACAAAGGCCTCTCGCGGCTGTTGCAGCAACATAACGGTGACTGAGCCACCGAGCGGTGGTCCCAGACTACCATCATACCATCGGGACCTGGGGATGCCAGTTGACAGCTGGTTGAATACGAGCCAGCAGTGTGCCCAGGTGGCCAACAGCACCCTGGCTTGTATCAGGGACAGTGTGGTGTTAANATTCTTCTGGAGGGTTTCAGAATGGGCAAAGGAATCTCTACGCTTTATCCTGCCTTTGACACCGATTTGGGTTAAAATACAACCATTGCTGAAGTGTTCCTAACGGTGCTGAAGTGTTCCTAACGGTGCTGAAGTGAGAGGTTTCAGGTCACATCATCCTTACGTGTTTGACACTGGATTCCTTCCCACTGCGGAGGACAATGACACGTACTTGGTCCAATACACTCCCCGCCGTTCTTACAGTCCTGGAGACAGATCGCTGCACAGACATCATCAGAGCTCGGTTACATCCCCTGTTACTTATTATTTACCTCTCAGGATGCCCACGAGTGGTTGAGGGCTGTCCCTACACAAGACTCACGTCAAATTCACCAAAAAATCCATCTCAGATCAACAACTGGGACAGAAAGGCCCACAGCCAGAGCGTGCAGCGAGATGTTCTCATTCAGCCCAGGTTGCTACAGAAGCCTGAAATACTGGATTAAGGGAGCACCACTGAATATCTTTGGGTGTTTTTTTTTCCCAAATTTACATTTCTAAAGCCCACACCTTAGAGAGAGAGATCTTAGGTCTATCGTGCAATTTAACACTCGTGAACATCTGACCCAAAGGTATTTCCTATGACCCATTTTCCTGCACATTCATCCCTGTTTATTCATCTAACCCACTGTTATTTCTCACTGGTTAACTGACTACTTGATAATCAAACCTGTCTTTCACCGTGTCCAGAAAGATCTCACCCCTGTCAGTATGGGTAATATTGTTTTCAGTAAAACTTCACAGTAATTACAGAGAGTTTTTCACAGAAAAAGTGGTCAGTCAGTGGAATCAGCTGCCCAGGGAGGTGGTGGAGTCCCCATCCCTGACTGTGTGTCAGAGTAGATTGGATGTGGTGTTGAGGGATCTGGTGTAGGGGAGAACTTGTAGAGTAGGGCTGATGGTTGGACTTGATGATCCCAAGGGTCTCTTCCAACCTAAATGATTCTATGGTTCTATTCTATGATTCTAACACAGGGGGGATGTTCCCCCCCGACCCTTGCAGAGCTCATTGGCCGTATCAACACCCGAGTCATGGGTGGGCACTATGGGAGACCCTAATGCTTTATCTGTTGCACCTCTACCACCCAGCATCACCCTGATTTTCATAGAATCATAGAATCATTTAGGTTGGAAGAGACCCTTGGGATCATCAAGTCCAACCATCAGCCCTACTCTACGAGTTCTCCCCTACACCATATCCCTCAACACCACATCCAATCTACTCTTAAACACAGTCAGGGATGGGGAATCCACCACCTCCCTGGGCAGCTGATTCCACTGACTGACCACTTTTTCTGTGAAAAACTCTCTGTAATTACTGTGAAGTTTTACTGAAAACAATATTACCCATATTGGCAGGGGTGAGATCTTTCTGGACACGGTGAAAGACAGGTTTGATTATCAAGTAGTCAGTTAACCAGTGAGAAATAACAGTGGGTTAGATGAATAAACAGGGATGAATGTGCAGGAAAATGGGTCATAGGAAATACCTCTGGGTCAGATGTTCACGAGTGTTAAATTGCACGATAGACCTAAGATCTCTCTCTCTAAGGTGTGGGCTTTAGAAATGTAAATTTGGGAAAAAAAAAACACCCAAAGATATTCAGTGGTGCTCCCTTAATCCAGTATTTCAGGCTTCTGTAGCAACCTGGGCTGAATGAGAACATCTCGCTGCACGCTCTGGCTGTGGGCCTTTCTGTCCCAGTTGTTGATCTGAGATGGATTTTTTGGTGAATTTGACGTGAGTCTTGTGTAGGGACAGCCCTCAACCACTCGTGGGCATCCTGAGAGGTAAATAATAAGTAACAGGGGATGTAACCGAGCTCTGATGATGTCTGTGCAGCGATCTGTCTCCAGGACTGTAAGAACGGCGGGGAGTGTATTGGACCAAGTACGTGTCATTGTCCTCCGCAGTGGGAAGGAATCCAGTGTCAAACACGTANTCCCACTGCGGAGGACAATGACACGTACTTGGTCCAATACACTCCCCGCCGTTCTTACAGTCCTGGAGACAGATCGCTGCACAGACATCATCAGAGCTCGGTTACATCCCCTGTTACTTATTATTTACCTCTCAGGATGCCCACGAGTGGTTGAGGGCTGTCCCTACACAAGACTCACGTCAAATTCACCAAAAAATCCATCTCAGATCAACAACTGGGACAGAAAGGCCCACAGCCAGAGCGTGCAGCGAGATGTTCTCATTCAGCCCAGGTTGCTACAGAAGCCTGAAATACTGGATTAAGGGAGCACCACTGAATATCTTTGGGTGTTTTTTTTTCCCAAATTTACATTTCTAAAGCCCACACCTTAGAGAGAGAGATCTTAGGTCTATCGTGCAATTTAACACTCGTGAACATCTGACCCAAAGGTATTTCCTATGACCCATTTTCCTGCACATTCATCCCTGTTTATTCATCTAACCCACTGTTATTTCTCACTGGTTAACTGACTACTTGATAATCAAACCTGTCTTTCACCGTGTCCAGAAAGATCTCACCCCTGTCAGTATGGGTAATATTGTTTTCAGTAAAACTTCACAGTAATTACAGAGAGTTTTTCACAGAAAAAGTGGTCAGTCAGTGGAATCAGCTGCCCAGGGAGGTGGTGGATTCCCCATCCCTGACTGTGTTTAAGAGTAGATTGGATGTGGTGTTGAGGGATATGGTGTAGGGGAGAACTCGTAGAGTAGGGCTGATGGTTGGACTTGATGATCCCAAGGGTCTCTTCCAACCTAAATGATTCTATGGTTCTATTCTATGATTCTAACACAGGGGGGATGTTCCCCCCCGACCCTTGCAGAGCTCATTGGCCGTATCAACACCCGAGTCATGGGTGGGCACTATGGGAGACCCTAATGCTTTATCTGTTGCACCTCTACCACCCAGCATCACCCTGATTTTCATAGAATCATAGAATCATTTAGGTTGGAAGAGACCCTTGGGATCATCAAGTCCAACCATCAGCCCTACTCTACAAGTTCATGCCCACTCTGCTGTTATCCACGCTGCCAGGTTTCATTTGTGCACCCTCATCATCTTCTTTGAGGTTCAACGTGACCCACAGCTCTGCTACCATCACAGCCCTATTCCTACCTTTCCTAAAGAGCTTCTCTTCCAGTCATTTCCCGCTACGTTTCCACTAAGTTTCCCAATCTTTCACGGTACTTCTTTTTCTATTAAAGAAATGCATCCTACAGCACAACATGAAATTCTTTCCCTTCATTGACTCAGCTCTTTGCAGAAATACAGATGTTTCTTAGGTAGGACAAGAATTAAGAGAGAAACAGGTCTTATTTGCCCTACAGGAATTTAAGAGATATTTTGGTCCCTAAGAACCATGTGTGGTGTTAGTTCTCCTTCCTACCGTTTGCTGCACAGTTATAGATGGTTATTTTTTCAATATGTGTATATTCTTGCATTCTCTGGCACTGACTTGACATCACTTGGGTGGGCAGAGCTGTCCTTTAGACATATATTGCTTTTAAGTTATGGTTCTGCTGTTAACTCGAGGGTACTTACGAGTGTGGCATCTCTTTCCTCTCCATCCTGAAGGACAAGAGCAAACGTTGGGCCCTACGCACCGTCCTCCATTCATGCACCTGGGCTCACAGACACCTTAAAAAATCAAAACCACCTGCTGTTTAGTATATTTAACCAATTGCAGAACAATTTATGGGTTACTTTCAGATCCCAGAAGGCTGGCTTACTTTTTTCACATCTCCTGCCCGTGTACCCGTCGGGGCAAGTACAGACGTTATTTCTCATGCAGTGACCACCGTTCTTACAAGGCGGGCTGCAGACAGCTAGAAGATACAAGCAGGGGCAAAAAAAGGCTGTAGTTTGCATGTAGTTTGAGGTGCAATTCTAGGAAACAAGAGCACAACACTAAAATTGTGACAGCTCCTACAGGCATTGAGCACCACCTCGTAAACCCAGTATTGGTGTGGATCGGTGCCTCCGTCAATAGTAAAGAAAAAAAATCAGATAAAAAGAGGTCAAGGTTGGCAACTGTATTTGTACAGGAGTAACCAGAGCTACATAACAGTGGAATCAGTTGAAAAGTTCAAAAAACCAAAAAGCTGAGTGGAAAACAAGGTAAGTTTTGAGTCTCCTTCTCTTTGGACATCGACCGAACCAGCCATAAAATCTAAAAAATAATGTAAGCTCTGTCGAGAGTCTTTTACAGATTATCTAAATAAATGGTACAGATTTAACTAAGTAAATTTAGGTTTGTTTTACAGATTGTGCACCACTTCTCAGGTACATGACTTGACTGTGAATTTTGTGTTGTAAGAAAACAGCGTTTCCTCACAGGTTTGCTCCTAATGGCAGGAGGGAGGGGGGGAAGAAGGGGGGGAAAAAAGGAAAAAATACAATAAAATTACCATTCTGACACTGGGCACCAAAGAATCCACGTGGACAGAGGCAAACATCTGGCTTAGTACAGGAACCACCGTTGAGACACACGGGGTCACACATCGCTGCGGAAACAGGGTCAGGAGGAGTGGGAATCATGACATCCAAACAAAGGCTCTAAAATTGGCACTTCTGTTGCAAGGACAGGAACTCAAACACCTGAGACAAGTGCAGGTAGCACCAGAATGTGAATCACAGAACAGTAGGGATTGGAAGGGACCTCTGGAGATCACCTAGTCCAACCCCCCTGCCAGAGCAGGTCCACCCACAGCAGGTCCCACAGGAATGTGTCCAGGTGCGTTTTAGGTATCTCCAGAGACGGAGACTCCACCACCTTTCTGGGCAGCCTCTGCCAGGGCTCTGCCACCCTCACAGCAAAGAAGTTCCTCCTCATGTTTAGATGGAACTTCCTATATTCAAATTTTTGCCCATTACCTCTTGTCCTGTCACTGGGAACCACTGAAAAAAAAGACTGGCCCCATTCACCAACTTTACCCAACTAGGATGGGTGTTAGACTTTCTAGGGGTGCTGGTGGCAGCAGAACCAGCATGCAGAGACATTGCTGCTGGCTCAGCCACATGGTTCCAAATTTCAAGACTCTGGGAGAGTCCCAGGGAGTCTCTTCCAGGAAGGTGGAAGTCGCAGGAGTGTTACCTGTACTGCACGTCGGTCCGTACCACCCGGGTTTACACTGGCAGATGTCTGGGGTAAGACACTGGCCACCGTTTTCACAGTGCCTGTTGCAAACCACTACCAGCCAGAGGTTGGGCAGAAAAGCCAGGGGAAAGGTTGGGAGGGGGAAGGAGAGAGAGGGGAAAAAGATAGGTTACAAATTATGCTTGATTCATTTTTCAGTTCTTTTGTAAATATGAACACTGGAAATAACACACAATCCCATTAGCAGAGCAGGAATTGCTGAGCAGATTAATCCAGTCTCAAAGCCATAAAGGTAATATAAAGGTAAAAAAATATACCAGACTATAAAGGTAAATAAAATATCTTTCCACTAAATTATCCAGGGCCTAGTTATATTCAGTGTTAGAAATCTAGAAAACTTCAAATTAACTGAAAAAAGAAAAATAAAAAAGGAAATGCAATACTAAGAGGCAAATGGACCACGTTACATGATGGACTTCAAGAAAGTTCACTCCTCTCGGGTGTCTTCTACCACATCAGCAATTGCAGCTGCATGTATAGAGTCACCCCAGACTAACGAGGAGCAAAGACCTTCAAATGTCCTGGCTGTGGAAACCCATGAATCACTTCCTCAGGACAACACCTCATTCTCTTCAGCATTGCTTAATAAAGAGCAGCTTTGCTTTTATCTGATTTTTTTGGTTTTGCTTTTTTAACTGTGTTGAAACTAGAACTTTGGGAGAACTTTGTAGTTTGGAGCTGATGGTTGGACTCTGTGGTCCCAAGGGTCTCTTCCAACCTGAATGATTCTATGATTCTAGAATAAGAAAGACTGAGAATGAGGAGTTCTGGGATTTGTGGAGGAGACGAACAAAGGACTTGCTCAATTCAGGGTCAATAATGCAGCAGCACATTTAGGTGAATGATACATAAACAGCATGTCTAATTTGCACTCTGTATGATAAAAATTACCAAAAAAAAATTACTGAAAATCTGGAGTTGCCAACTTGCAACATGTAGAATTTGGCATATTAAAGATAATTTACCTGAGACTAACCAATTTCCATTTCTCAGCTGTGATCACAGTGTATTTTCCAAATTCTATGCCAGGTAAAAAATAAAAAAAGCCCTCATAATGTGGTCCTGAACCTCAGATTTTCAGCCTCACTACTCACAGATACCAACTTCCCAATGGATCCCAGTGTCTCACCAATTTAAGATGCTAGAAGGTAAAAGGCTCTAAGGTCATAGTAAACATCCGTGTTTGTGCTAAAGGTAGCATCACAGGTGCAACACCCTCGAGCTTCCCGTCTTGGTGAATCCTAAATAATAAACTAGGTGCAGTTTTTGTAGCCCATTATGTTTCCAAGCACCATCTAATCTTCAAAACACGCAAGCACCATCTAATCAATCTTCGAACTCCCGCAGCGTGGGAGCCTTCCCCGAGGCACAGGCGGGATGACATTTGCTGGCATTAGACAGAGGGCATCACAAATGTAAGCCATAATGCTCTTTCTTGCTCCTGAGGAAGAGGAGGAGTGTTCCCCGTTCTTCCCTCGAGGCGTTTTTGCTTACTTGTGTCACATCTCGGTCCCACAAAACCGTAGGGGCAGGTGCAGAGATTTCGGGCCAAGCAGGTGCCTCCGTTCTGGCAGGGTGGGTTACAACGTGCTGCGGACACAGAATTGGGCTGGTCAAGAAATCACCTCTACAGAGATGCAGGGGTTGGGCTTGCTTTAGAAAGAGGGAAAGAATAGGAGCGATTGAGGGAGCTGGGACTGCTTAGTGTGAGGAAGAGGAGGCTGAGGGGAGACCTCATCGCTCTCTACAACTGCTTGAAAGGGCATTGTAGAGAGGTTGGTGCTGGTCTCTTTCTCATGGGCAATGAGCGACAGGACAAGAGGGAATGGCTGCAAGCTGCAGCAGGGTAGGGTTAGGCTGGACATTAGGAAAAAATTCTTCCCAGCAAGAGTGGTCAGTCAGTGGAATGGGCTGCCCAGGGAGGTGGTGGAGTCCCCATCCCTGACTGTGTTTCAGAGTCGATGAGATGTGGTGTTGGGGGATCTGATGTAGGAGATAACTTTGTAGAGTGGGGCTGATGGCTGGACTTGATGATCCCAAGGGTCTCTTCCAACCTGAATGATTTTATGATTCTAAATGTTAATAACTGACAGTGAGCAAAGAACTGGAAATCACATAAGGAGATGTATGCAATGCCTTTTGACAAGAATAAGTTACAAGAAGTGCCAGCGGTGGTGGTCACCCTGAAGAAAATAAGTCTGAGATAATTTCCAGAGAGGCTTTGGGAATGTTGAGGTTAGAGGCATCTACATGCACTGGTGAACTCCTCTACTTACTGCGAAAGCTAAACTTAGGAATATCCAATCACAATCAACACTTACAGCACGTATGGAAAGAAAGCAGGGTAGAGTTCTGTTTGAGTAAAACGAACTCACCTCTTTGCTGTCAGAATGAACAGTCATGGAAGTTATTTATTTACATCATCCTTCGGGTATGCAGGGATTCAAAGGTGAAAAATGTTCTATTTACCTTCCTCGCAGGTGGAGCCACCGTATCCTGGCAGACACTCACAGACATCAGGCTTAATGCATTTCCCGTGGTTTTTGCATTCAGGTCTGCATAGAGCTGTGCAAAATAAAAATAAAAATAGTAATAAGAAAATCAACAGTGACCTTCAAACCACGGCTCTGCGGAAATGAGTGACTGCAGGCTAAATCAAAACGCCCCACTCACCAGCCTGACAGCTATGGCCAGCGTAACCAGGCTTGCATTTGCAAAGATTGGGTGCCACACACTCCATGTTTTTGCCACAGGTCTGTCTGCATCTTGCTGGAAGGCAGTGAAGAAAACAAAGCAAGCAATGAGGAAAAGCAAAGTGGGCTTCTGGCACAGCTGTGTCCCGCCTGACAGGACGAACAGATCACAGAGAACCCACTGGGTCCCTGCCCGAGTTGCAGGAGCCTGCCCCGCCTCAGAAAAAAGATCTCTAAGCACGTCCCCACAGCTAAAAGCCAACTAAAAGCTCTGCCAACATCAATAATGAAAATGAGAAAATTCAATACTTTCTACATTTCCCCAGTCACACGGTACCAATGTACTTTGTCACAAAGACCTCACGAGACTCTTTTCGTTGCAGTGAGTTGCAGTACCTCTGCAAAAGACTCCATCTCCATAGTACCCATAGGGACACCGACCACACTTGAGGCTTCCATCCTGACCTGGCTCACAGGGTACACCAGGAAAACAGGGCACCTCGGCACAGGTTTCTGCTTTAGGAGGCACTATTTCACTCAGCTCCTCAGGAAGCTGCTTTGGTTGGGCAGTGGCTTCCCCAAGGACAAAAGGGAAAGGGCTCCCTCGGTGCCTGGCTAATAGGTGCTGAACTCTGTGAGCGTTTCCACCTTGAAAGACTTTGCTTGGCAGAGAGAGCCTTTTGCTTATAGTGGTTCTGCTGCTAGGAGAAGTCTTCCTGCTGCTCCCAAAGTAGCTGTAGGCCTCGGCTTGCGCCCTTGTTTTCTTCTCAGGCGATGCAGCATGGGCTGAAGAACTCCCTTCCACGTCAGCAAGGTGACCACTGGTGGTGCCAAGAGCACGAGGAACGTTTCCAGTACCAGCAGGTTGCACAGAGAATTCTCTCCTCTGAGAATTAAGTGGCTTCCAAGCGGTGACTGGTTTTGCAGTGGAGGCTGGTGGAGTGCTGCGACTGACCTTTTGCGTCGAAACCAATCTCTCAGGGACATCTGTAGAACTGGGGAGATAGCTTGAGATGCTTAAAGCCTTCTCAAAGGACGGCTGTTGGAAACCTACAGTATGTGAGAAAGAGAGGGGAGAAGGCACAGGAATGTTATAAGACTCTTTCTTCCTTCTGAGGGTGAGGAACAACTCCTGAACAGAACATCATACAGCCCATTCCTCCTGTGCCTCAGGAAGCCTCTCCCATGTGCTATGTCAGAATATATATATGCAGTCCAACCCAACCCCTAACTGGCAGAACTGGAGAAGATCAAGGTATTCTGGCTGCATCTTTCCCCACCTTCACAATGGCCTTTTCTTGGCTGAAAGCTAAGGAGGAAGCACTATACAAATATATATATAAGGCAGCAAGCAGAGATTTTCCCCTACTGTGTCAATAAACAGCTTTATTGTCAGAGCAAATTACCAGCTCCATGTTCTGCTTTCAACTAGATAAAGAGAGTTTAAAGATAAGATAGTGCCTATGGCTCCCCAGCGTGTCTCAGTGCTAGTAACAGGCCTAGAGGCTAGAAGCAGGCATGTAGTCACAAGCATGTACATGCAGATACTGATGCACCACAGACAGCATTTTAGGTGAATAATCCACCCCCTTGTAGCAAAAGTATCACCACAGTTTACTCTCCATACTTTATTTTTCATCAACTTCCTTAATGTTTCTGGGTGGGTTTTGTTACTGGGATGCTTCACGTGCTTTGTGAACAGCAGAGACTGACTCAGCCTCCTCATTGAGGAGAAGTGCAAAGTGAAGGAGAAGTTCTTCATATTCTGCCCCAGGAAAAGCACGTGGGGAGGAGTATGGCACTGCAATCCCAGGCTGGTAGGATGCCCTCTCTATTCTAGCATTTGGGGGATGCAAACTGGAGCTTGTCCAACCCAACTTGAGCTCTGTCCTGAACCCCATTTGCATCGATACTAGAAAATGGTCAACAAAAGGTTAAGCTTTACTGAACTTTGGTGCAGGGCTGCCTTCCTCTGCTGAAAAGCAAACCATATTGCAGCTGATGAAGAATTATCCAGCACTGGCAGCAGCAGGAGGGAGTTTTCCTCCTTCCCCACTAAACCAGTCAGGTTTTTCTAAAGGGAAGAGGTAACAATTTCCCACAGAGGAAGCCCCAGCAGGCTCAGAGCTGGGAATTCCAATGCTGGCCTTTATGGAGTTTTGGAATTGAGATGTTCAATTGCCATATCCTTCACCTTTCCTTTGAGTTAATGTAGGAAAATGGCATTCAACTTAATGCCATAAACTTTTGCTTATCTCATAAAACAGGTGTCCCTGTCCCCATGTTACCTATCTCATGCCAGTGGTTACTCACAAAAACAAAAGGCAAGAATGTTGTACATCACATTGTCAATAAAATGGCTTGACTGAGCTCAGGGATTTGTTAGTCTCATTTTTCAGATCATGCTACAGCTCCAGGAATGAATAAAATGGAGCCAAACTGAAAAATTTATATGAATAACATAAAACTGACTAGAATCTTTATTTGCCAGCTATATTCTTATCAGTACGTGGATCAGAAATTCCATTTTCTTCATGAAAAATAATCACCTTTATTCCCTCCAATTTCTCCTGTGGAATCCTTTCTTTCAACATCTTCAAAGCTTTCTACAAACGAAAGATGTGAAGGCACATTACTAGTTACTTTTGTTTCAACTGCAAATAAATGACAAGCAAAGTTTTAGTAGATAAAAATAATTCAAAATTCAGAAAGCAGAAAAAAAAAAAAGAGTAAAAATCTTTTCTTGAGAGTTCTCAGTAGAGTATTTTAGAAGCACAAGTTACTCAGTAATTGCACCATAAATAAACATTCAGTCACCTTATTTGTCAAGTGCCTTGATTTGGGTCAATAGTTCTGTGCTAAGCAATCTAATAGAAAAATATTTTATCAATAATAGCTCATATTACGAAAATAATGCAGAAAAATACCCCAAACTGTTGCATTGCATTCTACTTTGATAGAAAAGAATTGGGGTATTTTGTATCTATTTTCCCCAGTCACCTGAAAAAGCCTTCTACAAGTACGCGACCCAGTGCAGCCTGACGTTGTCATCGGCTGAGATTCTGTCCCAGGCACCAGCACTGACTGACTCCCTCCCATTTTTATTTCACTGACTGATGAAAAAAGCTGGGAGTTATTGTTAGAAACGTGAAGCACATCCAAAGACATTTTATCTGAGTCACAGTAGGATGATCACTGTCGTCCGAAAACGAAACAAGACTGTACCGTAACACGACTTCCCGTCTCCTTGCAGGTTATTTGGGCACGGACCACAGTGGTAAGAACCAAAAGTATTGAAGCAAAACACTCCTGGGAAGCAAGGGCTGGATACACACTCATCTGCATCGTCTTGGCAAGTTTTACCTGCATTGAAATAGAGATATTTTTTTTAATAACTCCGTGTCACTAGATTTTGACAGCCAACTTAGAGAGAGAGACAGGGTGTCTCTCCTACACACGCCGAAAGCAGAATGTGTGCGGGTGCTGAAACACCAAAAGGGCATCCACCCAGTGCAACTAAGTGTTTTGGTACATCTCATAAGTACAAGCTGGCCAGGTCTTTTTATTCACATCTTTTCATCTTAAATATCTTGCTTATTGCAGGATACGGAGAAGACGGGCAGTGGGTGGGGGCTGCGTGTTCATCTGCAGGCACAGGAGGAATCATAGAGTCATTTAGGTTGGAAGAGACCCCTGGGATCATCAAGTCCAACCATCATCCCTACTCTACAAGTTCTCCCCTGTAACCAAACTCATCCCACTCCTGTGTTTTACCTCTGCAGAGCACAACGGTGGAAATTGGCTCTTGTAATATAAGTGACCCTTATATGTATATATTTCTTGGGTGAATACAAGTACATTGTGTAACTTCACTTTTTCCTTATGCTCTAACAGTAAGCTATTTGCAGCTAAAAATTACAAAAATAAAACTGTAGGCATAAAGTTAGAAATTCCTACGTATCGCTAAATGTGATAAATATGGGTAAATAAAATAGCAACTTACCTTGGAGGCCAGGGGGGCATTCACAGTAATAGCTGTTTACTCCATCCACACACCTGCCAGTACCACACGGGTTGAGTTTACAGTCATCAGTGTTCGCTTGGCAGAGCTCACCCTCAAATCCAGCCACGCACACGCACAGGTATCTCCCACTTCCAGGTGGGAAATTAACGTCTGTCACACAGGAGCCGTTATTCAGGCAATCACATGATTTTACACTGACCTACGAGACATGCCCAGTAAGACAGTTTTCTTCCTTTAATGAACCAGCACTGAGTTTTGTAATTAGACAGCTTAAACATCTTACGAGTAGGTGTCATTTTACCGTAATATTCATTACCTCTATTTCTACCTTAGTCTTTGCATTGCAGTCATCTGTCAAAGAAAATGTTAATTTATGGAGATTCATTGACACAGCTTTCCACAAAAGGAGACCTGAAGGGGAAAGACTGGCACCTTCTGGACCAGAATCCAATGTGAAATGAACAGCAGAGCCCTCTGGATCTGAAGCCAAAAACTGATACACAAAATCTTCTCCATAAAAAGTCTGTAGCATACCCTGAAAAGTTTCAAGCACTGGAGGCTGGTTGTCTGTAACAAAGGAGATATTTTCCTCTTTTAAGCAAAAGTTGCAATATACTTATAAAAAATTAAAAGGAGAGTATCTTCCCGTTAAGGAAGTCACATGTAATTATTTCTCTTAAATCCTAATGTCATTTGAATGGCTGAAAAACACATTTTCATTATAACTGTAACAACATAACCAAGAAATTGCTTATACTGCACAACAGCTTGTGAAGAAGCAGTGCATCTATACAGTGAAAGAACTGAGAATTTATGGAATTTAACCACTGCATTTTTACTATGCAGAGATAGTTTTGCAGATGAAAGGAAAGGAAGCCATAAAACTCAGAGGTGATTGGTGTTTCCTGTAACAAATGAACAGACATCGTTGAGCACGACTTGGGAATGGGCTGCAGGGACTATCATCTCGGCAAGACTGAGCGTGAGGTGATGGAGTAAGTTCTCCACCCATTGTCCCTAGGAAGGATTTCAATCACAAAAAGAACTTACTCACTGGTAAGCCTTAGTCTATTTACATGCCTCTGACACTCTGTTTGGTAGGAATAACCAGATTTCTGGAGACCCCACGTAAAAACAAACACAACCGTAGCACCAGGATGAGTTCTGTGAAACAAAGAGAAGCAGAAGCCCTGGGGAGAGTGTAGGCTTGGAAGGTGGGCAATAGGGAGGTGATTAAGATTGCTGAGTTTTGGGTTACAGTGAAGCCATTGCTCCAAGCAGGAACCCACCCACTGAGGCAGAAACCATGAAGACAGAAGAACCTGTGATCAGTGTCTCAGCAGTTAGATTCTGACACCCTGTTCCCAAGGTCATCCATGGAGGGGAGGCTGTGCTCCTTGGTTTGGGGAATTGCCTTTGGGTTCTATTTTTCTCTCGTTTCTGACTTTGGCAATATTCAATTCCAGTCCGTGGCTGTAACATGGAAGTCCCTTGACCCCCCTGACAGCTGGATGAGATCCATTTAATTCAGATTTCATTCTTTTGGAATAGGTAAAGCTACCTCGGCTTTCAGTGCAAGTTTGAACTACGAAAAGAAGGCACTAGAGGCCCCACTCATACAGGACCCTTCCCAAGTCAGTCAGAGTCTTGCCAGCATGTTCACCCATTAAAACATGGGTGGAACTCTTATATTTGAGATGTTAATGGATTTGGGTCAATGGGGCATCCGGGATAGCTACTGGTGAAGCCCCAAGAGACATCCCATTTGGTGAAGGGGCCAATGTGATTTCTATATCCAAAGACTAAGATCTGAGCCAAAAGAGCTACAACTTCTAGGCTAGAACTTTGTACTACAGAAAAGGAAAATGAAGAATCTAGACTTGGGTCATCTTCTCATAGCGTGGTTTCTAACTGGACTAAACTATGACAGTCTTGGATATACTTTCAAGTATTCATTTAGGCCAGGTACCTATGCCACCGATGTCGATTATGTCCAAATATTAAGTAGCTAATAAATATGACATGCCATTTAAGTCAGTCTGTGTTCTCAATTGGTATCAGAGGAAAAATGTTGGAAAATACTTTTTATTCCTACAGTTGAAGACAACAAACCTTTGTGGATGTAGATGTGCCAATTATCAAAAGATTTCAAAGTGCTGATTAGGCTGAGAGCTGTTAATTTTCATTAGATATTTGCATGTATGTATGTATGTATGTATGTATGTATGTATGTATGTAATATGGCTATTGGGGAGGGGCAGGTCAGGAAAAAAAGAAGCCTGACTTGTACATGTAGGGTCTGTGAAACAAAATCCCATTTTCAGAAATTAGGAGAAATGTCAGATGAAGCCCAAGATCAAATTACAAGCTAAACGTAGTCTGTAACAAGCTTTAAGTGAAGCACAATCGGTTAAACTTGAAATTTTACTATTTCCATAAATCAAAAAACTTAGTAGATTTTCAACTTCTTACTATTAAAAAAAAAACAAAAACAAGCAACCCCAAAACTATTTAGAACTTACTTTCAACAACTGACCAAGTTAACTTTGATACGTCAGGTCTGCAGAGTAAGCAAGGGCTGTTTGGGTTGGTGTCACCTTCACCGTAACAGAGTCCATCGATGTTGCATGTTTTCTCCTTTTAGAGAAATGACAATGGGATTCATTAATTTTATTTTTTTTAATCAAACAGCAAATCTGGATGAATTTGTAAATTGTCAAATGAAATCAAATCTATTCTGCACTTCTGCTCAACAGCTAAGGTTGCTTTGAAATCTAAACGACCGGCAGTATGGTTGGGTTTATTTGTGAATTGTGAAGTGCTTTTGATTTGATTTATTATTTTTTTTAATTTCAAAATTGCCTCATCCCAGCTTCTCTTTCTGTGCTTACTCTTTCTATGCGTGGAAAATCCCTGTTGGAAACAAGAACAGGGTAAGTTCTGCTGAATTTTCTGGATTTCTTTCCCCCCTGTGTTTTCAAAATAAACAGAGAGAGCAGTGAAATACATACCTTTAAGGTACATAACCCAGGTTCTTGTGGCTCACATGTCTGACAGGCTCCATCATATAATACCATTGTTTTAGAGTTGCTATAAATGAATCCATCATTAGAAATCTGTAAGGTGGACAGGGAACATGGATTAGCTCAGGCAGATGTCAATGTATCACCAGCGTGGGCGGCTGGCCTGAGCTTCAGTTCACGGGTACACACCTATATTTACCTGCTTAAACTCTCAGAACAGTCATCTGAAATCGAATCATCCCTGCCAATAAGTCTAGGCAGATATTTGACCAACCCCATGTAGTTGTCTGCTTTAGGGTAAATTGAATAGTGTGTAGCCTCTATTGACCTTATCGACTCAATGTGTGTGAGAGTTCAGATCTCTGTCTCACACAGGGTTTCGTACACAAAGACTGGGGTCAACTCAATTTGCCCATAAATGTGCCTAATATCATTTGAAATCCTCTAGAGGAACTACCTGGCTTTTAACTTCCACCCTTGAAGAACATGTTCATCCATAGGTCCTAGGTTGTATCTACCAGTCCCCTTGCAGGAGAACACTCTCAAAACAGCACTCAACACTTCACCTTGGGTAATGAAACTGAGACCCCAAGGTAAGCAAGCTGAGTTCCACCTTTAGTACCATTGAAAGAAGGGTAATAACCATGTAATCCATTGTCATCTTAACAGGAATATCTGTAAGCAAATATTTGAAATTTCTGTGAGTACCTTTATTTGCCACCTGGCGATGGGTTTATCATCAACCAGATCCATGACATCAGACTGCTGGCTGTCATTTGGTAACTGGCACTCGACAGTCCTGGCATTTTGGAAGGCAGCTGGCATCGTTAGAGGTTCTCCAGGAATCCATTGTCTATCGCTGTACTAAATGTTCAGACAGAAAACCTGCTTTTCAGTGAAATGCTTTATGAAACTATTTTCATCAGAGAAGAAAAATGACACAGTTTTTGAATGAGTTTGCAGTCTCTGGATCAGAATGCAGTGGAAAATATTAACTGCCATTATTTGCACACATAGGTTTCTATCTAAGCCTGCAACAGTGGAAGAAAAGGCAGAGAAGTCTCTACTGCCACATGGCCCTTTGGCACTGCATCACCAAAGACAAGCAGTTTTTCCAGCTGGAGAGTAAGAGGAGGGTTAAGCAACGGGTGATCCTGGAGCACCACTGAGCTGATGTGTAAGTGCCTCTGTCCCTCTCCATCTCTGCTCCCAGGAGAGGACAAGCTTTAGCCGAAGGAACAGATGCGGTTTTTGGCAGGTATCAGTCCAGGTACTGGGGGAATACTGGCAATTAGCCGTACCCTGCATGAGCCAATAGATTACATCATTAGCCCTGTAGGCTTTTCTTCTAAACCCAAATGTGGACAGTCATCTAAGGAGAGCTGAAGGGAACAGACCAGGGATGATAGTGCTATTTGACTGAAGTATTGATGGAGGCAAGGTCAGATATTTTTTTAAGGAAACATACTAACCTTCCGAAAAACAATTAAAACCCCTTTAGATCTACTAGCATTCTAGCTCAGCAAGTTCACAGAAAAACTAATTCTGCAGTTCAACATAGACAAGAAGGAATTGAGACTGTATTTTCATTTTGGGAAAGTAGAACATACTCTCATCCTTTACAAAAGTCTCCGTCAATTCTGATCTGTTTAATGACAGGCTCCTTGGCCATGCCCTACCCAAACCTCTACCAAGAGATGTGTAGGAGTCCTGCATCTGTGAGATACTTTGATACAGAATACTCTCAATCACCC
The DNA here is from genome assembly GCA_013400555.1 of Jacana jacana. NCBI lineage: Eukaryota > Metazoa > Chordata > Aves > Charadriiformes > Jacanidae > Jacana > Jacana jacana. The sequence continues at coordinate 22,030 of VZTM01032161.1, forward strand.
CTTTGAGCACGATGGGCAAGACCTACATCCTTCCTAACATGGTAGGACACTCCACAAACAATGTATTTGATTTAACCTTTCAAAAGTGAAAATATTAAAAAAAAAAAAAAAGAAGAAACTCTGTGTGTATTAGCTCTAAATTATGCCAAAAAGGCTCTTCTATGAAACTTTGATCATTTAAGTTTAATCTCAAAATACGTGGAAGTCTATACTGTGGCAAGTCCATTGACCTTTGCATAAAGTCATTATTACTCTGGGCTGAAAATTAAAAACCTGAACAGAACAAAAAGAACCAACAAACTTCCTTTCTTTTGTATTTTCAAGGAAAAAAAATCTCAGCTTCCTCCTCAACTACAGATAAAAGCAGTAGTGCTCATTTTCTAATCCTGCTCTTGTCGGTGAGAAGACCATCAAAAACAGTGATTAAATAGAATGTTTTTGTAGTTGGGAGCCAAATACACCACCACAGAGGGTGTTATAGCAGAATATCTTGCCATGAGTTAAAACTGAGGCATTTCACAGTGTGATAAGTGAATTCCCAATAATTGCCTCTCTGTCAGCTCAGTATAAAATCTTTTAACCTAATGGAGTGTAAACTTACTCTTGACTTTACCATTTCGAGCCAACTTGCAGATGAGTGGACACACGCTGTGTTTAAGAAAAATCTATAGTCAGCACCTCTTCATCTGTCAAAATAACCTCAGCACCTGCTGGAACTAGCTAAGGAAAACTTTTTTTAGCAAGAACAAAAATTTCCCATTGAATACCTTAGTGTACAGGGCGACATCTTTAACCTCCTGTTGAAACCCGGGCTATAGAGCTGCCATGTGCCATCAAATAGCTGCCATATCCTACCCCAGGGAAATGGACAGCACATCACAAATGCCCCTCTCTTTTCGTAACACGTTTATTATGTTTATAAAAGGGCTATTTCAAGCACTAGACAGAAATCTAGTAATGCTTTTAACCTTGCTGTCCTCTTTCAAAGAGGTGGTGCTTCAATTCCTCTCCACGAGCACTTACAAAACCGAACCACAATGTCCTGGTTGTTACTAATAGGGCTGCCCTTGCCCTTTTCGGATGGAGAGCTGCCATATGCTGTCATTTCCCTCTCAGCTGCTGAACATTCCCATTATGTTTTTGTTATTTCTCTTATCAGGGAGGAAATGGCAATCCTGCAGAGAGTTGAGTGTCTGCTGCAACGTGCCGAGTGCCTCTGCTTTTACCTTCTACTAAAGCCTTGGCTTGTACCCGCTTCAATCAATAATACGTTAGACGTTTTTACCCCTCCTTCCCTGAGGAGTTTAAAATGCAATTGCTACTATTCAGGGAGACCTACCTGTAATTTGACAATTTCACATTTCAGATTCAACGACTGCCGGAAGCCGTGCCCGAAAGCTCTCACTGCCGCGCACTCGTACTGGCGGATATCGCACAGCCCGCCGTTCTCCAGCTCCGTGATTTCGGGAGCCTGGTCTTAGAAGCAGAGATTAGACCATGAATGTCAGAGTATTAACTCATTCATGTGCACCTACATTAAGCAGTATGTTTATTTCTCTCCCCAGCTAAGAAAACTGTGCTTTCCTAGATAGTTATTTATGTATATAACTATATATATCTATATATATAGTTATATAACAGTATATAACTAGTTTTATATATATATATATGTATATATATAACTATAAAAAAGTTTTCTACTTATATCTATCTAGATCTAAATACAAAACTAAGAAAAATATGCAAACAGCAAAATCCATACACAGCTGAAGAAAGGCAGAACCATTTTTTACTGCCAAAATTAACCTTAACTTTCAAGCTAGGCTTTCGTCTACTCCTGAAACTTGAGTATTACGAAGCAGAGAAAATATTCAGCTAATAACCAAACACTTGCCAACGTGTGTTTTGCTTTCTCCTCTGTGGTTCTTTACGTCAAACACTTTGCAAAATACAATCTGAATGAAACGGGGGCCCTTAGTAACAGGAACTGGAAAGGTTACAGTTAGGCAATAATTTATGATCGGGAATTTTTTGTTTAAAGGTTTAGAAACATCTCAGGTGGGAATTATTTCAGGAAATGAAGTGTCCAATATTACAGTGCTTGGAAATAGCTTTTATGAAACAAAAACCTGTATATTTGACTTCAGGAGGAATAAACTATTTCTTTTTACCATTCTCTTACCTCTTTCTCCATTCTTTTAAATGAGTCACTAAAACAAAACCACCATTGCAAGCCAAAATATTGACAGGTCTTGTTTTGAGAGGGTTTTGACTTTTGTAGCACTGTTGATATTTTCCCCATGTACCTGCTTAACTGAACTTTTACTGCATGTTTTATATACCGGGGAAAGAAGCCCCACATCCAAACCTGCCCAGCTCTATTTGCTCTACCTCTGTATGCTTCACCACATGTTGTCCTCCCCCATGTCTAACAGTTTGCAGAGACGTAACATCACCAAAGAGAGAAACCTCCCACTTACAGTTAATAACTGGGACCACGTAGTCTGTAAAAAATTAGGGACTGGATGGACGTGGCAGATCTTCCCTGAAGGTGACAGTGTGTGAAAACACTGCTAGTCTCTGGGGGCAATGCTCTGGACTGCAAACTCATGATTGGTAAGTTTTTTTATATCTGACAGAACAGAAACTAAGCCCATATTTTGTCCTTTGGAAGCAGGAAGGCTGAACAGAAAACAATTACGGCTGTATTAAACTGGAAGTAAATTGCTGGATAACAAAGAGGGCCAAGGGAGGGAATCCTTGTCAGCATAAAAAAGCAGGAGAGAAAGGCAGCAAAACAAATGTGTGTTGCTCAAACAGCGAGAACGTCATTTCATTTAAATAAATAGCTTTTTTTCTTTCCTCCCACTTACCAGACAGGACGCTGCAGTCATAGGAGCTGTAGCCTTCAAAACACGCACAGCCCCATTCTGCACATTCCCCATTACCACTGCACAGACTGGGACACCTTAATGCAGTAAGCAGGCTCTCAACCGACCCGCCAAGTTCCTCTCGGTTGTAGTTTATTTCTTCCAACAGTCTTTTCTCGCATTCATTCTCTAAAAGAGCCAAGGAAGCTTCTGCCCAACTGAGGTCATCTTTCAGCAGCAAATCTTTAACACACATGTGGATGGCATCCTCTATCCGCCGGCCAAGAAGGCCACCACAAGACCTTCCTATACTGGAATTAGCTATTGCCTGCTGGCACAGGAATAGAGCGCTGGACTCGGTGAGGCCGGAAGGTGTGGGCCAAGAAGGAAGAAACTTTTGGTCTGTGTCAGTGGCATGGTCCTCTGGGAAAAAATAACTATATCCCTCTAGGTCTGTTTGGCTAAGGCTTTGGAAGAGAAATACTGGATGGTATTTGTAAGAATTTTGGCGCTTCCCCCTGCTTGTAACAGATTGACTTCTGTGAAGATGGATACTGTAACGGGGAGAATTTCTCCTCATGCCCAAGCTTGAAGTTCCTTCTCTTTTTACACCAGTATTTGCCACTGAGGTTGCAGAGACACGTGTGTTTGTTAGGGATGTTTTGTGTAGTTTGGTTTGATTATCCTCCCTCTGCAGGAGTGTCGATGAGTCCATTTCATGTGGAGACGAACGTTTCCTTAAGCCTCTGACAAGATCAACAGGACCAAGATACTCAGCAGTGACATCCAGGACCGGTATCAAAGAAAGAAATCTACCATTTTCACTTTCTTTACAAGACAGAGGAAGATGTGAGTGAGAAACCGTCTGTAGTTTATTCACTGATCGATACAATCCAGCAACTCCAAGCGCACAGTCACAGAAGACTCTCTTTCTAGAGGATGTTAAAGAAGCAGGTGTCTTGTCAAACAAGCTGTCTCCTGGTGAAATTCTGGAGAAGAAAGGAAAAGATGAAGCTGCATCTGAACTATTTTTATTGAGGGATACTATAGCACAGAGCACAGAATCTGCAGCACACAGCTATGTATAAAGACCAGTTACATCACAAAACCACGGGAGTAACTTATAATAGAAGACTTTAGAAGGAGTGGATTTTTCCTGTGTGTCTTGATACTTTGTTCAAAACCTACTTGAATTAATCGTACATCACAGAATATCACAGAATGTCAGGGATTGGAAGGGACCTTGAAAGATTATCCAGTCCAATCCCCCTGCTGGAGCAGGAACAGAGTCACGGAATATCAGGGATTGGAAGGGACCTTGAAGTACATCACACTACTTGAATACTAATTTGGCACTTCAGTTTCAATTTTCTCTGAAATTAACTTATGGGATGTAATGATGGCATTAAATATTAACTTAACTCGGGAAGATGTTTTTATTACTATTATTATTATTTGGACATGTTTTTAAGAGTGAAAAGGAAAGGCTGAACCCAAAAAATGATGGCGTTTGAATTGAAATGGAAGGATTTCGTTACCTCCACTCGTCAATGAAAGATAAAGGAACATTAGCGTGGTTTGGGATTTCCACCCCGCTGGCGGTGTGATAGTCGTTCTCTGCGCTTCCATCAAAGGTGCCACAGAGTCCCAGGGTATGTCTGTAATCTGAACTGGGTGCCCGAACAGTTATGCTCATTCCCCACTCACTCACATCAGCACGAACGAAAGCTCCAGATGGAAATGACACCTGAAAAAGAGATTGATGACATCACCACGAGAAATGGTGGGTTTTAATCTTGCCATATAAAGCCAGGTGTGCTTCTTGGCACGGAACGAGGGGAAAAGGCCAGGTGTATAAAGTTATCCCACCAAGTTCTTGCTCTAACTATTCTGGATCAGACACATTTCATTATTCCTCTTCGTCTGAAGCCCTGCAAGTAGAAACCCTACACATCTCAACCTTAGCAGGCAGCTAGATGGTGCACTACAGGTCCATCACCTTCATCCATCATTAGCAGCTGTATTGCAGAAGGTCAGTGATGGCAAAGCCATGGAGAAACGAGAACCAGCTGGGCTGCTGACTCCTCACATGCCAGCATACGGAAAGGGACGCTTCTGGCAATAAGAGTAGACTCTTTGGCAGCACCTTTCTCAACTTTCCCTTTGTCAGCTACACAAGTCCCTGTGTTAGTAGCTCAATACAGAGTCAAGTTCCACCTGCAAAGCTGATCCTAAAACGTTCTAGACAGCTCAGAAGAGTCTCAAATATTCACCATTTAGTTTCAGGCAACTTTACAATCTCTTGAGAGAAATAGTAGAATTCTCCAGAACAAAATCCACAGCAAGTTTAAATGCTTTCTATTATTAACTTGCCGTACAAATCTGAGCAAGTCACCTGATTTTTCTGGTTCCTAAGTACCTTTTAATTTCTCTATTGCCTAATGACATCTTAATATATCATATCTTCAGACAGAAGTTAAATATTTAAAACAGTCTGATACCAATAGCCAAGCCCAAGCTGAAAAGGTGCATCTATTTTTACTGCTTGCCTTCCAGACCAACAGAGTGATTAAAGAGCAGCCAAGGACGTCATTTTTACATTCTGCTTCATTTGAAGATCAGTGGAATCCTAGAGCCATGCTATCTACAAAAGAAAAGCTACAGGAAATTAGAAAAGCAGTGTTTTATCTGAGGGCTGCAAACTCGGGAGAAACTATCTCCACTTCTAATTCTGTGGATGTCATTTGGGACACTTAATTATCTGCATGCACAGCCTTCCTGTATGACACGAGCAAAACAGCACACAGAGATCTCATGCTGAAACATCAGGGCTGCTAAATCAGTGCATATTGAATCCCAAAACTGCACCTCCCACACCAGGTTTGTATACTGTAATTGACGGCACGGTTCTAAGAGGTACACGCGTTGACACGTCCTTGGTTTTGAGGACAACATCCTCCATTTACGAGCAGGACACTGTCCAAAGAACTACACTGTAAAATAAACAGTATGCAGTGTAAAATAAAACAGTATGCAAGAGCTGAATTGCAGAAAATAAACCACCTTTTAGCACAGAAGTTGGTGGGCACTTGTAAAAATCATTGCTGAGATACCCGTTACTTCTGCTAGCAATTATTTCCGACTTACTGTTACTTTTCTCCCCAGGTAGGATTCAGTGATTCTGACATTGCTTCCCGTTGTGTCTCTGTTTATTACAGACAAGTGTGGCCGTGACTGGTGGAGCTGACCGCTGCACATGTCAAACGCTATTATATCGCCTCCTTCCTGGGCAACAAAGCCACAGTTGCAGGACGCCGAGTAGAGAAGACTTCCACAGTCCCACTGGCGAACGTGCACTTCAAAATCTCGAGAGGTGCTCTTGTAGAGAACAAAAGTCCCCGTTTTAAAATTGTCATAGAGCCTGGAATGAAAAGAACACCGTGTGACATCGCTTTGGCTACGAACTTTGTCTTAGAACAGATTTCTGGCTGAGGAACTTTGACACCGCAACTCCTTTTCCTGCGTCAGAAAAACCAAACGGTACAGCCCACAGACCCCCCCACAACTTTGCTCTGAACAAACACCATCATATCTTCCCCTGTGCAGCTCTAAATTAAAAACAAAGCGAAACAAAACCTATATTACAGCAGAAAAATAAAGAATTCAAAAAAAAAGGGATTATGAGCTGAGTATGTGTAGACAATGGTTGTGAATGGAAACATAACCATGAAGACACTGCCATTCTTTGATTATTTTTTTAACAGTGTTTCTGACCGGGACCAGGGGATACTTCTCAACCTTTGTGTCTCTAGAGCAGAACATCCATGCAGTGAGAGCAATAAAATGCATAGCAGGGGGGGCAGCTGCTGAAAACTGCCTAAGTACCTTTGACAACATTATTTAGGAAGTGACATACCTTTAAAAAGGTCTGCTTTATTAAGATGGAGGTGGGGAGTGTTTATTCCCAAAGGTCTGAAAATTACTTAAGATCTAAACCATAAATAGCCACTTTCTTTTTATACTTTTTCCTTAGGGTTCCCTGAAGCAAGGTCAAAATCCCTGATTTAACGATTCAGCAGTGAGAAGGGGTGAGGGGAGGTGGGGGAAGAAAAGAAAGCAAAACCTCCAAAGTTTTGCTGCCAGTTTAACAGCCTCTTGCCATATATAAATGGCATTTGACAGTTCATTGTGGATTGGAGAACGGTGATTTGCTTCACCTACAACGGGCCAGGGGACAAACCACAGATGGGTGCCCCACCAGGACTGCACAGGATTACCCATCGTTTGGTAAGGGCAGATCCTTTCCCGTTGGTTTCCTCAGTTTGTAAAATAAAGTAGTAACAGCTTTTATCCTTAAAAAAAGTTTATTCACCACAGCATCCTGCTTCCAGTCAGTCCACATCACAGAAAAGCAGTGCTTCATAAGAAAGCCTGACTGCAACACGTCAGTGGTTCAAATGCCCAGTGAAGCCATCCCTCCCTGTAATTCCCACCGAAGGAGGAACTGAGAGATCAGGATAACTCAGTGATTTTACTATCATTCCTAGTCTCGGTGCTGTCAGAGAAACAACTGCAGCTTGTCTTTTCCTTCCGTTATCCAGTTCACAAGAGGAACGGGGTAACGGGGTGGAGGCAACACATCTTCTTTGTCACACTGCCACTTGAAGAAACCTGCTTCTGCTGACAATATCTAAATCCCAGGCGTGGACCCTGTGTCTGTTCTGACACCTTCCATGAATTAGAAATGCTTTGAAAGACAGAAGCACACCAGAAACGTGCCAGCTGTGGCCAAGGAAGCTGTCTTCAGAAAGAAGGTCAGTGATATGCCAGTGACAGCAGCGATTAAGTGGCTTTCAATGCTATTAATGAACTCAGCACAGTGGTACCACGGGCAGCAAATGACTTGTGGCAACCTGATCCTTGCAAGGATTCAGGTATCAACACCCAGAAACAGGGAAACTACGCTGTAGACTGGAAACACCTTTGCATTAAAGCAGTTGTGCCTCATCAATCATTTTATCACATTTCTATCTTTCCTAGTCAACAGCCTGTACAGCAACCCCTCCTCTCTTGGCATACTCCTCCAAAAAGGAAAACACTCCATTTGTCTCATTCTCCTGCCACACCCCAGAGCTTGCACTTAGAAATACAAACTTTACAAACATCATGATGACAGGCAAGCATTTACTAACTAAAGTACACTTATCCTCATTTTCCAAGAAAGGATGTAAAGTACAGAGAGCAGTTGTGGAAAACTACGGCTAACTTGTATCACCAGCACAGATTTAAAGCGAATAAATAATAAAACACTGCCCACAAAAACCAGTCACAAAATACCCCAACACACTTAAAATCAAGAGCAGCCATCCAGGGCTTACCTTCCATCAAATGTAATTATGTGAGGGTCAGTAAATGAGTAGCAGTAGGCAGTGGGTAGATCCTTTACTGTAATCTTAAAAACAAAAGCAGCACACAGTAAAGCGTGTTAGTTTAGGAAATGAACAGACCCTGGCACATTAGTTTATGTTCTAATAAATATGTTATACTTTTAACCAATCTGCCTAGTTATATCAGTATTAAAATGTTAAAATAAAAAAAATAGTAATTCAAATGAAACCCCAGCATTTCAATGAAAATAAACCAATGGAAAATTGATCACTTGGAAACCTTGGTGTTGAGTCAGAAAATCACAACTGAAATAGAAGTTTCATTAACATCAGCCACGTTTCCAGGCAGTTTACAGGGCGTAACATGGAAGATTTTCGACCTGTGTGCTTTCTGGAACGTAGCCATTCCACAGGAAGCTCTGGCTGGATATAGGTTCCACCACAATCCTGGTAATTCTGTCTCCATCCTGCATAAAGTCTGTCATGGCAGTGAAATAAATGACAGCTTGGCTGCAGATTCCGTTACTGCAGGGTTTCTGGAGAAGATCCACATGACAAGAAGAAAGAGCCAAGTTTAAACCTAACTGCTCTTTACCTGTTTTAATGAAAGCACATCATTAGTGAGTTTTCCTCCTAGTCAGTCACATTTTGATTAGTACTGTTAACAGAGATACTAACTTTTTACAGAGGTTTTCATAAATTGACATAATTATGCTTTTTTCATGGGTTTGGTCATGCAAAACCCCCTCTCTACATCTTCATACACACCCCCAAGCACCTGGTTTTGAATTTGCTGGTTTTGACAGACAAATGGAAATCACAACAGGGTTGTCAACGTGACATAAAAATAGCTGTCTGCATAGGCATGGCTCCTCCTGGGGTTCACACGACTTGTGCTTCAGAAACTACAGAAAACAGTCATGATAGTAAAAAAAACCCAAGAGCTTCATGACTGCATATGCAATACTTGCAGTGCAACAGGTCAATGAAATGAACTGAATTATAAACTTTGCAAGTATTACAATATTTCCCTGGATTCAAGTTAAGGAATATGGCACCGGTACCCAGAGTTGCCAGAAGCACCTGCTCACTCCAACAAGGAGTAGGTGAGGGATGCATTCTGCCACACAGCAGCAGAACACACAGCCTGTGAATATTTTGGTTTAGTATTTTACAAGGTATTTGACAAGGTAATTCTGTAACAGCTTCTCCAAAAAAGGAGACCCAGGAGAACATTTAGAAAAAGCACATTAAACACACAAAATGCAATAGAAATCAGGATGATGCTTACCTTCATCAACAGTATTCACTGTTAGTGAGATTTTGCAGTCATTTTCAAGCTGGCTAAACTTGGGACAAGGGATAGGAATGCTGCTCTCTATTGACAGTCTGTACTCCTTCCCATTTTCTGATATATCATATGCTTCTGGATGTATCTAGTGTGGAAAAAATTGTACTTAAAATGAGAGCTTTGCGAGTAGACTAATACACTGGTGGTGTTTAAAAGAATCATAGAGTCAGATAGGTTGGAAGAGACCCTTGGGATCATCAAGTCCAACCATCAGCCCTACTCTACAAGTTCTCCCCTACACCAGATCCCTCAACACCACATCTAATCTGCTCTTAAAAATATAGACATAGAGCTCAGAGACAGGGCTCAGTGATGGTTTTGTCAATGTTAGGTTGATGGTTGGACTCGATCTGAAAGGTCCTTTCCAACCTAGAGCATCCTATGATTTTATGGGTGGCACGGTGCACAGCCTGCTCTACTTCATCAGGCTAACTTAGATGGTCTGAAGAGCAGCTGTGTACTGGGGAGATGGGGATGCAGCAGCAAGTGTCTTGAAGAGGTGGAAATAAGTGGCAAAGATAAGGAAAAGGCAAGAGTAAAGGCTAGCTAGAAAGGTAAGGAATTAGCAAACCACATTAACACCACAAGAGTATTCCCTGGGTAACTTCTGGAATTTAAATACAAGCAGTTTGGTGTATTGTCCAGGGGAAAGGAGGGAGAAGCTACCTACAGGCAACAATGTCTTCAAAGAATTTGGAATCAGCATATTTCTCCAGGGACTCCTCTTCCTAAACTTACAACACAGCTCACTATAGACACATAATCAAAAATGCAACTAGAGATGACTAACAGATGCCTAAAACTTCCACTCCTCTGCTTTTTGACAAATTTAAGTCAAAACAGCCAACAATATGCTCTTTTAATTCCCAATTAATGCATTTTGAGAGTCTTCTAATCAGAGGACTGACTGTGGTGGCAATACTCAGAGAGATTCCTGCTATGATAAAGTAAAACATTATTTTCTTTCAAAATTACCTTAATGCCAGCAAAAAATTCCTTGCTCTCAACAGAAGCACTCTGTATATCTGGCTTCTCCAGGAAAAAAGCAGAACTGCTACAGTAGATCTGCAAGGCAAAACCAGTAGAACAGAACACGGTTTTGGTATGAAGTGGTCACGTGAAGACAAACCCCAGCCATCCCATCGGGGCTCAGTTTGACGGATTCATCAGGCCCAGCCTTCTGTTTGCACCAGAAAGTTACCAATCAATCACCAATGGTGCTGCTTAAGAAAAACCCAGAAACAGACTGGGCAACCTAAGACCTTTCCTGGCACATCCCACCAGCAGGGCAGAGACTTCTTCAACGAACAGCCGCCTACAAACCATCATGTTTAACAAGCACCTAAGTCTCCACAGATGTTAGAAATCCCTCCTAGAGCATTTCTGCACCCCATGGCATCTTGTGGAAAATACTTTATTACATGTTATTTACTTCTTTTTATCCATTTCACCTTGTGTGCCCCTCTAATTCTGTTGAGTGCCCATAAAATCTTAGATGATGCAAAGCAATCATCCCTTCCTCTTCCTTTATTGAGCTGAAGAATTTACTGTCATTTCCCTCCACTGGACCTGTTCCACGCTACCAGACACTGTGGTTTTGCCTTGGTTTTGTATTTTTTGTTTATTTTGCTGTATCCTTTCCAAGACACACTGACCACACACACAACAGTTGAGAACCTGAGAAAACCAAGGATTCAGAGGAGCAGCGGGTGGTCTGTGACCATGCCTTTCCTTTTGACCCCCAGCAAGCTAACACCACCAGGCAACTATTCACACAGTCCCCAAGGGATTTTTGAGGATTAGCAGTTGGTATTGTAGCCCATAAACCATCCAAGCAGCTTGGCTTTGGCTTGAACACACATACACACACACACACACACCCCAACCAAGTGCATTTCTGTTTATTTTTGTGGCCAGGGAAAAATAACCTGCATTTTGTTGTATACAAGTAAAAAGCTTATTGATTCTCCAGCTCTTAAGCTGCTCAAAGGTACCACTAGAGCCTAGATCTTGATTCTGCTCCCACAGAAGGTAGTGGAGATGCTCCCATTCCTCTTGATGGCAGAGATTAGACCATTTAAATTCAATCCTGGAGACAAAGCCATCAAGCAGCAGAGCTTACTATTGATTCAGAGGACAGAAATCGGTCTAATGAATCAACAACACCGCTTCTCACAACCTCTGGCTTTTATAACCTCTTACTTAGATGCAGTGGCATCCAAAAATCTTGATTTACAGTATCAAACAAAATCACAGTGGAGTGAAAAAGCAGCATTTTGCATAAGCATTTATCTCCTGGAGGCACGCTATCTGCACTGAATCAGCCTAAAAGCCTTAACAGTAGTGACAGTTACTGATGGTGTTTCCACATTGGTATGGGCACTGTTGGTGTAAACAACTAGAGGCAGTATGCTTCTGCCAAGAAAAATCACAGTTAGGTGCTGGAATGCTGACTCTAGCAACTGTTAGCATCTACTGAGCATTTATGAAATCATATGCCTGTAGATAAAATGGTTTAGAACAGGAAATATCATATTTTAAAAGAAACAAAGAGTTTTATAATTATTTTTCACATACTCTGTCTCCAAGTCTGACGTTTATCCCGTCTAGTTCTAGAAGCGAGAGGGCGTGAGCTGCCGTTTCACGTTTCAGTTCCTCTTTGGTACCTTCAGGAGAAAGCCTTGACCAGGTTACAACGAACCCCACCGAGCTGTTTGCAGCAGGAAAGCCAAAGGTACACCTGAGGTAAACGCTGCCTTTGATCAACCCCGCTACGACCTCAGGAACGGCTGGCAGCGGCGGTGACACCGGTGGAGGTGACGGAGGAGCCAGGTCTCCTGGTTAAAGAGAAGGACAGGTTGTGCTTTTTATTCTGTGCAAAAACCAGTATCTGATGAAATGACAGCAGCATAGATTTTGCTCATTAATGCACTAATAAGATTTACCTTTTTCACATATGGAAATAGTACCTAATTACTTAGGGAATCAAAGAAAATGAATGGGATTTTTAATTATGAAAACTCTTGGTCAGCCTCTGATTATATTCCAGCCCAAAGGAAGGTGCTGAAGGAGGGGGGGGAACCCAAACAAGGCAACAAAACATTCCTAATTATTGAATTATTTTACCAGACAGGAGAGAGCAACGTGCAAAGGAATTTGCCTGACAGAAGAATATTTTCCTCTACTTCTGAATAAAGGGAAAAATTAAAAAAGAAAAAGGGCTAAGTAACAGGGAACAGAATAAGCAACAGTTTGATTCGTAGATTGATTTCTAAAGACTCAAGGTAATCTGTAAACCAGCATTTTTAAAACTACTGTTTAACATTTCGGGACTTATTCTGAACGTTATGCTGAGGAACTCATTTTGTAATCCAAGGTCTGAAATTACTTCCAAACTGCCCAATTTTCAAAGACTGGGCAATACTGTCAATAACATGAATGTTTTTATGCAAGACAAAAAAACGACTAGATGGTGACATTACTGGGTGACGGATGCACAGAAAATCTTGAAAATCAAATCAAAATACTTACTGCTACAGGCACCTCGAACCTCTGCTCCCTCGGGATCACAGCTCTGTGGCTTTGCATCTGAAACAACTATAAATTGTTCTTAAATTGTATTATCACAGACACACAGAGTGGGTACAACTTATTGCCCTCCGCTAAAAATACCCCAACTATCACAAGACGCTGATTGAAGTGTTAATTAGCAAAACAGAAGCAATCTTCTAATCTGATCCCTATCCAGTTAGGGTCCAGCGCAAAGCCTGGCACTGGAAATCACCAGGAGATGGGCTACACCTGGGAGGAAAGGTACAGAACACTGCGCCACCTCTGCATCTCTCACTGCAGAGGTACACCCAGCCAATACTTACAGCTAGTGAACAAAAAGCAATTAAACTATTTCCTGGCATATATATTTTCTCTTCTCAAATCCTCATCTGAATGTTTGTTTGTTAACTGTAACCCTGGATGGCCAAATTCAGTGCAGCCCTGCTTTCAACAAAACAATCATCTTTCCTACCTGAGAAAAAGGCTATTGCTTGCTATTTTTTATGTTATTTTTTAAAAAAACGCAGAACTTTGATGAAACACAAAAATACCAGTGAATTTGTAAGAGAAGTAGAAGGAGATTAGTCAATCCAGTCAAATTAAGTCAAAAGGGCAGCAGCAACACCAAAAGCCCCACTCGCCAACAAGAGCAGGTTTTGATGTACAAAGTCCCGTAGAGCAGGAGCTCTTCACTGCTCCAGCCACTCACGTGCCAAAACGCCCCGTTTCTGGCAGGTTTCTTCTGTCAATAAACCCTCGGTGAGTGCCTTAAGAATTGGACCTAAAGGTGTAATGATGGTCCAGTAAAGCACCAGGAAAACCCACCAATAGTTTTGGTGTTGAGCTTTTGCAAACAGTCAGAACTAGAGCGTATGACTTGGTGCGATACAGCGCAGGCAAAATTCACTCTGATGTGTAATTCTAGGCATCTTCAGACCTGGGTATTTGCAGAGTGTGAGTGTCAGTGTCAATACTCGGAATTTTGGCTTCTAAATATGTCTTATATCCCCACCTCATTATCTGAAAATTTCAATTCCTGAGTTCCCCTGCCTTGAACAGTGCTTGAGTGCCAAAACTAAGTTTAAAAGGGGTGCTGTGAACCCACCTTATCATAGAATCATCTAGGTTGGAAGAGACCCTTGGGATCATCAAGTCCAACCATCAGCCCTACTTTACAACTTCTCCCCTACACCATATCCCTCAACACCACATCCAATCTACTCTGAAACACAGTCTTTCCACTGTATCAATATTAAAAGTGAGGACTGCGGGCAGCTTTACCAGGTATGACTATTTCCAGATATTTCCACTCAGCCAAATATCAGAGAATCACCGTTCCTCACCAACACAGGCACGTCTTTGAGTTAGAGCATGTGTTTTCTCACCTTCTGCACAATAGCCCATGCACCCTTGGGTGGGCTGCAGCAAGTAAACAAAGAAATCTCCGCAGTTCCTCACGCTGAGGGGGATTCGGAACAGGCAGCAGTCCTGTGAAGCGCTGAAGAAGAACTGCCAGGTAGCACAAGCCATTAACTGTTTGATCTCACCGGGGCGAGGCATGGATTCCCAGTCCCTCAGAGACAGCCAGACAGGGGCTTGAGTACCGCAGTGATTCATCTTCAGCGCCAGAGAAAAACATCAGAGGGTGGTTAATGCCGTATCACACTGTTGCTGTGCTTTAATGAGAGGAACACGTGTATTCATTTCATCTCCTGCAGGGGCTTTTAGCAAAGTTTAGACAGAGTAATTGAGGGCTCACTTATTTTGCTCCTCAAGGTTGAAAACAAATACACACAAAAGAGGCTTTAGTCCTTCTTTGAGTTTATTGAATTTGGGCTTCTAAAGACTATAATTTAGAATCTTAGAATTGCCTGCGTTGGAAGGGACTTTTCAGATCATCTAGTCCAACCATCAACCTAACACTGACAAAAAACATCACTAGACCGTCTCTCTAAGCCCCACGTCTACCCATCTTCCAAAACCACCAGGGATGCCCACTCAACCTGCTGGTCACACTCTTCTTAGAATCATAGAATCATTTCATAGAATCATAGAATCATTTAGGTTGGAAGAGACCTTTGGGATCATCAAGTCCAACCATCAGCCCTACTCTACAAGTTCTCCCCTACACCAGATCCCTCAACACCACATCCAATCTACTCTGACACACAGTCAGGGATGGGGACTCCACCACCTCCCTGGGCAGCCCATTCCACTGACTGACCACTCT
>VZTM01032161.1:42960-62535 GCA_013400555.1 Jacana jacana
GCATCCACTCGCCCCCTCTCGTTACCCCTTACCTCGCCGGCTGGGTCTGGCCGCCGCCAGACACCCCAGCAGGGCGACGCAGAGCCAGAGGGATGGGGGGACAGACCCCCGCATGGCCCCCGCCGAGCCTCCGCTCCCTTTCCGCCAAGCTCCCGGGAACGGGCGGCGGCTCCGCGCTCTTCTGGCCCGGCTCCCTGCGCCCACCCCCGCGCCTTAGCGCGGCCCCTCCCGCCGGGGGTCCTCGGTGGGGCCCGGCCCTCCCACCGCCACCCCTNGCTGCCCGGCTTTGTTTGAGTTAATTAAGATCTCCTGCCCCCGTGGAGACCTTCCAGGATAAGGCACCCTGGGAAGATAAATGGGAGGGTGCTGAGGTTGGGCACTCAGTCCTGACCATCCTTGCAGCTCTGTTCAAAGGAGGGTGGTGAGACGCTGGAAGAGCTTGCCCAGAGAAGTTGTGGATGCCCCATCCCTGGAGGTGTTCAAGGATGGGAGCAACCTGGTCTGACAGGAGATGTTCCTGCCCAGGGCAGGGGGGTTGGAACTTGATGATTTTTAAGGTCCCTTCCAACCCAAACTGTTCTATGATTAGTGACATGATTTGGTGATGTTTATTTATCAGGGTTAGGTTGATGGTTGGACTAGATGCTCTTAAAAGTCCCTTCCAACCTAGACAATTCTATGATTCTATGAAAGAGCAATACCCTGCTCTCCTCCTACCCATAACTACTTATTTTCTGATATTCAGTAAAATGCTGAAAAAGGGCCAGTGTCAAACTGTTTGCTGGGTCATTTCCTTCAATCACCAAGAGTGTTTTACACGCCTGTTTAAGCACTCATTGCAACCTGCTGTATTTGATACTGTGAATGCAGAATGAGTTCAGCAAATATCTAAAAATTTCCAGAGCCCAAGTTTCAAGGTTTGCTGGAGATGCCCCTCTTTGGAAATGTTTAGCAGAGGGGGGGATCTGATCAACACCTATAAATGCTTAAAGGATGGGTGTCAAGAGGATGGGAGCGGGCTTTTTTCAGTGGTGCCCTGTGACAGGACAAGAGGAAATGCACACCAATTTGTACATAAGAAGTTCTATCTAAACATGAGGAGGAACTTCTTCACTTTTAGGGTGGCAGAGCCCTGGCAGAGGCTGCCCAGAGAGGTGGTGGAGTCTCTGGAATGTCTCTGGAGACATTCAAAACCTGCCTGGACAAGTTCCTGTGGGACCTGCTCTGGGTGGACCTGCTCTGGCAGGGGTTGAACTAGATGATCTCCAGAGGTCCCTTCCAACCCCTGTATCATTCTGTGATTCTGTAAAGAAGAGGACAAGTCTCCATGTTTAACTCCAGGTATTTATTTTGCAGGCTTGAGGCTGTGCAGGCACTGAACTGCTTTGCACACACAGGGCTCTACAGCAGCCCACAGAAATGCTTCACCTTCTCATTAAGGGTACACAGACCTAAAGCAAACAAGTAAATGTTGCTGACACTAAACCACAGCTTACTACCACCCACTGCAAGGGGATGGTGTTCACTGGGACTGTTTTCTGGAGGCACTGACCTGGGTGGCTCTTGGCAGAGCTGGTTTCCCTCTAGCAGGGGGTATCAGGACCTGGAGACGAGGCAGAGATGCATCAGTGTTCTGGGGGTAACCTCACTCTGCTCCCCTGCACACACCCCGAGCCTCTCCCCTGGAAGAAGCAGTTCAGCTGGATCTTCTTTTCATTTTTTATTTCCCAAGCTGTGTGTTTATAAAGAAGACAAAAAGAAAGAAAGAGGTATTTTACAAATCAGGTTACGAAATAAGGACCTGGAAAGAGAGACGTGAGGAGCTTTGACAAAATTTAAACATTGAGCTACTTCTTTGACCCCTGCTAATCATGATGGAGTGGTATTTACAGGAGGATTAGCACCTTTCATCATGGATCATGCGGGAGACCCAAAGAGGTGGCAGTAAGGGCTGCTGCTGGGGGAAAGATACCTTTCATCTTTTCTGCCCTGGTTTTCCTCTGGCGGCTCCCTCTGCCTCTATCAGCCTTGTAGCCTCTTACAGGGAGAGCAGAGGAAGAGCACAGCGGGGTTAGAAGAGCTGACAACTTGCCAAAAGTAGTACTCGGCCCTCAGGGTGACAGGAGTTGTGTCAGTGACAGTGAATTTATGAAGAAATGAAAGTCATTCTAGGGCAGCCTCCTGCTTATAAGAGGGGGAAGGTCTTTCCAGGAGGCTGCAATTTCAGGGAGTTTTGGGTGGCATTTTACATCGTGTCAATTGAGTAAATCTCATGTCAAATGGGCTCACCTGTCTGAAAACACCTCTTCTACACTTACTGTGGAATATGACCTGAAATCACTGGTTTGTATGTGCATATTATTAAGTAGCAGGACGTTTGGGACTGTCAAACGGAGGAGGAATTTCAGGTGCTAGAAATGATTATGTAGTCCAAGTCGTTGCTGTTGTGAACACTTTGAAGTGTGACTAAAACCCCAACCCAGGGAGCCTGGGAATCAACGCTTGAGGACATCTAGACTCTGCAGCACAGAGCAGCATTTCTCAGGGTGGATTTTACGAGTAGCAGTGAAGGAAGAAGGTTTTGAAAATTATTCCAAGGCTAACTTCCCATTTAGTAATCTCAGCCTGTCCAGTAAAGCTTTTAACTATGTGTTCAAATTAAGGTAGACTCTTAAAGTTTCATCTATGAATTAGTAGAAGGTTGTGGGGTGTTTTTTTTTGGAATGAAGCCTGAGTTAGAAGTGCTTTTGCTGACTCAGGACTGACTTATTAAGGAGGGAGGAGCACGGTGATAAATCGGGGAGAACAGACGTGTGGGATGACAAGGAGCAGGGACTCGGGCAACGCTGCGAGTAGGGTCACTGCAGAAGTCGAAGAATTCAGATAAAAAGGAAGGCTGCTCTCCTAATGCGAAGTGCTTGGTGCTGCAACTGGATTGGACTGGTTTAAGGGTTATCCCTGTGAGTTCATGACTCTGCAGCTCCAGCGTGTGTGAGTAACGTGAGTCTGAGAGAAATCGCCAAGGAGACAAAACTGGAGCTTTCCCATAAATGTAGCCGACGTAGCAACTTCTTCCTGCATCTGTCATTTCTGTTGCCAACATGCCGGTGTCATCTCTGAAGCAGCTTAGATCCTGAACCGAATGTATATGAGATAATGCATCTTTGTCAGAATTTAACGAGATGATGTTATCTCAAGCTGCATTTGGGGGAGCAAGTGCAGAGCAGGCAGCAGGCAAATGTGTGGCGGGCTGATTACAGATAAAGGAGTAATGGCCTTAAGTGTTTGAGGTAAGTAAGTCAGGAAGAGCCATCAGCAGTGTTTGCCAGAACGGGTACCTTCACAAATCCGTGGGCAGAGCTGCTCGGGTGTGAACTGGAAAAATGGGAAATTGCCTCTGAGTTTCAGAGCTACTGGGCTCCAGACAAAGCCGTGAATGGGTTTTTGTAGTTGTATCCAAGACCTAAACTCAAAGGTAAATAAGGGGATCCCCTGGAACAAAGGCAGGGCTTGTGCTAGGCTACTTGGAAGAACAAGTAATTAGTGGGAATGCTGGTGCACCAGAGAGGGGAAGCGGAGGTTGAGGGTTGGGGGCAGCAGCCGGGTGGGTGGATGCTGTCCTGAACAATGACTCTCCAGATCCCACACTTAAGGCTGCTTAGTGGTGATATTTTGTAAATAAAGGTAAACAATTAGAGAAGAATCTGATTACGTTTAAGCTGAAATTGCCCACTATATCTGATTGATTACAAGCTTTTCTTTTCTTTCAAACTATCTAGCCAGGAGTATGAGTGGGAGTCTTAAATGAATCCCCTGTGCTGTACCATTAAGCCTGTCTGCATTGTAGGCAAGGTAAGTTTGATAAAGCCCTTTAAATCTGTGTTGCTGTATTTGTTATCTGTGCAGAGGCAAAAAAAAAAAAAAAGGTGGATGACAGCTCCAAATAAAGCTGTGAGCAGAACTTGGAAGCTGAGAGAGGTTTCCCTGCAAAGCTTCAAAGGGTAACACCAAGAGCTGAATGTTTGGAAAGAGTTGCCTTCAGCAGATAAACACCCCTCCTGTAAGGAGCAGATGCCTGAGAGACAGCCCTGGGCAGATCCAAAAGCATCAGAGAGGGATAAGTTCTCTGGCACCTGCCCTTTAATGTTTTTAATTCTTTCTGTTTGCAAAAATAATTTCCAGTTGGAGGAATTTCATAAATGAAATTGCCAGTTCGTTTATGGGAATGGTAGGGGATCATGTCCTTTCTAAAACAGTAAATTGTTAACATTCTTTGTCTAATCTAGTAATTTCTGTCCTTAAAGTCAGATTCCAATCTTCCTTTCAAATTGAGGGTTGTGTGCCTTTTAACTTAGCTAAGGCTCATTTGATTTAAAAACATGGCTTAACAGCTCTGAAACGAGGGTCCCCAAACGTCACTAGAGGCACAGGGAGACAGTTCCAGTTCAGAACGAGGTGTTTGATTCTATCCCCCATCCCTATCTTTGGCACCAAATAAATAAATAAAGCTTCAGCAATGGTCATAATTTTGGTTACTCTGTGACTAACATTACAGCACCACAAGAGATTAAATTTACTCATGTTTATTCTGTTGGTGGCTTTTTTTTCTGAAAACTGCATGGCTTTTGAGTGGCATTAGTTTTCCAAAGTGCTTTTACTCTTTGTAGCAGGTATTTTTTAAACTGCCATGTAAGTGTACCCAGCATTGACAGTCTGTTTAGTTTTCAGAAGTAATGACATCTTTAGTATGCGTTAGCTCCTAATTCTCTTTCATATTTGACCTCATGTATATACTGTATTTGACTAATGTAGTAAAGGGCTTCAGTATAAAAATCTCATGTAATTTGACTTGGATAAGCACTATGGGGGTTAATACAAAAACACAGGAAATCTATCTCCAGGGGTTATTAAGAGCCAAATAAAATCAGTAGCAGCCTTCCTATTAACTTCAATTGCCTTTGGATCAGCCCCTTACTCTGTTGTGGCTCTCGAGTGTTTTTATATTCTTTAGTACATAACAGCTTAAACCTGAACTCAAAACTCTGTCAGTTCTATTCACTAAGGATGTGCTGGAATATTCTGAAGTCTGGGAAGTCCCTTGGCTGGTGGGATATGGGTGGAATAATCTTTGGTTTTTTACCCATACTGAACTGTGGTGCTGACGTGTAATTACAGTGATGAGTTGTGTGTGATACAGTTCTCAGCTATCGTTTCTTCTCTTTCTGCCTCCCATGCTGTCTGGGTTTGTGTGGGCATGGCTTGCCCAGCTGCAATTTTTGAAAGAGTAGGAAAACATCAAATTAGGTTTTTTTAGCCTATATATGGAATAAATGCTACCTGAGTAAGGTCCGAAGCGTTGATCCTGTAGGATTCCTCAGCAAGGAAGAGAGGTGTTCACCAAAGCAGAAAAAAGCACATTCTTTGGCTTTGTTCTATGAAAAGGTCTGGTCCCTGCCTCAAGGGGAGAGTTCATGGTGGAGGATCATAAAAGGCAAGAAGCACATGGGTAAGGTTTGACCACGCACCAGTTGGTTTGTGTCTGTCCTGAAGGCTTTGCCTGCATTGTATGGATAAAGGCAATATTTACTTATTTAACAAGGAGTAGAATGCCCTCTAAAGGGGCAGAAGCACAGAACATAGACTAGCTTTAACTGGGTGGAGTTGCACTGATTTTTGCTGAGGATTTCACCCAGAGTCCCCATTTTCATGCATATCTTCATATAAGAAGAAGAAACTGAGAAATAAGTCTTCGCAGAGAGAAGCAGATGGGATTGAGTTCCTCCTTCCACTTTTCCATCAGGCCTCGCTGAGGCTTTAAAGAAGTATTGAGAGGGATACAGATTCCCCTTGCCTCACATTAATGGAGAATACGTTTCCTGTCTGTTCTCTAGATAAAATTATTTCTTTTTCTTGGATAGGAGTAAGATATCTCACTGCAGATAGCACTTTCCTAGCACAGCCAATTATGAAAACTTTTTTTTTAATCATCTATACTTTGAAGAACCTGGAAGGAGAGTGTCTGTCTGGTGCCCTGTTACCTTCCCTCTCTGATGCTCCAGGAGAGGTTCTGAAAGGGAGAGCTAAAAAAGCTCTAGTCGAGTCTTTTCAGGAATGAAGTGCAAAGTCCCCAAGTAAGTAATTTAAACAGAGGTCTGAAACCACAGCCAGGAATCTATTTCAAATAAAATCTTGTTCTGGGATAACAAAAAGGAGAGATTACGTGGTTTGCTCATATGATGTAATTATTGTTAAATTGTATTTTTTTTTTTTTAAAGTAAAAGGTAGCTTTTCTTGATTGGTGTCAACATTTGTATGAATTAAGTGCCAGAAGGCAATCTGCTCTATAGGTAACGGAGCAAATCCTAAAGTTGTGCAGAACAGCCCAGCAGTATTGATAACTATACCGATACGTAACCTCCAAGTACCTGCAGGTGGCAATTGGAAACGGAAGGGAGAAAAATAATCTAATTTGATGAAATTACTTTAAAAGATTGATTCTTATTTTATTAGTAGGATAAACCACTGTGGCAAAAAGCTATGTCATTGTTTTTTTAATTGAATGTCTTTCTGGCATAATGTTGATGTAAGCACTCTCTGGTTTTACTGGAGTTTGACGTTTCTGTCCCATCACTGCTCTTCTCACTCCACGATTAGGAGTTTTGATACAAACTGTATGAGAAGAAGAGACAGAGACAGGGATTTGAGTGAGGATAAAGAGAATGTAGCTGCTGTATCCTGACGTTTAATGCTGCTAACACTCTTTGGTTTGTCATTTTAGAAATAGATAGCAAGTGTATCTAGGAATGAAAGCCAGATGGTCAGTGGGGAAAAAGTAAATCCTTTTGTCATCTTTCTTTATGATACAAATTTTGTCCCAATGACTATGTAGGTCAAGAATGAGTAGAACAATAACTTCAGCAATGAAATTCAGACAGAGATAATACTACTAAAAAAAAAAACCAAAAACAAACCAACAAACTGCCTAGTTCATTATTCCAGTCAGAACAAGGCTGTAGTGTATGAGCTTCCCCCAGCTTGCCTCTGACATGGACTAGCTGAAGACATTTGTCTCTGCTTTTATCCTTTCCCCAAACCCATGATTATCACATAGTTTCTTACTTTTTTTTTCTATTTAAGAATGCTGTTTGATGGCAGTCTGGCTTCAGAGCTGCTGTGGACCATCTATGGTCTTGACAAAGGGAAACCACGATGAACTTGCTACATTTGGTAGAATATTGTTTGCATTTGAGAGAAAAAGTGAGCAGGTGAGTTAAAAGTGAACTCCTTCTTCACATTCCTTGCATGAAGGGTCATTATTCCAACCTGTTGGGGCAATTAATCTCCTTTGCAGGAAAGAAGACATTATCTTTAACTTGACTTCATATGTGTCATTTTTATAGTGCACCAAATACATAAAATCCCTCTGGTTTCTGTCTAGAAATAACCAGGTATTAGTTAAATAAGATTAATCATTAAATAAATGGATGCATTAAACAATGTACATGTGTGAATATATAACTGGTAAAGAAAAGTATGTTAAATGCCACTGCTAGATTTGTGATTCTGTATTTTACAGTATGGATATCCCTGACATAATTACTAATATCAAGTCCTCACCTATTCAGTACCCATGGGCTTGGAGAATGCTTTCAGCAGGTCATTGCTGAAACTGTGAGGTGAAATTAACACAAAAGATACCAGAAAAACCTGTATGAAGCAGAGCCAAATTATAGTGTTACACTATATAACAGCAATGTCCGAGTGCAAGTTGGGGAAGAAATGTTAAAAAGAATGGAAAACATTAGGTGTTATAGTCCCAGTTACACTGGTGGGGCCCCACTGAACTATGTGATGTTGTGCTTCTAAAAGTTAGGCAGAGAATTTATATGATTTCAATACAGTTCCTGTAGTTAGGGAGAGAAGGCCTTGCATGTAAAAGGGATTCCTTTCAGTCCTACCTGTGTGGTTTTAGTTTTTCATTGCAGGATCTATTGTCACAAATTCAAAATACAGTCCACAGATCCAAAATAAATAAAAAAATAAATAGAGCAAATGCAAATCACTGACTAATAAAACTTCCCATTTCTTCATCAGCCCTCAAACACCTGTGAAAATTCTGCTTTGCAACCTGTTAGGAAATGTGATGGAGATTAATGCTTATGGGTCCCCTGTGAAAATGTAAAATCTCACAGTTTAAAGCTTTCACGTACAGGTGGACAGAAAACATTTATCTCAAGCACATGGACTGTGTCCCACCAGGACTATTCCAGGCCGATGCCCGGCACATTCAGATGAAAAGAATAATTATCCTGGTCAATGTTGTTCTTTAACTGTCGGAAAGCAAATGTGATCTGTTTAGTTGCTAACCTAAAGGGATTATTGCTCAGAAGTGAGGATATTTGAAAATAAAAGTGATCAATACAATGAAATGTTTCTCTTTTTTTTCATCCCACTGTGTTTAGACTGGTCTAAGCTTGCATACATTACCAAGGAAAACACTGTATAAAATCTGTTAATTTTTGTCTATGTAGACTTGTTCATAGGAAAAGGGACTGTCAGTTAAGAGGAAGATAGATAAGGTAGGGGAGGCAAAAAGATGTTTATTTGCCATGTGTATAATGACAGTCTTAGAACTAAACCCATCTTTTTAAGCAAGAGATGTCCTCTGTAACATTTTTTCCCCACTCAGTCCTTCATAAACTCTTTGGCTTCTTTTTACAGAGTGCCCTTGCATATATAAAAGCCAGTTCATCTGCATTTTGAGGATGAAAGGTCATTTTAAACTCCACAACCCAATAGCAGAAGGTTTCCTGAAGCTGAAATGTTCATCTCTAAGCCCTCTGCAAAGACAGTATCATCAGTTGGACCTTATTTCCCACCTTCCCTCTTTGATGATACAGATTTAATATCTGGAGATATTGCATGTGCTGATTTGTGAAAGGAGGAACCCCTCTTCTATAGATCTGTGACTCTTTGTGATGTGCTTACCTCTCTGCTTCCAGACTTGCTGCCACGCTAAGAGCAGGCATCCCGCTGTTCGGCTGGAGCCTTAGCATTGTGTATCTGAAGATAATCCCTAGACCACCAGCATCTTTTCGGCATCCGTGAACATAAAGGTTATGACAGTTGCCCCTTTGGAGTGTAATCTTTGCTTTTACAAGAATTCTGCTAAAAGATTTTCAAGCTGTAATTATCTCTTTCTGCTTTGTGTGGTATTGCTAAGGGAAAAAAAAAACCATAGAGGAAGTTTTACAAGCAATGCATTCTGCAGTGTTTTAAGACCTTCAGTTTGCAACTAAATTATGTGCTTAGCTTTACACACTTGACTTCTTTAGACTATTTAGCAGCTTACACTGCAGCACATGTTTAAGTGTTTGCAGGATCAAGATCCACGTCTCTGCGCCGTTCAATGTTTTGCGATTGAACGGTGGTGGGATTCCCCAAGGGCTTGTCTTTTAGGTATAAATGGAGATCATCCATGGCTTTCTCATCTTGTTCAGGTGATCTAATCTCCTTAGTGTGTATGTGTGTACTCATGCACTTAAATATGTAGGCATAGCGACGACCAGAATGAGCTGGCTGAGGGAAAAAAGCAAGCAGGAGAAGGAATTGCCAAATATTTATGTTGGGGCTTAACCCCAGCCAGCAACAAGGACCACGGAGCCTCTTGGTCGCCTCCCATTACCACCCCGCTGAAGGGTGGGGAGAAGAGGGTGAAAAGGAGGGGAAAGAGAATAAAAACCCCATGGACTGATATAAAGACAGTTTAGTAGAACAATAACGGAAAAGGAAAACAACAATAATAACAGTAATAGTAAAAAAGCACACAAGACACCAGTCAGTCTCACCACCCAGTGAATTGATTGCCCTGCCCAGCCCAAGCTGAGCAGAGATCATGGCTATCCCACCTTCCCTGGCCAACCCCCATTTATATATATACTGAGCATATTCCACTGGCCATTCCATTGTTCTGTCTATGCTCCTTCTCAGCTTCTGTGGGAAGCTGGAAAAAGTCCTGGGCCAGTATAAACATCCAGTTATTGGATGAAAGACATTAAAAAAGATCTTAAAGGGCTTTCTAGCTGAAGAAAAGTATATCCTAAATTAGCAGGCTTATACACTTCTACCTCAGGTTTGACATACTCTTATTTACAGAGGAACAACTTTAAATTCAACAACAAAGTTTTAAGAGAAATCAGGGTTTGTAAACAGTTACTTCTTTTTGTAATTGATTGCTCTTGTAGTGTCTTGGCTGAGCCACCTGTGAATGTACCAGTAATTTCTGAATTTCTTAAAAATACACTTCTGTCTGTGTTAAAATTAATGGTTATTTTGATAATACCTTTGATGAGAGCAAGAATTGATTTTTGCCTTTTCAAAACCGTTAATATTTGGCTACTCTGTTATGAGCTTTTCACAAACATTATCACAAGGATTTATCTCCTCTGCGAACCCTGAGGCCATGGTTCCCTGGTTATTGCCTCTAAGTCATGGCCATGGTCCCCCATGGTTATTGTCTTTAAGTATTGTACCCATGAGACAGCCCCTCTACCAGATCTAAGAACAAAGCTCAAATCTTCTGATGAGCATTACTGCATGCCAGAAGCAACTGTCTGGTTTTCTATTGTCTCTGCTCAGCCAAAACTTCTCTCTCTGATTTTGCATTCTGCAGTAAAATAAAATATCTTTATTGAAACCTGTTTTGTAACTTTGTTTGGAGATAGCTATAGGCTTCTCTGTCTATGAAATCTTTTGGTTATATCCCTTATTTCAACTTTGGATATGCATATGCATCTGTTTTCATGTCCATTAGTAATGAATGCATATTCTCATGTGCATTTCTGTTTGAAAAGGAGCTTCATTAATTGTTGCTGTATGTGATTCGTTAGGAAATGCATAATATGTAGTGACTCCTTCGTTAGAACCGTTATTGCTTTTCATACCCAGGAATGTACGGAAGGGCAAGGGGAAAAATCAGACCCCAGGACATCACTGTGTGCTCCTTCATATCTGCTGTGGGTAGGATGGCAGTGGGCTCAGGATTCTATTGGCTAAAAAGGCAGATGAAATATTTTGGGAGAATGACATAAAATTCCAGTGAGGTACAGATAACTGCACTGTATTCACTCTAAGGCTCCTCAAAACACCAACACGGACAGGTCTGCAAGTATGCTGTAATTAGGTCCCCAACTGTGCCCTATTTTCAGCTCCTTCCTTTTCCTACCAGGAGGTCTGCGAAGGCATGGCACAGGAAAAATCTAGTCCAAATTAGAGCAGGCTGGCAAAACTTCCAACAAAAGTTTGTCCTGATGAAAAATACCTTCAATCCTGTGAAATTTCAGTGAAGCAATAATCTGGTTCTTTCGCCTGGCGGGCTGCTTAGGAGAGCAGGTTTCCTACATCTGTGGTCCCCAGCAGCTTCATCATGACTTCTTCTGAGGCTGAGAATCTCAAACAATACCACAGGGAAGCTAGAAGTAAGGAAGACCTGTAGATAAGTGTGGTGGGTTGACCTCAACTGGTAGCTAAGCTCCCACCCAGTTGCTCACTCTGTCCTCCCCGAGAGGGCTGGGGGAGAGAATCAGAAGAGCAAAAGTGAGAACACTTGTGAGTTGAGATAAAAACTGTTTAATTAGCAAAGGGAAAAAAAAAAGGGGGAAAAAGCAAACAATGCAAAAGCAGTCACTCACCACCAGCTGGGCTGCTACGGGGAGAATGGACTTCATCCCAACAAGCACCTGTACAATAAGGTTTTTAATTAGTGTTTGCCCCTGCATTCCACAAATAAATAAATTTTAAAAAAGCCTGTGTGAGTTGTAACTGTTTTAGGGGAGACAGAGTACTTTTGCTGTGTACTAGCATCCTAACTCCCTAGGGAAAATACTAGGCTCTTACATCAAAACATTTTTGCCAGTTTTTCTGCTTTTCACTGGGAAGCAGTGATTGCTCACAAACAGTAAAGTCTTTGTGCTTGCAAAGAACCTGTTTGCCAGTCATAACTGCTCCTTTTCGTGCATGTTTCCCAAAGAGGGGAAAAGTTAGGGAAAGCATCCTCTATTTCGGATTTAGATGTTGTATGTGATTTACTATTTTTCTGCTGCCTGAGTTCCCAACCCCGTTTCTGTTTGCCCTTATTTGATGTGGACCTGCACAATGGGGTTGTGGGGAAGGGGAAGGAATGTGGTGTGAGAGTGGTGTCTGCGGGAGAAGTCTGCATGAGGCTTGTGTATCATTGAAGTTACAGATGGATGGTTTAACATGACTTAAATGATGCATTTGCTTTGTCCTGACTCCCATGCTGTGCAGACTGTGGGTCAGGCTCTTAAAATTTTGAAGCTCTAGCTAAATATAAATACCTAGATGTGTACTGGTAGTTAAACAGCTTTTGGGGATGCTAGCTTCTTAATTGTTTTTGTATGTCTTAAACATCCGATACCATGTTGTCTTTCGGAATCAGGATGTTAAAAATATTGTATTCTTACCTTAAATCAGAATCAATCCCACTTGAAATGGGCTGAAGGCAATGGTGGCTGTCTAACTTGCAGTTAATTGTCCTGTATGGTCAGCTCTTCAATATTCTTTCAGTTTCCTGAATTAGGGGTTATTGCATTCTTTTTAGGTATGTACTAATAACATCTCCTATTAGGAACTAATTCAGGGATTTTTTTTTTAAAAAGATTGTTTCATTAAGGGTATGAGGTTAAAGAATGTGTCACAACACAGCCTGCAAGTGAAAAACTGCATGAGCCACAGATGCATTGCCAGGTGAGCAGCCAACAACTTGGGAAGAGCTGGTGGGTGGTGAAGTTAGTTTGCTTCCTCACACATCAGCTTGGCTTTTCCTTCTCCATATAATTTTATATGAGAACACATTATACAAGCAATCAGGCTCAGGAGAACTCCCCTTATTTATTATCTGAATAAAGTCCATCAACATTAAATAACTATCATGAAGAAGTAAGTCATTGTCTCCCACAGGGAAGCTGTTCCTTTATCTTGTCTTGGAGATTGATAATTTCAGAGCCCACAGACATCTCATCTTCTTTTCCATGTTTTTCCATTTACAGATGCTAATGGCTATTCTGTCTGTAGATGGTACCTGTTTCCTAAAGCCATTGTTACAGAAAATTAAATTTCTCAGAATTGATTGATGACACAGTTAAAAATTTAACTTAATTGAAAAGTATAATTAGTAGCATGTGAGCTAGCCTTGACAGAAAAAATGCAGCATGAGGAGCAGACTTAAAGAAGTGCTATCACAAAAATAAGGTCATATAATACATAGAATGACTTTTATTACGATGTCTCCGATCCCATCCTGGATGAACAGAACAGCTATTTTATCACTGTAAACACTGTCAGAGTTATAAAATTATTTCTTGGTTCTCATGAGTGGAAACATAACTGTCTACCTCAAGTTTTATAAGAGTATTTTAAGCTGTCTCCTAGTCACAGATGCCAGTACAGTTCATCTTGTTGAATGAGGAGAAAAGAAACATACCACGCAGAAATGGCTCCTTCACTGCTGTGTAATTTAATGTCACATCTATTTTCTCTAGAAAGGGCCATGCATTAGGGTTTCACTTTCTCACACGCACACCAAAGGAGTGGGGAAAGAGGAAAGGAGCACCTCACTTGGGTGAGGAACTGCTGAATCTTCTACTGAAACTAGTAGTCACATACTTGACTTTCCAGAGTCCCAAGGAGGTGTTGGCATGGAGAAGAAACAGTGTTTTCATGGCCCCACAGCTCTTCAATCTGTGATGATTTGCTGTCTACAGTTCTTCTGTTCAAAGCTCTCAAGTTGCCCAACTCTACAGTTGAGCAGAACATGGGTTCAGTAGAAGATTCAGCAAAGTTTCCCGGTTGGCTTTGCCCTGAGGACCAACTCAGGGGCAAACCACAATCTTCTTTTATTTATGTACAAAAGCTGAGATTGCATTTAAAAAAAAGAAAAAAGCTACCAAATCACAAGACACTGGGAAGAACAGAGAGTTCTTGGGAACAAGTTAATGGCACTGTGCCTGATGTCTTGTAATGTGGGTAGGAGGAAGAGAGGTTTTAACTTATGCCCAGGGCTTCTACCAAACTAACATTACATCTACATGTAAAGGGCATTGACACATTTGAATTAATCAGCCCTGAAATGGAGTCTTCCAGACCAGGTTCTTAACAGGTCAGCCTTCGTGTTCCAAAAGATGACATCTGTAGGTTTTAAATATAATATACCATATCTTCCCTTTGACTACTGTCCTGGTTTGAGGCAAAACANTAATATAATATACCATATCCTCCCTTTGACTACATACATAACAGATATTTTATCAGTTCTGGGTGTTTGAAGAAATATGAAAACAATTTTAGTGGCCATTAAATACGCAATGAAGATCTTACTTCAGCTGGTGCCTCAACCAAATGCATTTGATTTCCTTTTGGTTACGATGTACTGATTCGTAGTATTTAGATCATGTAGATTTTAGTGCTCACAAACTGGGCTCCTGTCTTTAGAACAGAGTTCCCTTACAGGTCTAATCAATACAGGGAAAGTGTTGTTTAAATACTTCATTAGGTTGCTGAACGAGAGATAAAACAATTCCTTCTTTAAGTTGAAAACCCAGCAGTCTCCTTAGGGAGAAGTCTTGGACTTTTTCTTCATTGTTGGTTTATCCTGGCTCTTCCAGGAGGAAAGTGAGTTCCCAGATGGTAACGTCATCCTGCACATCTTTAAATTAAAGACAACATTTCTCCTCTGTGTCTGGGTCTGCAAGTGCGTTGTGTATCTTGCTAAAAAAAGTCTGCACTTTCATTTCCTGCAGGAAGAAACTAGAGACAAAAAAAATAACCCTCAGGAGCTGAGGTTTAGTGTCCTATCTCACAAATGATGTAGAAAAAACTACTAAATGGGACATTTGGAGGAGCCAAATTCCGACAGGACTTCTATAGAACCTGTTTTTTCTCAGCAGCTTTGCTCATGCAACCTGAGGCAATTAAAACTCCAGCACTTCAATGCATGACCAGTTTCCTTTTGTCTGTGGTGCAGTAAGGACATATCTAAGAGTGTTTTCTGGTTGCTGTGGTTTTTCGCCCTGATGCAGCTGTCTGGATTTCAATAATAAAGCAGTGTTCACTCCAGTTCTCTGCGCTGCTGTGATTTCCTTCAGCAATGAATACAAAATTGGCCCTATCTAGTCTGGATCTAATTTGAGAGTGAACGTTAGACTACAGGGGCAGTTAAAGGAGGAAGGAAACTCAGGGAGACCCCACTGAGTTCCTGATATTCCCAGATGCTGCGTGTCGACAGGTAAAATTTGTCTTAGGAATCTAAAGGCTTTTTTTTTCTTGGTTATTCCTTTACCTTACTTACTGACATACCACCGGTTGCAGTGGGGACACTAGGGCACACTAGCTTTTAAAATAGCTTATCACAGAGGTATTTTTGTATTGTTTTCTTCAAAAATTTTCAAAAATGAGTGTCAAAAGCCCTAAGGTTTGGGAATGCAGGAGTTCAAGGGACGCCATTCAAAGAGATTGAGCAAAAGCATTTGACAAAATGAGCTAAAGTGGTTAATCTACACCCTAAAATACCCAGTCCTAGGACAAAATACGTATTGCAGGTTAATGTGTATAAGACATAGCTTTATGTCAGTATGCTAGTATGTTTATTGACGTTTATAGAATCATAGAATCATAGAATCATTCAGGTTGGAAGAGACCCTTGGGATCATCAAGTCCAACCATCAGCCCTACTCTACAAGTTCTCCCCTACACCAGATCCCTCAACACCACATCCAATCTACTCTTAAACACAGTCAGGGATGGTGACTCCACCACCTCCCTGGGCAGCTGATTCCACTGACTGACCACTCTCTCTGTGAAAAACTTTTTCCTAATGTCCAGCCTAACCCTACCCTGCTGCAGCTTGCAGCCATTCCCTCTTGTTCTATCGCTCATTGCCCGTGAGAAGAGACCAGCACCAACCTCTCTACAATGCCCTTTCAAGCAGTTGTAGAGAGTGATGAGGTCTCCCCTCAGACTCCTTTTCCTCAAACTAAACAATCCCAACTCCCTCAATCGATCCTCATAAGCCTTATTCTCCAGGCCTTTCACCAGTTTCGTGTCCCTCCTCTCCACTCACTCCAGCACCTCGATATCTCTCTTGTGTTGAGGTGCCCAGAACTGGACACAAGACTCAAGGTGCGGCCTCCCCAGTGCTGAGCACAGGGGGACAATCACCTCCCTACTTCTGCTGGTCACACTATTATACTGGTTTAACATCTGAATTCTGCCACACACATGCCAATAGGTTAACTGTCTTGATGTGGAACAAATAACTTCCCAGATTCAAAAACTCAAAGTGGCCCAGAACTTGGTTTTGCCTGAACAGG
This sequence comes from Jacana jacana, assembly GCA_013400555.1. Lineage (NCBI taxonomy): Eukaryota > Metazoa > Chordata > Aves > Charadriiformes > Jacanidae > Jacana > Jacana jacana. Next base: position 59,346 of record VZTM01032161.1, read on the forward strand.
GCCACATCCTTGGTAGCCACATTGAAAACCGTGTGAAAACTCAGTCTCTTTTCACCGTCCAACCGTCTTTCCCCCTTCTGGTGGTGTTGGTACAATTAAAGTTGAGTGCCATCACTAAAAGAAGTTTAATCCTTTTGCTGCAATGTAGTCATATGGTAAATTTTTATGGCTATAACTACTCCTGCTTTATTTGCTATCCCAGCAGGACGTGGCTGAGATATAACAATATTGCACAGCAGGGCTGTCTCTTTTCACAAAACATTTCATTGAGGCTTTTGAGCTATCTCCTTCTAATCAGATTTCTCACCGAGTTGCCCACCCACCCAAATCAAGTGTGGCCAGTGGACCTGGCAGGTTACCACGTTCCAAGCAGTTTAATGAATATCTACCCATTTAATTTTGCTAAAGAAGAACCAGCAGGGAGGCTTCATAGGGTGGGATTATTGCCTCTGCATCCTGTTGTTCTTGACTCTGGGTTTAATTCCTGCTTCTGCAATATGAGTGGGCAAATGTAATCCGAGATAGTACATTTGATCTCGCTGCTCCTGGCAATGGAATCCCATTGAGCCACCTATTCCCAAACAATGTGTGGAGGTTGCTTATAAACCTAAATATTGCCTGCCATAAAGTAGCATATCTCACTGTAGAGCAGCAGCTGGCGTGCTGAGAATATATATTCATTTGCACCCTTCTGCACTGCCTCAAGCAGATGTCACTAAACATAAAAGAATTGAAAGATGACATTAAAAATATTATTTGTAAAGCTGTTTTCAGCCCTCTTTTCTTGTCCCTAATGTTCTGCAGTTTCATTCTTATTCTTGTTTCTCCGGCAGTACCCGTCATGTAAGTCTGAAACTCAAATAAATAATATTCTTTGCAGAATCTTCCAGGTAGGATTGTAATTTGTCTTATGACTGTTACATTAATTGTTTCTTAGGCATGTTATCAGACAGCTTTCTGGTCCAAAGGATTAAGAAATTAAATCAAAAGCAGATGAAAACCTAATAGCAGATAACTTGGATGGGTTCTGAAATATCCTTTGCTTTGCTGTCTGGTTTATGCCTTGCAGAGTACAAGGCAGCCCAGAATTCAGTATAGTTCTGTATATAATTGCATTTTTTTTGATAGCTGTGTTCCAGCTTTATTGTTAGTGACTTAATTCTGCAATCGCTTATGAACAGAATTCCCACTTCATTCCCTGCACATGCCCTCAGATTGCAGGAGGGGAAAAATGCTCTGCATAAATACAACTGCAAATGCAGCAGTTTGCAAGTGGGCTGCTAAAAGTGCTATACAAAAGCGTACATTTAGCCTACAGGTTTGCATCTGAGCAAAAGTTCCTGTAATACAATCAGAAAGACCATAGAATAACAGAATGGTTCAGGTTGGAAGGGAATTTAAAGATCATGTAGTTCCAACCACCCTGCCCTGGGCAGGGACACCTCCCATCAGACCAGGTTGCTCCAAGCCCCATCCAGCCTGGCCTTGAACCCCTCCAGGGATGGGGCAGCCACAGCTTCTCTGGGCAACCTGGGCCAGGCTCTCACCCCCCTCACAGGAAAGAATTTCTTCCTGAGATCTAATGTAAATCTCCCCTCTTTCAGTTTAAAACTGTTACCCCTCATCCTATGGCTCCACTCCTTGATCAAGAGTCCCTCCCCATCTCTTCTGTAGCCCCTTCAGGGACTGGAAGGGGCTCTAAGGTCTCCCTGGAGCCTTCTCTTCTCCAGGCTGAACAAACCCAACTCTCTCAGCCTGTCAGATATAGCTGTCAGGAAGCTCTCTAAAAAGAAGTGAAGCTGTAAGACAGAAAATGAAAAGTTAACCAGTTTTTTTTGTTTGCTTGTTTCTTTCCTTCTTTTTTTCCCCAGCCTATACGGTTCATTTACATTTCTCTCCACTCTGCCTCTTACTGTGGGATTTGCAGGATGTTACTCTGCAAGCACAGCTCGCAGGCATTCCTTAACACATTGTCTCATGGAGACAAAGTTTGCTTTGTTTGTGGATAAATGATTATATTAAATTTTTCAACATGACTGTTCTGGCACAGGGTCTTGGACTTTTCAGAATGGAAGAGTGACTTCAAAAACCAGAAGAAGTTGTTGATGGCATAGATGGCATACTGTGTTAGGAACTTCAGAGCTGCACTAAACATTTACCTTTTAACTGCCACGAGCAGCCCTGAAGCCCTGCTGCAAGAACCACTGAAGGTGCACAGAGAACAAATAAGACCTGCCTGAGCTCCTTCTCCAGGCTAAACAGTCCCAGCTCTTGGCCTCTTCTCATACAAAGGATGCTCCAGTCCCTTAATCATCTTCATTGCCCTCACTGGGACTGCTGCAGAATAAACATACCAGAGCTGTGGGTTTCAAGGGCTGCAAAACTTACACAAAAATAACTGTTTAAAAATGTGAAAGAACTGGTTTCTTTAAGAGAAATCGATGCAAACCAGGAATCAGTGTTGGACATTTTGGGACATCTTTGTAACAGAGAGGTTTAGAAATCGTATCGTGCTGTTGTGGTGCTGCAAACCACCCCCGCACCCCTCCACCCCCCCATTTCAATCAACCTCTTGGCTCAATATTTCCCTTTTTCCAGATGCAGTGGCTGAGGGCAGAAGGCAATGGCTAACCTACTGTACACCAGGTACCAAAAGCTGAGAGAGGAATCAGATGGAGTTACTGAGGTAGTTAATGAGTATGCTGAAAGCATCTGTCTTTTCATTCTGCTTATAATTTTTCAAAAGGATGCTAATATATTTTGACACGACGGAATGAATGAATAGGAAAAACAACAACACTACTGCACTGGAAAAAAAAAAAATCCCAAACAGTGGAATAAAATCTCAAGAGGAATAGGAAATGAGAAATTTTCATGTTCTTCCATAAAGAGAATCACTCTTTATCTAAATTCCTAAAGCCCAGGTTGAAAAGCATGAAGCAATGCATTCAATTTCCTGGCTGTAGGTAGTAGCTTAGAAGAGACCGTCGTGGGGTATATTTCCTGCTCATGTAAATGCTGAGCTTCTGGAATAAATCAATAATATTTTGTCCTGCCTCCCACGACCATTTTCAAAGGACACTATTGAGAGATGCTGTCAACTTTGAATGTTTGGTTTCTCAGAACTTAAAAATGAATCTCTTTATAACTGCATGTTTCATCAGGGGGTTAAAAATAATGAATACCAACC
>VZTM01032161.1:62586-96194 GCA_013400555.1 Jacana jacana
TTGCTTAGGAAGTAAGATTGAATCTTTCCAAAGTCCGGGAGCTTTATAACTGTATGCTGAATGTTCTGTTCAGCATCAAGGCAAATCCCAAGTTAAGCTATCAGAGATGAAAAACAACAATACCATCGCCTTATCTTAAGCTTTCCTTTAGGGGATTGAAAAACATTCAGTAAACACTAGTGAATTTAAGTAATTCTCTGTGAAGCAGATAGCCAGAATTTTCAAAAGCCTGTAAGTGCCAGGAAATCCATTAACTCTCTATTATCAAAGGGCATCCCAGAGTAAGCCAATGAAAAATAGAGTATGTTAGAAGAAAGTCAGTCACGGATTACACAGACTCTTACTGTCAAAAGAGTACAACTTGAGAAAGAGCTGAGGTATGCAGTTAGTTTCCGTTCCTTTTAGGTTCTGATTAAGTGCCCTTTGGGTTCATAGCTCTGCTCCCTCTCATTTTCCTGGGACTTAACTCCCATGTTCAGAAGGACTTCTGAAATTTGGAATGACCATTACAATAAGAGGACCCAAAGTGGTGACATTTTTGGAACCTAGAATGAGAATCTCACTCTTGGTTTTACACAGTGGAGTGGTGACTGTGAGGAAAGAGTCTTCCAAAAATTTTGAGGTCTCTGGGTCATGCCAAGCCTCTGCTGAACTCTGGTCTTTACACTGCGATCAGATACTGGTTGAGAGAGATGCTCGAAGATCAAACACCCACCAAATCTCACCATTCATATAAAGCTAACAAACATCTTTTTAGCCTGGAAATTAAACTAAGTCTCAAGTCTTGTCAATTACTGTTCTTATTCCACACTTCCTTGGTGGATGGCTGTTTAAGTTCAGCATCTGAAATCTTTTGGCCCATCATAAATATCCGCTCTAGTGAGCTGTCATTAGACATATTGGTTTTACTCCCCCTCTGTACCTGGCTGGTATAAAATAACACCATCAGTCTTGTAAAAAGGACCCCTTGTTTTCCTCCTCCAGCCCAGTTACCACCGCTTTCTCTCCCTAAGTCACAAATATTCCTAGCACAGCAGGAACACATTAATGATTTATTTTTTCTAGGGAATACCCTTATTACAAATGATTTTGTTACCTTGCTGGGTACTCTCACTGCAGGACATTGATGCTAATAGATCCCCTCGAGCATTTGCGGTCTACATTCCTCATTTAGCTGGATCCCAGGTGCTATGCATGTTAAAAACCTCATCTATAATCTCTTTAAGTGTGAGATTTCTATCACATTCTCTTTTATTGTCTAGGCAATTTCTGGCAGCAACAGCAAAGACAGTGCAAGGCTTTTCTAAAAATCTCGGGAGAAGTTGTTAGTTGTAGTTATTCACAGTTGCACACAGTGATGGGCTCATATTTAGGGGGAGCATCAGTCCCAGCACCCCTTATTTGATAGAATCATTGAATGGTTAGAGTTGGAAGGAGCCTTTTATTTCTGCCACTCCATATGACTTCATTTTCTGAAATCCTAGCGCACCTTCAGACCCTCCTATTATGTTTTCATATGCCTCTCAAATTCTGGCAACAGAGGTTTGGGCACAATAAAATCCAAGTGAGTTTTACTGCAGTGGGAATAGGACTGAGTGCCAAGACGGAATGATTTATAAAAATCCTAATTTTCATGCCTTCTGCGAGATTTTGTTTAAAGATTCCTACTAAAAGAGGAAATCCTTAGTTATCTGAGGGAAGAAGGGTTTCAGAGGTAAAGGGCTGAATGGATGGTAGGTTTTGCCCTGACACAGTCCTGCTGGGCTGTGCAGGGTGGAGACTGACTCTGGTGTGGAGGGGACAGACTATCATTTGGGTTGGGGACAAAGAATGGATCAGCTGAGAATAGTGGCTCTGTATTTTTGGAGGAGAGGCTGATGCCTCCCTGTGGGATTAGGTAGTTGTTGCAGATTTTGTTGGTTGTAGAGCAGTTAAGAAGACAATATCTAAGCAGTGATGAAGTGGCATGGAGCATGCATGTGGAGCAAGTATATGGAGCCTGCAAGTCTCTTGGAGAGCATCTCATGTGGATTGCAAACCTAAAGGACAACAATGTTGTGACAAGCCTGTGCTTTATGTCATCCTCTTTTAATAAATACATACAGAGGAAAGTTTATTTGGAGATGCTTGAGGATTTACTTTATAACTTTTCCAGGAGTATTTCTTTATTGTCCATTTTTCATGCTTTTGCACATACTCCTTTGTAGCTGCAGTTGTGGCTGATGAGTGTGTGTGTAGTCTGCCATGAAAATCCAAGTTCTGCTATTTTTTTTAATGTACATTCTTCAACATAACCTTACACTGTGAGCTATGTGCTACGCTTTGCACTTTTTATCCCTCTCTACAAAGTATCAGAAAATATAAGATTAATTCAAAACACTTACAGGAGGGGAGTACATGGAAACCAGCAAACAAACAAATGCAGATCGACACTATTTTGGCACCGTTTATAAACAGCAACTGAATGATAGGCCTTCTTTTTCTCCAAGTACATGTTAATTAATCCAGGTGACCTGTCCTAGTGTTTAAACTATGGTAACACATCATTCAGAAGGGAGGTAAGGGGTTATATATATATAAGGGTTTGTATGGGGAGTAGGAGTCCTTGTGTTAAAAAAGAAAGGTAGGTGACCAGGCAGCAAGCAGGTACTGCAGTAAGGATGGTGGTGAGGGACGGGAAAGAAACCCATGGACTTTTCTGACTCTGGAATAGCAGCTAATTAAGGCTTGTAGTCCTACATAATTGCTTCTCTAAATCCTGAACACCTAAGCTAGAATAGTTTCCTTTAAGGTTGGATTTCTGTAGCATTGATTGTCCAGGTTTCTTTTCTAAAAGACAGTATATTCCTGCAGTTAATTAAAGTGCAATGTATTTACTTGGTACATGCCAATATGCGGTTTCTGAAAGGCAACATAATCGTAGGACACCGCAATCTGTAGCCACAGAGAGGCTGTCACGTCATTTATGCCCCATTTGCACAAACAGTGAGCTACACTGTGGAACAGGACGTGTCACCAACTGTGGTGTCACCCCTGTGGGAATCGCAGTGATTCAGAAGCAGCACTAATGTCATCAGAGGCATTTGCAGCCTCCTCCCTCCAGAGGTAAGAAAATACACAGGTTTTCCTGTCACTGGGACCCAAGGTCTTGGTAGATTGAAGAGATGTACCGGTTTCTTCCTACCTAGACTCAGAGCACCTAATCTTTCAGTCTTTGTTGGTTTGGTATTGATCCAGAAATTCTCTAATGCTTCAGCAGTATTTGCCATATTTAAGAAAAGCTGATACACAAATTGCATATGTTATCTAGAAATTGAAGAGCCTCAGGTTCCTTAGGTACACAGCCCAGCTTGGCTACTCAGCTCCAACAGAGTTTAGTTGGAAGAATGTACTGAAATGAGAGGCAGCAGAAGTTTTTTTTCTGGGATGCCAAATACACTGAATTCATTGAAAACACTTCTGCAGTTCTGCATTTATCCTATATAAGAAATATATCTTTATTTACTGACAACAGCCATTGACAGCAATGGCAGGAAGGAACTTGGTAGAGTAAGAATGTTTGCTTTGGATTAAGGTAGCTTTTTTTCCTTTTGTATGACCTCTTTCCCAAAGAAAAAGCTCATTGAATGAATCGTGTTTGCTGGGACAAAATAATTCTCTTTGCTTGAAGAAGAAAGACTGAGGGATTAGCAAAGTAGATGGGGACCCCATGGTTCTCAGATAACATGTCTGTTTCACCAGAACACCTTAGGAGAGGAATCTGTGTCCTGTGAGACAGACAGTGTTTCTTCCACTGCACCAGGCTCATCCAATGCAAAATGTAAACAGTTGAAATGTACATGCAATTTTCTAACAGAGTTTTGAGCATTTAATAAAAACCAGCCCCTTGAAACTCTGACAATTTCTATCCCTCATCACTTTGGTATTGGTTTTACGTTTCATTTAGTGTGATTCCCAACCTTTTTGGCTGAGAATATCTCTACTTCCATCAGAAATATTTCCCTTTCTTAATGGAATACAGGTAGAAGGTATAGGCTAAACTGCTGGAAGTCAGTGGGGTAACACAGAGGTAACCCTGGAATACTGCTGAGCAGTCTTACAACTGCTGACTATGGAGCTGCTCCTGAAATGCCTAAAAGCAAAAAAAACCCAAAAGACATGCTGACTCTTCTGCATGGGAGGAATGCACTGATCTTAGAGACACCGAGAAACACTGAAAATGGGACTTTGTCTGAAAAACCTTATGACTGTAGAGATTAGGTCCAAGCCCAGGTTTGCTGCTTATGGTTATGTGAATGCTCATTCAAAAGCGCCCTGTCCTTGTCCCACACTTTGCACTACTGTTGTCCAGTGACATACATAATCCACACATTCATCAAATTAAAACAAAAGTGCAAGAATATCTTCATCTCTTCTTTTGGAAAGAAGAAGCTGCTACTGAATTTTAAAGGGAACCACGTCACAGAGAGTTTTATCTGTGTGGGAGAGTACGTACCAGATAAAGTCTACCAGTATCTTAGGTGTGAATAGAAACCATTGCTGTGAGAGATCTGAAAGACATCTGCAGCACAAATGCCCCAATGTTAAGACTGACAAAAGTAGGAAGATATACCAATGAAAGTCCCAGTTTAGACTCACACCATTCTTTCACTTTTTTTTTTTTAAATACAATTTACCATTTCTGTTAGAAACAAGACTTTTCTGCATATATCCCCTGTTTTGCTGAAACCTCACTTTGAGCTTAACCTTGGTTTGTGCTTCTAATGACATCATCTGATCAAGATATTCTGTAGCTCCAATGCTTTTCTGTAAATATGGGTATTTATACCCTGACTTCAGGGCACCTTATAACAAGGTATAAGACAGTCAGAAACTACAGGTGGAAACACCCAAGAGTGAACGAGCTACCCCATATGGCTGCTGTTATGGTTTTATGCTGATAGTGATCCAGGCTTTGCTCAAGATGAGCTTTGGTGTGAAAGCTCAGATTTCAGTGCCAACATTTGAGAGCAGATGTCTTACTGAGGCATTAGAAATGCCCATGTATTGAAATACTAGAGAGAACTAATGTCTCTAGTTCAAGTGGCTCTAGTTCTAGAAACCCTGCAGTGGTGTTAATGAGATGTTCTGCTCTATCTGTTTATTTGTGTTATTTCCTCTTAAAAGCAAACAGTTGCTTTCATCTTGAAAATTAAAGTTACAATTCCATGTTCTTTCTTAGACTTGCTACATGAATTTCTGTTACTTTAACCTATATTTTATTTACATCATTTATAAGAGGATACTAAGTTTGTTAGGGCAGTTCACCTTACAGCAAACACTAATATTTTTAACAGAGGAAAAACACTTGTGTAAAATAATTTTCTTAACACTTTGCCTTCATAGAGGGTAAGAAAACAAGGAGGTTCTTGAGACCTGTTTATGAAACAGGTCAAATAAGAGTGGCTTCTCCATGTGGTAAAATATAAGCATGGATAAATGTTGTAAACAAAGATGGAAAAATAGCTATTAGAAAAAGTGAAATATACTGTTACACTACGTAATTCAGATAGAATTAGGGATATAGCAAAGAGTACTTTTCAGTAAAATACTAATTCTTTTACACAAAACTACATATAACTCTTTTATATCTGAAATCATACTTTTCTTGGATTATTTTCTGTCTGTAACTTCGTTAACAGCTCAGAAAGTGGCCTCAGGAAGTTGAAAAAGCAAATCACAGGTACACCACTATCATCACAAACAAAGTTCATTTTCACAGGTGTTCCAGGTCAGAACAGGCAGGGGTGTTGGTTACTGACAACTAATTTTTGAAGTGCCCTTTGCCATGGAGCTGTAAAGAGTTTTCTGATGTTCATGAGTCTTGATAATGTGGATTTCAGCTATGTACACAGATATGCAAGAACAGGAACCATTCAGCTGTGAACTGAAGCCAGTGGTGAACCAGTGACCTGTCATAAATCTCTTCACAAAATTAATTAATTTTAAGGTCTTTGACATAGGGAAGCTTTGACTATGCCATGATACTCCTAGAAAACTTTCTAACTTTGAATGGGGGCTGGATAGTTGGTCTGTTTCAAGGTTTTCAATTAAATTCACGTAGTGTAAAGCCCGTAGGGAATCTAAAAGGAACTTAAAGATTGTATTGTGATTTCTACCTTAATTAATAGATCTTTTGGGACTTGGGTTTTGCCACAGAACTGAAGAGCACAATCCTATCCACCTGCATACTTCTTGTCCATCTGAGTGTTCAACTGAAGTATTTCAACTGTGTGAAATTCAATAGCACATAAGCTACAGACAGGAAACAACTTATGCTGTTTTTTAGAGTAATCCTATTAACTTCTGACGTGGTAAAACTATAATTTCACGATATGTTGACTTAAGAAGTTCCTGTCTTTTCAGAGAGCTGTCTGTGGGATCTGATGGACTATTTCGTTTGATTCCTGCCTGTCATGGAGTAATCATGTTGGGAGCACATTTGACTTAGATATAACACAAAATCTTAAACCTCGGACCAGGAATAACCTGGTTTTGCTTAAGCACAAACACATCTGAGTTTTATGTGGGATTTTATATAAAAAGCTGTATAATGCCTGTCGGTGCCCTGGTGCTGGCAGCGGGGGTCTCAGGGTGGCCTCTGTGAGGAGAGGTCGGGGCTGCCCAGAGCCAGACACAGCCGATTGCAGCCGCTTCGGACAGAGACACCAGAGCCCCTCAGCCAAGATGGTCACACCCCAGGGAAAACTGGCCAGACAGTCAAGGGAGTGAAGGGAAAGAAGTGAGAAACGGCAGCATGGATTTTCCTAGGACACACTACGGAGAACAAATTGCGACCTCTTACCTCTAGGCCTTTCCTTTTCCTGAAAGAAACCATTTCCGGGGGGGGTTTCCTCCTATATCTCTGTGAAACCTTCTTTTTCAGTCAAGACCTTTTCCTAACTGAACTCTTCCAGCACCTTTTCAACGAGAAACGTATCTTTTCTCCAGATGGTTTCCACTGGTTAAAGAATCTGATTGGGAACATCAGGTAGGGAGCTTCAAAAGTTTCAATTTCCTCCTCCTCTGCCAGTGTGAGGGAGGTATTTGCCTGTGATGTAGTAGAGCATAAAAATGGCAGTCCTGAAGCAGGGTTTTATTGGTAGGAACTGTAAAAGTACAGAATAAAAAGGCATGTCCTTGTTGGAAGAATTATTTTGGAAGACTGTGCCAGCAGTGTGCGCTGGTGGTCGAGAGGGACAGCAGCATCCTGTCCTGTGTCAGGAAGAGTGTGGAGAGTAGGACTTGGGAGGTGATCATCCCCCTCTGTTTGGCACTGGTGAGCCCCCATCTTGAGTGCTGCGTACAGTTTTTGGGCCCCTCACCTCAAAAAACACATTGAGGTGCTGGAGCAGGTCCAGAGAAGGGCAATGAAGCTGATGAGGGGTCTGGAGAGTAAGCCTTTATGAGGAGCAGCTGAGGGAGCTGGGGGTGTTCAGCCTAGAGAAAAGGTGGCTGAGGGGAGACTTTATCACTCTCTACAATTCCCTGAAAAGAGGATGTAGAGAAGCAGGGATTGGTCTCTTCTACCAAGTCACAGGTGATGGGACAAGAGGAAATGGCCTCAAGTTGCACCAGGGGAGGTTCAGATTGCATATTAGGAAAAATTTTTACACAGAAATGGTTATTAAGCCTTGGAATGGGTTAATCAGGGAAGCGGTTGAGGCACCATCCCTGGAGAGATTCAAAAGATGGGTTACTGTAGTGCTGAGTGACATGGTTTAGAGATGGGTTGTTGTTTTTTATCAGCTGGTGGTTGGACTAGATGACCTTAAAGGTCCCTTCCAGCCTAGACAATTCTATGATACAATTCTATTTCTATGACTGAAATGCTTTAAATAAAGCAGAATAAACACCTAAAGGTAACTGTTTTCAGGTATCATTTGTATGACTTTTGACTCCAAACTACATTATCAGTGTGATAAAATGGGATTAGAGCCACTCAAAATTGTCATTCATGACAGAAACAGTCTTGTACAAGTTATTTAGGAAATTATTTGTAAATCTCCTTTTTTTTTTTTTTATTTTTTTCCCTTGCAGACATTGGATGTGTCAGTGCCTTCAACTGAGATACTTTATTCCTTGTATATCATCTAAACAGGTGTAAAGAACCTATTTCTGGATGTAATTTTCCATCCTCTTAGGTAGATGTTTTCCAGCCTTATGGTGGTCAGGGAAATTTCTGACAAGGGCTGTTTGATTTCAGGAAAAGCAGGACTAAAATCTTTGAAGAGTGGGACCAGGAATACAAAATCCACATGTATGATGACAAAGCTGGCTAGCTCATAAGACAAATGTTGAATTATTTAACTAAACAAATATAAACTGTATACATTGAGCCAGTGGGCCTATCTGTTATTGTTTCTAGATTTCGATCAATTTAAAATTCAGGGAATTCAGTCCCACTGGACTGAAACTCAGAAAAGGGAACATCATCGCTTCAGCAGCAACTAATGCAAAAACTCAAATCCACAGCAGTGTAGATTCCCTGTTTTAATTTTGTCAGCAATTTGGGTAAATTAAATCCTGTTGGTGAAGGATTTAGAACTCGATGATAAAAGCTAAGGCCATAACTTGGCTTAGACCAAGTCTATGGGGTGATAGTTGTTTTAAGACAAAGGAATACCAAATATTTACAAGCTGATGTTATACACATACACACACTTAGGTTTGTGTTTTTTACTAGAAAAAGGAAAGGGACAGAATTGCTGTCTGGCTTAATTTTGCTTTAGAAGGGCATTGTAAATGGTAAGAGAGCCTTTTGCTGTCATTTCTACTGCTGACTACTCTTTGTTGTGTGTTTATCTTCTCTTCAGTTCTTCATGGTTTGGAAAAAGCAGAATGAAAAATCACTATGAGAATGGATTAGAAAAGATAAAATAGTTTTTCTTATGATCTTACTTTTAATCAGCCACTCGCTAAATTTTCATTTAAAGATAATTTTGTGGTAATTCTCACGGGGAAAAAAACAGGCGAGGCTTTTACTTTCACGTCAGCCCATATTTTAAGGTAAACTGTAGTGGAGATGTTTGAAGGCATAACCAGATAAAAGGAGAAATCTATAAGGACTCAAATTTCACAAGTGTGGGAGCTGGCTTTCAGGTTTGGGGTTTGGTTTGTGTTTGTTTTGCTCTTCTAGGTATACCAACTGTTTCTGCTGATGACTTCATTTTTAAGAAAGAGAACTTGTCCCCTACCTAGCCTTTGAGAGTGTTCTCCTTTTCCTTCATCTCTGGGTTAGGAATGATGATAAGGGATTATCCTCACAACTTGCGTAGAGCTGAGACGCCTAAAATACCTCTGAGCTGGCTTGAATTTCTTAACCCCAGCACTTGAATGCCATAGAGTTATGTCTGCCCGATGCTGAAACACAAAGACTAATTAGCAGAGACGGATGTGTCACCTTGACCTCGACTTGTAGGCATCGATCCTGGAGTTGGCTGGGATATTTCAGAGTTGCACTGCATGGGGTAGACAGGCTTCTGATTCCCGGGCTTGATGAACAACACTCAGAACAAGGGAAATGAAAACAGTTATTTTAGTGCAAACCAGGATTTATTCTACTCAGTCTCTAATAAGATTTCAGAAGGAAGAAGTGGATTTATGAAATCTGTAGGATTGTTCCTTACTTACATGAGTTATAGCAAGGGAATGCTAAGCTACTGTTTGCCTTCAAACACTATTCTATATCCTAGTTGAGGAAAAATGAAATATTATACTGTTATCGCTTGCTGATCAGCATTTTACACAGTAATGCAAATCTCTGTAATATAATCTATTTTTCTATTGCTTCAACAGTGTTTATAAATGGCTAATTCTGATTTCACTCTGCCTTTACACCTTCTTCAGTGGATGTACTCGGATTCTGAGTATTAAAACTAAATCAGAACTACAAATACTTAGTGACATCTTCCTGATTCTCTTGAGTTATCACAGAAGCGTTGCTATGATGTACCCCAGATATCAGCCCTGAACTTGCTTGGTTCAGCTGCCACAGAAATACAGGAAGAAAGTAGGTCACTATCACCAAAAGCTGATAGCCTAAGGAAAGGAAAGATTCTATTTCTACCATAGGCTGGAGACAGGTGATAAGACTTCTTTGTCTGTTCTCAGAATAAAAGGTAAAACTGGCTTTGTTTTGGCTTTTGACTCTTAGGAACTGTATAGAACAGTTCAAATTTTAAAAGTCCTAAAACACATTGAAGAACAGAGCACGCTCAAAAAGCCATGCCAATGCTCCTGCCAAGGGATGTGTTTTCCTACAGTCTGGAATACTTCTTTATGATTTTTCACCCCGTTCTGTTCTACCATTTATAAATAGTGAATGGACAGGTTTGCTTTCTTTCTTTCTCTTTTTTTTTTTTTGAAATCCCTTCCTTCAAGGTAGGAAGCGCAGATACTGCTGGTCACGGTTTTCAAGGTTAAATCTGGGGATAGTATTCCATCTGTGCTTGCTTGTCCCTAAGAAGATTCTGCAGCTCAGACTAGGATCCTGTCTAGCTTTGCTGCTTTTTCCAGCTTGTACTCTTAAGGTCTCCTTAATCTTATTTAAGTCTACAAAGGGCTTATATTTAGCTGAAAACATGGGGTGGTTTTGCGTAGGAAAATTTCAATCTCTCTCGCTACGCTGCGGTAGAGCAAAGAGATTTCCTCCCCAGCTTTCTGGGCTTGGGACTCCTTTCCCTTGTTCACTAAGGAACATGCTGCCATCTACTGGCAATACAACCTGACTCTAGTTCTTGTGATTTTAAGGCAATTTTGGATGTTGACTCTTCAGTAAAACTGCAGGTATCTCAGCAGCATAAAGTCGCAAAGGATATCTTATGATTTACTGTCAGGCCGCTGTGAGATCTTTCAGTATCTGAAGTAATACAAAATCCCATCTCAAACCTCTGCTACGACCTCCAACTTCCTTTTCAGCTGAAAACCTGAAGAAATGTTCATTGTATGGCATCAGTGTAAACTCTCAGAGGGTTCTGAATGTCTTTAAAAAAATCCCCAACAAAGAAAATAAAAAAAAACAGAGTTATTTTCCTTTATATTCTTTTTGCCCAGACTGTAATCAATTGCAACAGAAAAAATCCTGAAAGAACTGCATGGAAGTGCTGGAAACTTAAAAACCTTTAAGGATGAAAGGCAGTTTTTTGCCTTCCCCACCCAGTTCCTTTTGTTGTGGGAATGGTATATTTACCAGAAGAAAAAAAGAAACGTGGAAACCGTTGAGGTGCCTCTGGGTGATTTGTCACTGGTGAATTTTGCTTCCTCCTTCCTCTCCAGTTAAAGCCACTGCTGTACACAGCCGTATCACAAAGCTGAAAACCAGCTCTTTGTGATTTTGATGATGAAGCATCACAAGAGAAAAACACAACAACTGAGCCCTGTTTACTCAGCTGAGAACTGTAACTCCATTCAGACACGGCCTACTCGGCTGGAGCGCTGGCCCAAGTTCCAGCTGAGTAATGAAGTTCTGCGACCAGAGGGAACAGGTTTTACAATGAAATAGCTGATCGAACCAATGTGATTTCCAACAGCACAGAATGACAGTTTGGGAAGGGGCAGGGGTGCTATAACAGATTTCTAATTTTATACATGTGCTCTGTTCTTATTTATACTCCACTTGCACGTGAACCAGTACAGAAAACGCTCTATGTGTATGTGGTTAAGTAACTGCTTCCAGCATGTGGTTAAGGAACTGCTTCCAGTTATACAGTCCCTCCCATTTTAAGAATGATCATTTCAAGGCGTGTGTAATCAATGTTAAATTTCTCTATTGGTGGAGTGCTTGAAAACTGAGATGAAAACTGGAAATTCATTCTGCTGTCCTGACTCTCGGGTCGTCCCTTGAAGCGCACAAGCTGAATCAGGAAGGAGGGGTGTAAATCCCGCTGTTGCTTTGGACTCACTTGTTCTAGTAAAGATGAACCTGCTCAAAGCACAGGGTAGCAAAGCATCAGATCTTTCGGGTCATGCAGGTAAGTTTAGTAAAAGATAGTTCCATCCCTTCGGATAATTGGTGATACAACAGCTCTGTTTTGTTTTCAAATGACTGTTTTCTTTTCCTCGGTCGTATTTTCCTTCTAATACCTTTGTTTTCTAACATGTAAGAGAATCACATTGAACTTGTGGCCTTGTTGCTAGGTTTCAAGCTGCATTTATGCAGTCCACCGAGACACTATTTTCGTTTTTGAATTCTGAATCGAGTCCCAAGGCAACAGCGCCCTGTTTCTTAGCAACACAGATGGGTAAGACTGTATATTCCAGCTCTTTTGCACAATGGAAGAATAAACAATTCCCTGAATTAAGGGTGTGCTGCGAGTTCATCCCTTTGCTTAACTTCCCTTAGGAGAGAGGGGAGGTGAAGCCTTCATTGGTACAGCACGTGGAGCTTGTCAGGAAGTCCCCTTTTTTTTGGCAGAGTGATGAGTGGTATCTCTGCCACCTTATTTCTGTGCACCTTTGGGATCCTTATTCACCACTTTGCGTGTGGATCTGTAGGTGCTTTGGGCCCAGGAGCTGCAGCTTCTGGGACACAAACGTATGCATGGAAAACCAATGGTAGCAAAGCTGGCCATGTGTGAAAATGCAAAGGCTTTTCGTTTTGGTGAAATTAATGGAGAATCCTGGAAGTGCATAGTTTTAGCAACTCCCTCTGGGGGCAAAACCAGGAAAAAAACCCGGGGCTGAAGAAAACAAGGGGGTGGAGGATTGAGAGGTAAGGAGGAAATGGGCATTCAGGCGACTAGTAAATTAGCTGTGTATGTTACACAGCGAGTGAAACAGAGAAGAGTTGCCTTTTCGACACAGTCTCTGCCAAGGGTTGCATGGCTTTGAGAATTCTTAGCCATATAGGCAAAAATTTGAATTTTGCTGCCTCCAGGCAACGGGACTGACATTGCCATGGGGAGGGAGGAGTGCCAGGTAGAGGGAGAGAGGGGCAGAGAAGGGGACACAGCCAGTGTCTCTGTTTAGGTGCAAGACAAGAAAAGGTTGCTTTCAATGTATGAGTTACCAGCCATCAGTTTTTCTCTCCAGTTTATTCAATAATCAGATCAGCTGGCTTGTCTGTAGACTCCCCTCCAGCCCCAGTCTTGATTGGAAGCCAGGGTCACCTTAGAGGACAAAACCAGTGACTCCCCCAAGCCAACCCAAGCCTGCTCACCTCTTCCCAAGCAGGAAGAAGGCCAGGCTGTGCTGGGGTATTTGGATAGCCTGAGAATAATTTGTGGAGTAGGGACTGTGAGTTTTGGCCCCTTCCCGGAGGCTGTCCTGCAGTGGGGCTCTGCTGCAGCTGACAGTTCTCCAACCAGTGGGGTCCTGGACTGGAAGGAGCTTGGCCTGACAGCAGAACACAGCTGAGCACAGCTTGGGAACCAGAATCATCTGAGAAAGAAAGCACAGAAATGTGACCTTCCAAAAACAGTTTGTGGGAACTTACTTTATCCCCAGTAAGCTGCCTACCCAAATCCCTGATCAGAAGCACAATTTTGTTGTTTGTTCCATTTTCCTTTCTCCTACAAGGGACCACCACCCTCTCTTGGACAACAAAACACCCCAAATCTGTCCTCAGAATGAATAAGCACAAAGAAGAGAAAGTTGTCTGGTTATAGCTTTCCTTCAGGTTTCCTACACATTGAATATTAAAGGAAGTAGGAAAAAAGTGGTTTGTATTGTCTTGGGGCCTGCTGCAATACCTTTGTTTTTCAAAACCCTATGTCTGTCTGCTGGATTTTGCAGGACCTTACAAGGAGCTCTTTAAGTCTCCTATTACAGAGTGTGAGAAAAGCAACAGAGTCTGTGTGGATCTTTAAGATCAGCAAGAGGCAGAACAGAGAGAATATCTAGCTTGTCCACAGAGGTAAATACTTTACTGCTTATTAGGGTGTTAGTGCTGTTCCAGTGGTTTTTCACCCTGCCCAGAAGCATCCTTGGGTTTATGAAAGGGCCTCCCTCTTCCTCTGGACAAGAAGGGGAAGCTCAAGTGGCACCAGCTGATGAGATAGCCCAGGGCTATAATACCTGGGCACGTATTAGGATAGTCATGGGGCAGCTCTAATTAGTATTGTGGCCTGGGTGAGCCCAGGAATGTGGAGAAAGGTGAAAATGGAGACAAAAAGTGGATGGAGGCCCGAGTTTTAACACTGCCCCGATCTGAGGTTTGTTTTGTCACTCTGGTTTGTGCAAAGCGAGGCTGCTGTGCATCCCAGGCTGCCCGGCTAACACCAAACCCCTGCTGTGCTGCGCTGCTTCTGCACAGTTTTAGCCTCCCCTCAGGGATATCCTGGTTAACAAGACAAAAATAAAAACTAGAAGGAGAGGATGTATTTGTGATCCTATTTGGCAGTGAGAATTTCAGGCCAAATATAAACCACGCTAGCACAGGCTGCTGTGAACATGTACATTCCTGAACATCCACGCTTTGGGCTTCAGACTGGCTCTCTGTAGGGTTGGGAGTTTGCTTCTTCAGAATACTTTGCAGAACTGAGAGAATGAGGGAATTACGAAGCAAGAGATTTTCATCCAAGCACTGGTAGAAAATAATATTGACCTTCAATGTAGGTCATGTCTCTTCGATAACTGTACCAGGTTATACAGACAGGGCTGGTCAGACTGCAAGTAAAAATAATAGAAGTTCTTGTTATTTGTGTGTGTGTGTGTTGCTTTTTTCTTCTTGCCAGGATTACAATATCTGAGAAGAAAAAAAAAATCCATTGTCAAGCCATTATGTTCCCCCTCCACCAAGACAAGCAACAGTTTTTATTGGAAAGTCAAACAGAATCTCCTGCAAGCCTTGGTTTGCCTTTCTTCCAGTGAAGAACTGCAGTGGAGCAACCTAAAGCAGATAGAGATGTATGGCTAAAACAGCATCCTGATTTTAGCTGCCAGCTCTCTAGGTCATCCAACCCCTCACTGAAGCCACAAAGAAAGGAAAAAGAGGATCTGAAGCTAAAAATGCCCCCTGAGTCCATGGTCACAAAACATCTTTGCAGGCTTTGGTCCAGGCTGCTCCTTCCTCTCTCAGAAAAGCAAAGGGACTTGCCTCAGCTTGTCACTCGCTTTCCACGGATCGGCTCTTAGGAGGCCAAAACACTGTTCATGAAGGATGGCAAATAGAAGACTGGTGTGTATGAGGCCCCTAAACTGCACGATTATAGGCAGGTCAAATGTCTGGCTCCCACACTTATACAAAGCAAGCAGTGAAATAGAGAGGATGCTCCGAGATCTGTAAATGAAACCACTAGATGTCAGTCTCGGTAGCCAAAAAAATAAGAAAAAAAGAAAAAAGAAAGAAACCCCAGTGTTTAGTACCTCAGCTGGGTTCCAGCTCTAACTTCCATAGGTAACTCTGCTGTAGCTATGAGTTATTTGCCAAACAGACTTCAACAAGGGAAAGCTAATGAATCTAGGTTTGGAGCTCTTTTAATGTGCTTCGTAGCTGACAAAGATGGTTCTCGTTTTGGCAGAGAAGACTGGAATAGGGGCATAAGGGCTGATCAGTTCACCTTCCCCTTGTTCTCTGTGACCCATCTGCCTGCACTTTGTGCTTTCCCCAGATTAATAGAGAGCAGTTGAATTGCTTGACACGCTGGATGGAAGTATTTTATGGTAATTTTTCCATTTAGCAGCCCTAACTGAGACCAGTGTCTCACTGTCCTGGTTCTTGCTCATAACATATGCCAAGAATCTCTCCTTTTTTCTCTACGGTCGAAAATCAAATTATTGATGTTTGATGAAGATCAAAACAGTTGCAAGGAAAATGAAAAAACCCGAGGTACAACTTGGATCAGTGCATTCCCCCCAGATCAGTGTGTTTAACATTAAAACTGCTACAGAAGAGAAATCTTCAAACTAAACAGGTTTTGTTCAGATACTTTTGATCACTGTTTTTTTTTTCTTTCTGAGACTTATTATTTTATTTCATTTTGTGGGATTTTTGGGGGCTTGTTTTTGTTTGGATTTGGCTTGATAATATCTTTTAAAACCAGATGCCATAAAAACAGAGAGAAGAATAACATTTTATGAAGATTCAGTATTCCATCCATATTCCATGAGCTTTTCATTACAAACCTTCCTATCTCCTCTCCTCTGAGCCCTTCAAAGAATTGCTCTCGAAGAGCACTTAGTATTTCTGAAAACAAGAAACAAAACTGAGACAGTAAAAAACCAAATGCCTTCTGTTCTCAAAAGCAAACATTTACACCTGGTGTTGTAGTTTATCAAAGAACTACATAAATGGCAGATAGCCAATGTTACATTTTATGGAAAGCAGGTTTTTTTTCCTCCTTCTGTCTCTATGAGAGTATAAATCATGTCTTCATGTATTTGCCAAGCTGCTACAGCAGGAATTTAACCTCCCTGTTTATTAGTTTACCTAAGGTAATTGAAAGCAAACTTCTAGTTAGCCAAAAGAAATGTATCTAATAATATCCCGTCTCAAGGAAAATTTCCTGTATTTCAAGATGATCAAGCTTCCATAATAGTAATTACACTCTATTTTCTCTTAAGATCTGCTAAACAAAACTTTTCTCTTTAAGTAAAAGTGTTCTACTTTTTCTCAAGTCTTGACCAGTAATGCAAATGTGCAAAACCAGTGGAAGAGGAAAGATGTGCTTCCTAAGGCCACCACTTCAGAGGGCCTGGCTACAGCAAGGTAATCTATTGCATCTCTATCTTAGGGGGTGTCCTCAAGGTTTCAGACCCTTCCCTATTCCACATCAGGAGAACAGCAATGCTTTAATAAGTTGCTTGGCTCCAAAAGCTAATTCCAGAAAGCCCAATAACTACATACCCAAAGGTATTTAACTGCGAGTGTGAAATCAAATTTCAGGTCCTTGTTATGAATCAGGCACTTCCTTTGGGGGTTCCCAGTCAGTGCTCTGATTTCAGGACTAGTGTTTTTCTTTGGTGAAATTCTATCTGAGTGAAATAAATCATTGTGATCTGAAAAGAAATGAGGAAAAAGCAAGATGCAAGCAGAAATTCCCAGTTACGTTCCTGATAGCAACAAAACATTCTCACAGTCTCTTAAGGACTTGGTCCAGAGGTAGAGGGGATCTCCACTATGAGGTCTGGAGGAAATTAGTGCATATTGTCTAATTGCTTTGCTATATTATTAACTTTTCAACCAGCTGAAATTTCAGGCTGCTTAGTTCCTGAATGCAAATTCAGTAGAAGTAAGGACCTGCCTCCACAGGGAATTTTACTCTTTTTGTTTGTTTGTTTGTTTGTTTTTTCTCCACTATAATGTCCCCCCAGGGAGAACCCTTGATGATGTATCATTAGGAGTTTGAAAGGAAATGAGCAATCTCAGTGCAAGATTTTTAAAAATGAAAAATGTATCTAAGGACTAGCTGCTCTGGTCCAAAATTCTTAACTATAGACTTGATCTGACACAGACAAAAAGAGGCAACTTCTCTTTTCTCTGAGCTGCAGAGTCCGTTTTTCACCTTTTGGGCCAATGGGAATTGTTTCATCAAATGGAAACCAGAGCCTAGCCAGGAAAAAATTGTAGAAAAAGGGTAACATTAAGAGAAAAGCACCAAGTAAGATATGTAAATTACTAGTGTACAGCGTTTCCTTCTCCTTGTGGCAGTCTCTCCTAGACACTTATAATTTGCATCTCGCCCATCAGTCCCCAGTTAAACATTCGTTACCATCGGGTTTCAACACGTACCTTCACGCACCATTTATGCTCCTTCCCTGGTTTCACAGGGTACTCACCCAGCTGCATAACCCCCCGTTTTGATTTTATCTCGTTCAGTTAATCAGAGAAGCATATCTTCCCATTCATGCAGGTGATACTGCTATCTCCAGAACATCCCAGTTAGAGATCTGTTTTTTCACCGTGCAACTCACAAGGAATCAACTGGCTTGTGATACCTGTTTTGCCCTGTGAAGATCAGGGGGAATTGTCAGTCAAATCTCTGTGCCCAACAATCTAGTCCAATAAAAGTCTAATCAAAATTGCACAGAGAAGCAATGGCTGTTCAAGAATGGGCTCATGGAACAAACTCACCCTTTTAAGGCACCTTCTGTCGGAAGGATTTTAAGATCAATGTACTGGTGTCATACCGTGTCACACACTTACCTGGCTCTGCAAAATGTGGCTTGGTGAAGAGCAGTGCTACCAGCAGCCAAACTCACAATTTCCTTCTGCAGCTGGCAGAAAACATTGCCAGTTATTTAAAATCCTACCCACTTTGAATGCCAAGCCACCTTTGCTTCTAAACAATGAGGATACGTATTTAAAAAATAATATGTCATTTTAAATTTTTAATTTAAATGAGCCCCTTGTTTCAGCCTTGCTTTGAACCCTCTCCTGAGTTCCACAGCAACAGAAAACTCTTGAACTTATTGCAATGCCAATGACTGCAGGGTAGGTTAATGATTAATTAAATTCACTGGAGAGGTTTGAAAAATAATGCAAATAAACTCCATGCAAATAACCCCAAAGCATGCAACATACGTATACCAAGAAATTTCATCCCCTGAATGGTGCTTTGAGTATCCCAGCTCCTTTCTTGAAGGCTGTTCTGTTTCTGTTGTTATTCCTCATCTCTATCCTAACAGGAGGCCACTCAACTCATTTGGGATCGGGACCACGGTGATAGGAGTCCTGTAAATAAAGAACTTTAGACTAACGAGAACCATAACTCTTGTCTGTTCAACAGCTTGACTTGTTAACAAAGTCATTAACAGCTAATTAAATCTCCTACATCCTGTGGGTTTTGACTGAAAATGTTGCAGGTGTGTTTTTTACCTTTACCCAAATCCAACATGTAAAGTTTACTCTACAACTGACTTCAGTGTTTGTGGTTCTAGGCATGACGGCTCGTCTGATGTTACCCTGGATTTTCCTTTTCAGGTGCAGCATCACGGAGTTTCAGTTCAATTAGCATGTGGCTAATTTACCAAATCTTGTGACAAGTTACTCCAGAGATCCTTTAAATCTGAAGTTAAAATCACAGCATTTAAAGGTAGGTAAGACCTCGACAACATGCACATTCAGTGTGTTAAAGTAATTAGCGATCAGTTAATGAACAGCAGGGAGCAGGAGTAAAAGCCTAGAACCCCCCTACTGCTCTGTGGCTGCCTTAAGTGGCCTCAGATGAAGTTTAACAACCAAACAGCAATGTTTTCCCTTACGTTTCAGGGTTGGAGAAAGTCTGCTTCCTGGGTCTAAATGACAGATTCAAATCACAGAAAATGCACTAGTTCGCTCAGGCAAAGACACTCAGCTTTAAGGATACCTGATAGGAGCGGGATGATTAGCTCCAAAATCTGTTTGCCAGCCTAGATCTGCTGATAAAACAGCAATTTCAACCTTGTAATGGTGATTTATTCCCAGGAAACTGAATCAAGTCCAATGTCTGCTGTCCTTATCGTCCTTATAAAATAGCCCATATCTGCGTTTCTACTGTGGTGGGTAGTCCATTATGGGGTGTCTGCCCTTTAGTGTGGTTTCTATAGCTCCACCTTTTATAATAGTAGCTTGTTTGAAAATAATTAACTACACATTACTTAAAGTACACACAAATACCTACCACGTAGCATAAAACTTTCTTTGCACATTTGCAGCAAGGCCATGGACAGCATATTTTTTTGCATATAATCTTTACCATATGTGTTAGAGTGCTCCATTTCTCGAGTCCTGTCTGATTAAACATAGCTTTTGAAACCCTACAGTCCAGACAGTTTGCCCTGTAGCTGTTAAATGCTTAATATTTTCAGATCCTGGACTTGAACCACTGAAAGGAAAGCAAAAAAGGTTCTGTTAGATTTCTTACATACAAGGCTCGTGAAAGCAAATGGGATCCATGGCTGCTACTGGGAAAGAATCCCTGGTGACCAAAATCTGCTTCATTTACAGTTAGGCAGATTAAAAGACAACTTCCTGCTTTTCTCTGTAACAGAAGCTCTTAAATTATTGTTATTACTACTAGTACTACTACTACTAGTACTTACTACTTCTTCTGAATGACATTTCTTTCGGTGTTTTGGATCACACAATAACTGAATTTGAAGGGACAGCTGGCATATCCAAAGGGAAGCGTCACTCTACTGGGGATTTAGGGGCATGGACCACTCATTTGCTCTAGGTTTTCAAGAATATAATTCTTTTTCCAGCTTTTATGGACTTGGATGGAGTCTGGAAAGATAATCTCTTGGGAATAGGTCCTTAGTTCAGCCTTTAGCAGAAAGTTATACAGCACTGCACATGGCCATTCATTTGTAGACTAAATTGTCTATATTAGACTGTTCAGAGACACAGACTATTCCAGAATATTCAGGCACCAGGTGGATGCTTTGATTGCTTATAAGTGTAAACCAAACAGTTAAATGTAGAGATTTCCAAGAAGCGAAGGTCTCTAATTTCATTCTGAAAATGCTCCCATGAACACGACTGAAGATTAATAAATAATGGGTTAGGGGGAAATGAATTGTTTAGGATCGGTGTAGGTGACGATAGATCCGAGTTGTGAACTCTACTGAACAGTGGCAAGTCAATATGCACATTGACCAGGTTGCTCCAAGCCCCATCCAGCATGGCTTTGAACCCCTCCAGGGCTGGGGCAGCCACAGCTTCTCTGGGACAGTTGTCCACTCTGATGTACCAAGCTTCTGGTCCCAAGAAACATGTTCATCTGCACATGCTATGGAAGATGCTAGTGGTCCTCAGCTATGTCTTGCATCTATCCTGTGAGGTCAGGTATGAGCTCTCTGAGAGCCCTGCCCCACTGTAATGAAACAGGCCTGGAGCCTTCAAACAGTTGAAAAACTGGCACAGGGAGCTCCCTTTATCAAGGTTTTAAGCTATTTTAGCAAAATATCTGTTTTTTTACTGTAAATGCCAGCATGCAACAGAAACACAGTAAATGGACTTTGTCTGGTTTTTTTAGGTCCTAATTTCTGAAATGACATGGAAGACAGCATTATTATCCCTTTCCACTTAATAAATTCCTCTTGACTCTTTCAATTAATTCGTTCTTTTCTCTAACCAGCCCCTCAGCCATCTGGAGGCAAAAGAAATGGCACAGTCCATCACAATCATCACACTCCCCAGAACTAGAGAGGCTGAGTACCATCATGAGCTCACTTTGGAAACTCCCCGTCCTCTGCACCCTAGAGCTGGTGATCAGCAGATTGATGTTCAAAAAAATCCTCCTGTGCTTCCTCTTCCTTTAATAGGAACAGCTGCTTTGCTCTTGACTCTAATTACTCTGGGATTGAGCTGCTGAAAGCTCTATACCATCAGGTAGTTTCAATTCCTTTCATAAACAGCGCAAGTGGGTGTTGAGTGTAAGAGGGGGAAGCACTCTTTAGTCATAGCCTGCATTGCTGAGGGCTTTGGAGGCACATCCACAGGTAGGTTTGAATGTGGATCTCTAGGTTTCAGCTGTAAGTCAGCTGCACAGTAAATGCACCCCAGATGGCGATTTAGCATAAGAAAATCACATATTGGATTGTTTTTCCAGAAGCCAGTGAGCTACACACCGCAGTGGAAAGCTGGAGACACTAGTAAGGATCCTTTAAGCAATGATCTCACAGCTCTGTTGTGGAGTTTGGTGTTTCTTTCCCAGATGCAACCCTTAGTGGGAAGAATAAATTGTGTAAGATATTAATACTAAAACCAGATGTATTTTTTTGGTCAAAGAGAGCCTTTTGCCAGTCAGGGAGCAATTGCACTGCATCTCCAGACACTTGTTTGAAATTTGTGGTTCCCCACAAGAATAAAGCCCCTGGAAATTCCCTGTTTTCTGAATGCCAGACAAACCCAGCCCAGCAAATGGTGCTTTCTCTGAGCATGACAAACAAAAGCCTGAGGACAAATGAAATTCAGTTTCAGAGGTTATTAGGATCTGGACATCTTGTTATTAGACATAAGCAGAGCAAAATAGCACTGTCCCCATGCTAATCATGGATGATGATACAATTTTAGCTGGGCCTCCCCATAGCAATAAGAGAACGTAATGAAGTGATGTGTTGAGCAGTCCTTCAAAGGAATGTGTCTCTTTACAGGTGGGAGAAAGGAGGCCCTGAGATTATAACAAGTGTGGAGGCATTTCCAGTGTTCCTGAGGAAAAGAGCAATGAACTTGTCTTTAGCCTCCACGCATGACACCTCATCTTTAAAAATGCAGATGGCAGGGGGGGTATCTTTGTTCTGACCCACAGGATGGAGGTAGCCCCCTGTGCTTGCTTGCAGTGGGGAGCAAGATGCATTACTGACACTTTTTCCTGACTTGGGCAACTTCATTATTTCATTAGAGGAGCCAGAAAAAAAACCCCCGGGGCTGCTCTGGAGTGAGGAGAGTGTGAGTTGCTGGAGGCCCTGGGGTGCAAAGGCTATTAAGGAAACTAAGGTACCTGCATTAAATCTATGCATCTATCATGCTTTTTACTGCCAAATATACAATAAGGCATAACCTAAGAATCTAAACTGAAGATTTGTGAACAGAGTTCCTTGGAAATGCTGGCTTAGTTTGTTCACCTAGTTTCATGTAATTATTACATACACTATATACCTTTACTGTATGCAATGTATATAACTAAGTCAAAGGAACTATTCCTGTTACAAACACTATAAAGAATTATGAAGTTTTCTTCTTCTGCAACACCACATCCTTGCTAGGAAGCATCTTAAAGAGCATTATTGCCACTGACAGGATGGATATCTTGCATCCAAATTCCCTCAGGACCATGACACCCAGCTGTCCCTTTTGTGAGAGGCAAATGGAGTGTCCCCAGGCAGCTGTACAGCTAGAAGCCCCCATTCCCCTGTCAAACTCACCAGTACAGTGCAGTGGGGGCTTGCTCTGAAGGAGCTGGTGATCCTACCATACAATGTGGAGATTTGGGTGCACATGGAAGAAGCACAGCACCCGAACAGAGTGTGGTGGCAGCTCTTCATGCTGGCCCCTGCCAGACATCTCCTCATCCCTCTGTCGCACACTTGAGTTCTTTCAGAGTCCACAGGTGCCTGAGATTCCCCCTCAGAGATATCTGCTGTTTGGGCTGATCTCCACCTCTTCTGACACGCTTCATAAAGCTCTCGAACTTCAGAGAAGGTGGAGCCCAGCTTTTCTATCGAGGATGGGCCAAAGTAGTGCTCTCATGCCTCAGCAGCTGGAGGTACATGCCAAACACTTTCATCCATTTTTACTTTTGCCTTCTCTCTGTGGGGGTGCAAATGCACCATATATCTTGCTGACAGCTACATCAGCCGTTTGGGCACAGGGTCACCTGCAGCATGGACACTTCTTAGCCCAAAGTTCAAGAAATGACTAGTATCCATTCCAAAAATGTCACCGGTCTAAAATCTGCCCCAGTCAGTCGGTATTTTTCCATTGACTTTGCTGTACTTTGGCACAGGCATTCGGAGGTGAATTCTTTTGCTTTAGGCAGCACTATTGGATTGTTCCTTGAGAATCCCTTTATAAAACCCTCTGCAGCTTATATAAATGCAGGGAGTAAACTTGGATACTTTCTGAAATGCTAAAAGGAAGATCCAGGCTTATGGGTTAATGGCAAATCTCATAAATGACTAGAAGAAGCAAGAGTTGCACAAAAGTGTATTCAGACCTGCCACATACATACACATACTTACTCTATAGAGACTAATCAGTAGATTCTATAAGTTAACACCAAGGCTTTGTGTCCATATAGAACTTAACCTACAAATCTTTGTTATAAAACAGACACATTTGAAGGATGTTCAGAACATCAGAGGATGTTCAGGGCATCCTCTGCCACAATTTGCTACTCATGTATTTAAAATTCAATGTTATTGCTAAAACTGTTGTACTTTGGTCTAGATGTACTCATGTGTGCTGTGATTTATTGACCTGAGATCCTCCTCGTGCCATGCAGATGAAATCAGTGTGTGAATTTTACACAGGACTCCTATTGTGAGCTTTGTCAACACTTCCATCACTTTGTTTATTTTTTATTTGCCATGAGTTTATGCCCACTTTCAACTAAAATACACTTCTCTATATCCCCCCTCCATCACAAACCATCACATTTGAAAAATGAAGCACATACACGTGGAGGAGTCGGGTGGTCAGCAAATTTTAGGTACTTTAAATGGTCCCAGGATCATACTGGTTGTGCTGAAAGTATAAATTACCTTGTCACACTAAGCCTTTGAAATAATAAAAGTTATGCCTTTCCTGGGAAACAAAATCTTAAAATGACATGAAGCAATCAACCCGACACACAATAGATTAACATTCTTAAATTTAAAGAATTAATTTAATTAAGATCTTTCCAAAACCTGATTTGCAAAAGCTGGTAAAGATAACAGATTGGTTTGCAATAAAACCCCCTCGCACTGACCACAATTAAAATGAACACACTGGAAAAAATGTAAAGCTTTGTTTTTCTGCCAGACACCCCTCTGCTCCATTAAACATTGCTTTGAGCACTGTGTTATAACTTACCATGTTATGGTGATAGCAGTAGAGTGATTTTATTACCTTAATAACACAACTGCAGGTAGCTCACGCTGTGCTGTTTGTTTCATATGAGGAAGAAAAATATTAATTTGTTTTAAATAAGGGACTGTTATTAAAAAGGCACTAACTGTGTCCACAACGACACATAGGAGAGCTGCACCATGCTAAACCAAAGAGCGAAGGCTGAATGAAAAACATTCTGGGGTGCCTCCTGTCATTTAGATAAGAGTGATAGCCTCTTTTGCCTCCGCCACCAACCCCTGTAGCAGCTCAGGAAGCACTGGGAATGTTCTGGCTGAATTTTGCCAACGCTGTGGTGAAGGGCAAGAAGGAGAGAGGAGAGCGGAGAGGAGTGGGGTAGGGTAGGGAGCCGTGGGGAGAGGGTCTGGGAGGAGACAGCGGGATGTGAGCAGCCAGAAAGGCTGCAGGAAGCCTGTAACGCGTTGCTTTTAATAAAGAGCCAGTTCAGCTTCAGTACCAGGGGATTTCCTCAAGTTACAGACCAACAGGCAGTGTGTGAAACACACAAGGTCTCTTCTGTAGCAGCTTAAAACATCAAGCTTTATAAACATTGAAGTGCTGCTTTTCCTCCACAGGGGCCTCTTCTTAGATGGAAAAAATAAAACAAGGAAACGCCTGTCATGTGGGTCGTACTAAAATTATACTGTTTGCCACAATAAGCCTATCTGTAATAGCATGCTCCTCAGCTGAGTCTTTACCTGCCATCTCTTACTTTGTAAAGAGAAACAGTTTATTTTCCCTTGCTTCCTACAGAGATGAAGAGGACAGTAGCTAAGTGGCGCTGATATTCCTTGGATGTTCGTCTCAAGAGATGGATGGGAAAGCAGCGAGCACCTGGCAGCCACGGGAGAGTCAAAACGTGGAGCCATAAACAGAAGCGTTCCTGTACGTGTTTTCCTGAGACGATAATTGCCCTTGTTGATGGTTATGTACCTTTGAAAATAAATAAACCCCAGCCTTACTAGTGAAATAACTAGAAGCAGGGAAAGTCCAAGGACACCAGAGGGATTTTCCTTTTCCCAACAGAGGAAATTTTCTGGCCTTGTGGAAAAGGCAAGAAAGGAAAGGGAACATAATGGCCTGGTGTCTTAAAAACTAACATATCAATACGCACCCTTCTCTCTGGTCTTGTCTCTAAGAGCTGGCTGGGATGCCCTGTGTGAAACACAAGCCCAAGCACACAGAGGCAGTGTAGTCACACGATGCTGGCTGCCTTGCACCGAGTAAGGAAAAAGCTTCTCTTGAATCCCAGAGAAGTTGGACAAAGCCTTAAGTGACGTCCAAATTGGGAATTTCGAGCACACAGCCCAAGCACAACGCTTATCAAATTTGTTTATTGATCTGGGTTTGTTGGGGGGTGAAGTGGTGGGGTTTTTGGTTTTTTTTCCCTAGCACCACACAGTTTATCACAGTTTCACAACACTGCAGGACCCGTAAGAATGGGCTCACCCCAGCCTGTTGTGGTGCTGCTCAAGATTTGGTTTTTAAAATTAGAAATTAGAGAAATGTAATGTAAGTCATATATACAAAGCAAGGAAGGTGGAATGGTTGGGCTAGAGATAACATTTATGTTTTACTTCTAGACAGATCTCATCAAGGAGGCTCAGGGGCTTGGAAACATGGAGAGTGCCAGAGACCCATAGCATTGCACCAGGATGGTGGGATGGGGTTTCTGTCAGCAGGATAAGCTGAAGACCCAGGATAAAAGAGGTACCTAAACTACTGATCTGGGAGAGAAGCTAAAGGGTGCTTTGTAGATGTTCAACTGTTATATTCTGGAAGGAGTGAATGCTGTAGTTGTGTTTGGGAGCACAAGTATGTACAATATCATTGATACAAAGGAAATGAGGGGATGATAAATATTGGAGACATTAGCTCTATATTGTACAGCCAGAGGATTCATTTATTCTGGGAACTATGCCTAATGCTAGCTAGGAGTGAGGGTGTATCAATAGTCTGTGCACTTCTTTGTCTCACATCAATTCTGCATTTTACCTCATACTTTATTCTAGCTGGTATCTGCCCTTTGTCAGTGGCCAAACAAATTGGAAGAGCAGCCAGGAGAACAGGCTCTGCAGAGACAATACACTTATGTCCCTGAGGCCATGCTTTCTCAAAAATAATGGACTCCTTACAACAAGACATTAAGAAAATGTATTGATTCCCATAAGATTACTGTTTTCCTTGGAGTCTATGGCTGAGGGACTCGCACAATTTGCTACTCAGACTGGAGTTGATATGAGATGCGGGTTCTTCAGATTTTCTCATGAAAAAAAGATTGTTCCTGACCAGCAGCAAAAAACTTGAAAAAATATTGCTCCATGTGTTTCCTGGTCACTTAGGTTTATGAAATCAAATTTTAAATGAATGTTATGTTGACAGTACAACTTGTAATGTCGAAGCATCTCCATACTTTTTAGTGCTAATCAGAAAACAGAGAGGTTGGGTCCTTTTCCTGTAACTGTGTCTCAGACTTGAAACAGGAATCAGTACCAAGCTTTGATTTAAAATAGATCTTTCTGTAGATCTCTTGAGCAACATCAAGACCCCATCTTGAACATGTGGTACCAAAAGAAAACTATTTGAGAAGCTGCCTCCAGCAGATCTGCAGATCTCAGCAGCTTTTTAGTGTATTAGTATACTTTCAATATTTCAGAGAAAAGGAAGAAATCAGTTCTGTAGCTCTGGAGACCCTGATGTAGAAGCAAATTTATGAATGTCTCTGATTTCCTTCAGGCAGCTTTGGATTTAGATCTGCTAAACCCAATAAATGTCAGTGATCTTAGAAACTATTCACTTAATTTGGGAAGGCTGATCAAGGAAACTTTCCTGTCCTCCTCAAACTGAAGCACTGCTGAAGGTATTGATTTTAGAATGCTGTGGACAGGACTCTTGTTAGTGATCCTGGTGTTTTGTGCCAGCATAATTAAACTTGGCTGATACATAAAGGCTGACACAGTAACAAAATTCATAATTCTCAAATGTGTTCTTGGAGAGTTTGAAACCACTTTAGGCTTTCATTAGTTGAAGTATAACAATATACTTGTGCTTTAAGAACACAAGTGGGAGCCAAAAATACTCTCCTATATGAGCTTGGTAAGAACTGGATATTTTGAACCAGCTAGAAAATGTTGATTTTCCCAGTGTATCAAATTCAAGAAACCTTCAAACAGTTTTTTTTTCAAAAAGTCAGAAAACAGAAAGTCTTCCCCTTCTTTCCCACCTTTCCCTCCCCTTCTTTTCTGTTGCAGACATTTGAGTGATTTAGGTAAGTGTTCAGGGTCGGGGAATTAAACACTGAAAAAAATGTTAGAATGCTTTTGAAATGTTATGTGAAGGTCAGTGAATGTTATGGAAAAAAAAATAGTTTCAATACATGGGTTCCAAACCCAGAATAAATTTATATGTGAGATTTGATGAAAAATGTAATAAGTACCCAGCTCAATATGTGCAGAAATCTATTAACGTGGAGCTACTCTGTAGTCAGAAAACAGCCGAACCGCTACCCCGACCTGGGATATTCTGAAAATGAAAAGAAGCTTAAAACTCAGTTTGATTCATAGTTAAATTAATCTTGCAACTCTTTTGCCTGGAAGAGAGAATCTCACCTACTCCATGGATGTCTACCACTGAAATCAGCTCCCGTGAATGAGTTTATTCCTTTTCTGAGATTTCAGAGGCGCTAAAGGGGAGTAGGAGATGCAGATACTTTGAGTACTCTGCTTTTCACACACAATGCCTTTTACACATAAAGGCATTGGCAAATTATCTTCATTCAAGAGAAAAAGCTGATAAGAATAACCATTTCCAAATGCCCCCGTAAATAGAATCTTGACAAAAATACACTCTCCTTAGGATTTTAGTTCAATGTCTCACAAAGTTTGTTCCTTTTTATATTAAATTTAGTAACTCTCTGAGATGACTCATTATCAAGGAATTAATGAGGGAAACATTTACCATTTGAAGAATGCAGTGAAATCAATGAAACAGAGATCCCGCCTCAGTTTAGATAATTACCAGCAGGTTTCCTTTTTCCCACTTTTCTACAGATTTGATTGTTCCCCCTTTGTGAGCAGATGTCTAGAAGAGTCACTGCTCTGTGCATGCTGTTTTCTCTGACTCCTCTCCACTCCCCTCTTGCCACATCCAATCCTTCAGGCACTCTTTCCACAGATTTAAGGATATCTTGCTGGAGAGATGATCTGTGAACTTAATGTACGTTGCAGATCTAGTTAATGGGTCCAGAAGATCATTGTGCTTTCCTCAAATTGCTGCTGTTTCCTTGTGTTTGAGTTCTTTTTCTTGGTTCCACTTAGATGCTTTTAATTATTGCACTAATGGCAAATGGGAATGTGGCAATTTTTTTGTTCCTCTTTTCCACGTATTCAAAAATAGCTTCAACAGTCATCAAAGCCTGTATGCTGCAACATACAAATGAGAAACATCAATTCTCACTCCTTAACACTCAAAAGATCATTCTAAAATTACAGGCAGAGCAGTATTATAGCCTTTTCAAATTCAGAATGGATAAGCACCACTCTTTGACCCTTACATAGCGTCAGTCTGCTATGCAGCCCTTTTAGGCTATACATTTGCACTTCACACAAGAAAGAAAGAAAGAAATCAGGGTTTAATTCCCTGCTGCCTTCCATCCTCTGTAAGGTAAAGTGATGTCACTTCATCTGTTGCAATGGAAAAGAAGTCACCAGTCTGACACAAAGCAAACGGATGAGCCGGATCAACCAGCTGATAGGGGCTGTTGCCTTGTGACAGTGTATGACCATTAGTGCACCATGTGAATGACACCAGTGGGACCAGCCACTCTCCCATGGGACATCTTGTTTCGCTAAGCAGTGTGCAGTTGCCTCCCTGAAATACTATGAAAACTGATAAAAGAGAGCAAGAGGGGTTTTGTAGCAATCATCAAAGTTATATCAAGTGATATAAAGTAGCCCTATTTTAATCAGATTTTCAGAATTCCTGGCCACTACTTCTGAATCTCTGAATCTTTCTTAATAGAGATAAGCCTTTCCATTTTTCTATTCTCAACCAAAGTACTCTGATTCAGTGGAAACTTGAACTTGAATTCTTTGTAAAGAGCTGGTGATTTTCCCCATCAAGCTTCAGGTTGTTATATCTAAATACAAGGAAACAAATCTAAGGACCATTGGGATAATTTTGGTGAAAGCTGCTGCGCCACGTATCCACAGAGAGCAGCGTGATTTAGTCCTGTGGTGGATCTTTTAAAGCTCCTTCTGCATATCAGTGACACATATATATATATTTTTAAGAAGTATGTTGGAAATAAGGGTTTAGCTCAGACCTGTCAACTGTCTTACTCTATTTGGAGCAAATCTGAAATAACTATTGGTTCATACTTCAGCAAGAGGACAGATGAGAACGGGGATTGACCTCTGCGGTTTTTGGACAGGAGTGGGCTTTTGACACACAGGCTCTGTGTACAGCAAACTTTGTAATGTGAAATGGGAGGAAAAGCTGGACATCCGTAATCCCATTGTTGGGGCAAGGTCATAGAGTTGAGGAGGGTGTTTGGCATATATGGTGAATCATAGAATCATAGAATCATTTAGGTTGGAAGAGACCCCTGGGATCATCAAGTCCAACCATCAGCCCTACTCTACAAGTTCTCCCCTACACCAGATCCCTCAACACCACATCCAATCTACTCTTAAACACAGTCAGGGATGGGGACTCCACCACTGACCACTCTCTCCGTGAAAAATTTTTTCCTAATGTCCAGCCTAACCCTACCCTGCTGCAGCTTGCAGCCATTCCCTCTTGTCCTGTCGCTCATTGCCCGTGAGAAGAGACCAGCACCAACCTCTCTACAGTGCCCTTTCAAGCAGTTGTAGAGAGGGATGAGGTCTCCCCTCAGCCTCCTCTTCCTCAAGCGCTCGTGACACTTGAAAATATTCTCTCCTCACATTCCCTTTTTGTCCCTTTCACTCTTAGTTCCTGGAACTCTAATTCAATGCTGGGCATCAGCCTTGTAGAAAGATTTAAACCTTAGACCTAAACAATCCATACTGAAAGTTATTTCCTCCCGGGAAAGATGCCGGAGCTCAGTTCCTGGAGGTCCTTTTGGGTTCCTTGTGTGTATCACCTGGAAACACCACCTTGTTTTGCTGCAATCCTTATCCCTGACTGGGACAAAAATCAGAACTCACTACATTGCATTCTGGCTTTTCATACCCATGTGCACACCCACAGCCTCAATATCTGTGGTACATGACAACAGTACCTTAAGGGAACAAGATAATCAATACCAAAAAAAGGCTTTGGAAGCAAATTGGTAAAATTAAATGGCAATTTTTTTTCCATATGTCCTCGAATTCTCTGACTCATATCAAAGCTTTAAACTCAGTACAAGTTTGAAGCTGCTGCTTTAAGGCCTAGATGAGGAACAGAAACACTTTCTGAAACTCCTCTGTGGCCTGCCAGCAACTTGATAGGTTGCTGATGACAAAGTGGGCATTTCAAGAGGACCATACCTCAAAATTGTGCAGCCAAGCAGGTAGAAACCTGCATCTTCTCTCCATGACTGTGCTCCTGCTCTGCTGCAGCAGCCGATTGCTGTATCTAGCCTCCCCCTGAGGAAATGGTCTGAGGCAAAACTATTCCTCTTTGTTTCTCCCAAGCTGAAAGAGTACTAGGCTTTTGCCATCCTTCTGAGAAAGCCATAGGTTACCAGCCAAACATAATCTTCAGGAAATTAGATTGAAACTCTTTGAAACGTTGAGGTAGTCTGAAACTCCATCCTAGTGCAATTTCTAAGGAGTGCGGTGATTACAATTTGGGCCAGGATTCTGAGTCACAAAACCAGTGTTTGTTTCTAGTCCTCTCCACTTTGATTACTGCATCAAACAACATACAAAAGCACATAGAAAGTGATTTTAAATATTCTTTCTGAATATATAAATCCTGGGATATTTATCTTCTTTTTTTTTTTTCTCCAAAATGTAACCTTTGAGTAACTGCATGTTAGAAAGCTTGTGATCATCTAAAATGTTATGAAACTCTAGGTAATGCTAACAATGACAGTGCTTACTTTTGCTACAAGAAATAGGTGGAAATGGGTCAGGAGGAAAGCTAATAAATGTAACAGGAGTGGATTGCAAATGTGAGATTTGCAAACAGACAAAAATTAACACTGAAGAGTTCAAACAAATATCCTTGCAGTTACTACACACACTTCAACCCAAGATATTCTTTGCTGGCAGCCAGTAAGTGCTTACAGAGTATGTAATCCCAGGAAGGCAAACCTTGGCATGAGAAACCTCTGCTGGTAGTGACATCGTTTGTGTCTCTGAGTCCTGCCACAGACTCTGAGACAAAACAAACCGCTGTCTCCTTGGTGGGTGACACTGGGAGCCGCTCATGCGTTGCTGGGCATTTCATGGCAGCAACAGGGCCCCAGCTGAGAGTGGTGTTCGGTCTGTGGATGGCAAGTGTAAAGCTGGGAAAAGGACAAGTAAATTTGACACAGGCAGCCTGTGCAACCTGTGCAGAAGCGCTTTGGCTTGTCAAGACAGGCAGAACAGGTAGGAGATGTGAGGCTATGTAACACCGGGCTGGTTTGAGCTCGTGTATGGGCAAAGCCCAGCTGGCTCCAAAGTGGGTGCAACTTGCCAACCTCAGGAGAAATAGTAAATCCATACAATTATAGAGTGTGTGGTAAGTAATACACTTCACTGACTAAAGCTACCAAGTGCACAGGAGTGCATATAGGCACGCAGTGAGTGAAAGAAAAACTGCTTGGTGTAGTTAAGTGAGTAAGAGTGAAAAGAAGAACTGGCACAGATGGGAGGGTAAATCTGAGAAATCACTTACAAATATTTTGAAACATCTGATACCATACTGAAACTGGAACTGCTGGAATGTCTTGGCTGCTCTTCCTAATGTGTTTGTTTTGGGTTTTTTTTTTTATTTATTCACGTGGTAAATGGTCTGGAGAAAAGAATTTGCTATGGGTGGCATAGTGCTTTACCAAGCAGCCTCAGCCTCCTCAAGTCCTCAACCCTGGCAGAACGAGAGATAAAAGGCTCATTCCTGAAGTGGGGAAGGTGAGCTGTAACCTTCAGCTGGCCCTGGGACAAAGCAGAGCACCTGCAGGTTCCTCTGTTGTACAGTGGGGATAGAGCTTAGGGTGTCTGTTTGCCCCTGTCTGCCAAGCTGATGACAGGATGCTCACCCAAAAGAGAGGTGGTGGCAGGTACCTATTGTGTAAGGGCATCTTTTCCTTCAATAAACTGTACACCAGGTGGATAAAGAGAAGGCAGGGAAGACAGCTTAAAAGGATTTCTTAGATATCCTGCTTTTTTTAACTTTTTTTCCAGAGAAGATTCTCTCCAGCTGTTCCATTTAGCAGCGCCTCTCCCTCCTTATTGAGGTAGCCCCGCTCCACCCACAGGTGGACCCTTGCACTCTGTACTGGTGGGGAAATCACCAGCCTCAAAAATAATCCAGGGGGATAAAATAATGGACCTAAACACAACCCTCTCTGAAACATAGCAGACAGCTTGAGCTGCACCTATCTGTATCCTACCCAGATTAATCTACTTCTTACCAATATCGGATAAAAGCAGTGATTTGCTATCATTTCCATGTCTTAACGACCTGTCAGGATGACAGTACCAATCATTTATAAAGGGCAAGTAGGAAATGGGTTTAACCTTTTTTGGATTGTTGCTGCATGGTGTTGGAAAAACCTGTTCTGTTTTCTGAGAAAGGGGAATTTGTAAAAATTCTGGGCTTCATCTGGAATCTTCAAAAAGACAGAAGACTTTCCCCCCTACAACAAGATTCCTGGCAGTACTGGATGAACAAAATGAAGTTACTGGCTGGTGAATGAGAGCTACACTCTGCCACACCAGTCTGGGGTAAAGAAAGAGCCCAGCAGCAAGTGCAAGCTCTGAAAACCCTTTGTATTCTGCTACGAGCAGCCTACAAACCGGAGGCAGATGTGACAATGCCACCAGTAAAACACAGAGCACAGTAACGCCCGTAGCTACTGGGCCAGGCCAGCTCTGCTTCGCTTTCTTGACTTCCCCCCCCCCCCCCTTCTCTTCGCATC
>VZTM01032161.1:97486-132924 GCA_013400555.1 Jacana jacana
TCGGTAGGCAGCGATGGGGAGCGGAGGGCGAGTGGGGGGGCTGCTCTGACCGGAGGTGTGGTCCGCGGGCTCTTGCTGAAGTTTCTGGGTGGGTTCCGAGGGGATCGGGAGCTGAATTTCATCACCGCCCATTCGTTAATGCACTTAATAGGGTCTGTAGGGCTACGGGTAAGGATTTGGGTGGTGGCAAGCCTCGCTGCTTCTGCTGCAGCCGTGCTGAGGGGCTCTGGGGATGAGAAAGTGGGCTAAGATGGAATGTCATGCTACTTTGGAAAAGTGGTGAAGGGTTAAAGGCGAAGTCTTCACTGTATCCAGCTGAGATTCATGAGTGAGGTCCTGCTGTTGTTCTGATGACGAGCTTCCTTGCCTGTGCTTCCACTAGGACCAATATTTCATCTGTGTCATCTCCCCGTGGCATTGTTGCACTGCTCTGCATCCAGATGTTGCCTTTCTCAGCTAAACTAGTGTGGCTTTTTGATTATATAGAGGCTGGAGGCGAAGTCACCAGGTTTTCTGTAAAACCTCTTTAGTACCAGCCTGGTGACCTAGGAGAGCCCCTCCTGAAGCACCTGGGAACACTGGAACTGGTCTGATGTCTTTTGCCTTCAGTCCTGACTAGCACAGCGCTTACAGCAAACCAGGTGTCTGACATAAGCATGCATTTTTAGGTGACTTCCTTGTCTCTTTGGAGCTTTCTTGAGACTTCCTTTCCCGGTCACCAACTCATCTGACCACAAGTGGTTGCTGTGTAACTGCCTGAGAACGATGTTGTTCTTTCACCACACGATTTGTGTTTGTAGGAAATTATCTTGGTGAATGCACCTAAAGACAGGTCAATGCCTAGTAACATTAAAGTGTTTGAGCTACTGTGCTTCTCATCGTACTTTTGGGTGCCTTGGAAAAGAATAGCAGATAAAGCTGGGATTGTTCTTGCATAACTGTTTGAAGCTCGCTCAGTTCTGCATGTGCTATGAGTTATCCAGCTGGCATGTGGGATAGTGTCTGTCTCTGAGTGTAATCATAGATGGCAGAGTGAATGAATTTCTGGCAGATGTTCTAATGTCAACAGCACTGCTAGTTAATGGCTGGGTTTGGCTATTTAGACCGTTGTTAATGAAGTTAGAATCATTTATGTAGCAGTTAGGGTATAGGAGGTACTTCCCAAAGGAAAGATGCAAAGACTTTGTGCAGCTGGAAGCCAAGTGAAAGAGTGACTGATACTTGCACTACTTAACACATCTTTGCTGTTGACTGAAGACCTTTAGTTGTGCATGCTGATGCACATCTTATGCTGATCTGGTGATACCCAGATACTGTAAACAGCTTCAGGTAATCTGGGCACACGTTCTCACGCAACTGGCATGTTGGCAGTGGAGTGGCAAACTGCTGGGAAACCCCTGCCTGCACTCAGGATACCCTAGTCGTGGGGCAGAGGTGCTCAATCACTGCTGGCAAGCTTAATAACAAACCAGGACTCCATGCAAGGTGCATGCAGCACACCCAGAGTAGGAATTGAAATAATTTTGGTATTTTTGCAGACTGATTCTTACCACTGTTACATACACCAAGCTTCTCTTTCATGAGCAAAGGTTTTATAACCTGGGGGCCAGGAAGGCCCCAGTGGGGTCTGGGGGCCAGGAATAAGTAAGCTGTTTCTGAACAGTGCCAGTAGTCATTAACAGAATTTTGGGATGGAGAGAACACTTGTGGAGTTAGCTTGATGGAAACCCTGCAGACCTTGCACTTGAATACTGATCGAGGGCCTTGCCATTTGGTGACATTGTCACTACTCCTGACTGTTGCTGTGGTGTGTGTTATTGTGGTCTCATACGGTGGCTTTGAGCTTGAGCAGATTCTGACTTCAACAAAAAAGACCCCACATTCAGAATAAAAGTAGAGCGTTGAATGCTACCACTGCTACGTAGTGGTAAAAGTCCTTCTTATACCAAGCTTGAGTATACCCATGGGGTTAGTAGGAGGCCTAGGATATAAGAGGATGGTTTATGGCCTTGATAATATTGTGCTGTGACACAATGGGTTTTTTTAACCATTTTTTAACACTTGTCCCTGGTTAAGTAAGACCTACCCATATCACCTATCCAGTCTGGCAAAAATATGGGTTTTTTTCCTGTATATTCTGGTTTATTTATAGTTGTTTGTGCTTCAGACTATAAGGTAAATCTCTTTGCCATACAGCTTCAACAACCTACACACAGATTGAGGCAGACTTTTATTAAACAGGGTTTCACTGACTATTTTACTGGACAGCAACAGTGAGACTGAGCCTGGTAGTAAGTCTTACCTCTAACACTGTTCCAAAAACAATTGTCTTAAACCCTGAACCCCGTTGTGTAATTGCAAGCAATAAATCTGAAGGATCTAGTCCTAATGGGCACAAATAACCCTATAAAAAAGGGCAAACAAAACTTTGCCACCAACTTTAAGGAGGTACCCAGGCCTGATAAGAATTTGCTACGTGGCAATACTGTCACTTGAGTGAGAGGGGTTTACTTTTTTTTTTCCAGAGCTTCTTGTGTTCTGTTCCATTTTTGGGGTATTCTTGGGATTATTTTTTTTTTTTTACATTTGAGTAAGGCCTTGTGCTTTTCTCTTCCCCATGTTTCTATTATTCTTTGAATTCCTTCACTGTTTCATCCTTGCTGCTTTCTGGAGGCCTCTGTTGCACCCGTGTCCCCACAGAAGCTGTGGGGCTGGCACTGCTCTTCAGAGAAGCACAGTTGGCAGTGGGAGCTGAGCATTTTCAGTGCAGGGACATGAACAGAGCATTCATTCCCCCTAAGAGAGGAACTAGCTCTGTGATCCCCTTTGACATCCCTGTCCCACCTTTCCTAATGCCTTACCAACAGGTTTCTTGTGACAACAATGACTCCCTACATCATGAGGTGACACCAACATCTCACTCCCTCTCTCAGGCCATGGGAGAAGGGGTATCTCTGACCAGGTTGCCTGGAGCTCTGCACTGTTTTTTCTACCCAGTCACCTAGAAGCAAATAAGTGGTTAATGCAAGTGAGAAGCTGCTCTTGAAGTGTGCATGTGTACAGGCTTCTTCCTCTTATTTAGAAAGAACAAATGAAAACCAAATGGCAAACCCTGCCTTTCCTCACTCTCCAAAAGTTGAGAAGCCAGTTTTTTGAGACTCAATCCTGCTTGCTCTGCTCTTGAAACGATCAAAACTGCTGAAAATGTTCATCAAAAGTCCGTGGGCCCATGCTGAAAGCTTTATTTTGCTGTACAACCTGCTTTGCAGTGTGATTAGGGCATCCACATACTAATTAAAGAAGCCATTTTGCCACATTCCTGAGAGGCTAAGCTCTGAAAAAACAAAAGTGTGACCTCATGAAGCAAATATCTGAGCCCCAAAGCTGCTTTTCTTTCTGCCAGTGGTACCAGCTGATCTAATAAAAGATATAGTGACTGAACACTGGCAGGGGCTGCCCAGGGAGGTTGTGGAGCCTCCTTCTCTGGAGACATTCAAAACTCGCCTGGATGTGTTCCTGAGTGACCTGCTCTGGGTGTTCCTGCTCCGGCAGGGGGATTGGACTAGATGATCTTTCAAGGTCCCTTCCAATCCCTGATATTCTGATTCTGTGATTGAAGTAAAATGCCCTTTACCTGATTGTAGTGTCAAGAGGACTGCTGCTGAATGATTTTAACTTTATGGCTTGGTGAATTGCTGTTAGCTTAAATATATGGTTTACCATCTAATCAGTCTTTTGGCATGATCTTCCTTGGTCTTTGCACTTCAACTCCGAGTCCAAAAACTACTACTGCAGACACTTGCCCACTTGCCATAAACTTAATGAATTAAAATATTCTCATGGTCAAAAAGGCTGGAAGAAGACAAACGTGGCTGTTTTTCACTTTTTCTGCTTATGAAGGCAGTTCTAGAAGTAGTTAAGAAATGGTCTGGACGGTCATGCATTTGGCGGTGAGCAGGGTTATGATGTAGTGTTTTGTTGCAGTGTGGGCTGTCCAACCTGCTGAAGGCAGAAATTCTGTGGTTCTCCAGCAGATTTCAAAGTTATATTGGGGCTCTCTAGGCATAATATTTTATCTTATTTCAGGGAAAGAATGTACCCAGGATGAAAGCGCAGCTGCCGCTATCTTCACTGTCCAAATGGATGACTATCTGGGAGGAAAGCCTGTGCAGAGCAGAGAAATTCAAGGGTATGAGTCTACTGAGTTTGTGGGCTACTTCAAAGGAGGAATTAAATACAAGGTAAAGAGCCAGCTGTCAAAATATATTATAAAAAAATATATGTAACACTGTCCCCCAAATAAAAGCAAACCTTTTGCTTCGTATCTGTTACTGAAAGTATAAAATGTTTTTCTTAACTTCTAGTGGTTTCAGATCTGAACTACCTAAATGATAGGAGTCCCAGTACTTGTACACAGAGCAGCCCCTCATTCACCAGTGTCTCTGCTGGTAACTGAAAACCTGTCCCAGGGATTTATTCCCTGTTGTCCTGTCCCTAAATGAAGCTATCCTGAGATTTTATACTTGTGTGTCTAAGGGTGCTCACAGCAAGGACTCTGTTTGGGAGGCAGTAAATGTCACAGAAACCATTTCATGCCTTAGACTGAATCACTTTGCTCAAATGCAGAACTCAATGTGCTTGAGTGGTTAAAAACAGGAGCAGAGTGGAAAAGACCCAAACCTCAGTTCAGTGTAAAAATGGTGCTTTTACAGTCCTGCACCAATTTTTTCTTTGAGGTGGGTAAAAAACCTCTCAAACGCTTTTAATTTTTTAAATGCTTTAAAAAGCTGTAGTGCCAGTCTTTTTGTTATGCCACTTTCAGAAGCAGAGCCTTTGGAAGGATTTTTTTGGAAACATCTGTGGTTTTAAAGAGTTGAGTAATGTATCTCCTGAGAATCTCCTTGCAATAGGAGCTCTGGCAGCCATGGCTCAGTCAGCCTTTTTCCCGTTATGGAGGTTTGCAACTTGTCACAGTCTACACAACCAATTTGAAGCTTCTAACTCTGCTTGCATAAGAGCTTGACACTGACCTGCCAACTCTCTTGCACTGTGTTTTTTGTTGTGGGTTTCTCACACCATAACAGCGGGGTTATTTTTTTCCCCTCCTTGGTCCTCATTTAATAACCTACTGACTTCTGGCCTAACAGTGTGGTTCAGCATTACCTTATCCTCTAGATGATGCAGGGAAGTGCACTGTGTGTCTGAAACACCTTTGAAGCAGGGTGACATCATCTTCCTCAGATAAAGGCTTGCACCTGATTGTTCAGCAGCAGTGGTGTCCCCAAGCCTGCCTGGTCTGTGGTCAGCCCTGTTAAACACTGTATTATTTTT
This sequence comes from Jacana jacana, assembly GCA_013400555.1. Lineage (NCBI taxonomy): Eukaryota > Metazoa > Chordata > Aves > Charadriiformes > Jacanidae > Jacana > Jacana jacana. The sequence goes on from VZTM01032161.1 coordinate 102,818, forward strand.
GCTTGCCTCTCACTGCAAAAGTTATGTTTTTCCCCTGCTAGAAAAAATGGTAAATTTGCAGAAATCCAGCTGAAATAAAGCTTGCTGCTCTGTTGTTGTGTTTTATTCAGGCAGGTGGTGTTGCCTCCGGATTTAATCACGTTGTTACTAATGATCTGAGTGCTCAGAGGCTTCTGCATATCAAGGGCCGGAGAGTTGTCAGAGCCATAGAAGTCCCCCTGGCTTGGAGCAGCTTCAACAGAGGAGATTGTTTCATTATTGACCTCGGAACTGTAAGTCTTTCCTAGAGCAAAACACACTCAAAAGATGTGCAGCATCCCTTCTAAGGACTGAATCATCCCCTAAAATGCACAGTGGATTTTGCTGCTCACCCAAACTGGCAGAAAGGATCGGCCTTAGCTGAATCAGTCTTAGTGTTACAGCACTCTGAAGGTTCAAAACTGCCCTAAAAATTTTCTGAAGTATTATCCTTCAAGGAAACAGTTCTCTTTCCCACTCAAGGCATTGAGATATTTCTATTACTCATGTTTGAACCTCAAGCTGTTAAGAGTAAGCCCTATCAGACTTGGACATCTTCCAGCTGACAGGGAGCAGTGTTAGGTTTTGGACACAGATTGGGACCTTTCTGTGAAAAGCATTCCTTCATAATCGTAAAACTTGGATAGTGTAAAAAGTTGTCGTAATGAACTTGTCATAAGATGTGTTATAAAACTACTACAGTATTACGAGAGGTCACTTGAGAAGCCATCTGTTACTTCAAGGCTTTCTGCTGAAAGCAAGTAGAGAGCATTAGTGTGGAAGAGTATGGACAGAAAAGAGAAGATAATTTGGTTTGCTTCAGGTGACTTAAAGTATAGTACTGTCATCTTAGCATCATAAAGGCTTAAAACAAATTCTAAAAGCAGCAGCTGGGATGTAGCCTATGTTAATTAGGTGCTAGTTATCAGTTTGAAATGATTCCCATACTTGATATACTCACACCTGTAGAATTACCAACACACAGGAGGAAGCTAAGGCAGCAATTGCAGTTGGTCTTAACTGTAAAGTCTCACAAGGAAGTGGTCAGCTATTTCAGCAAGGTTTCAGAGAAGACATTGAAAAAGAAGTTCTTCTGAACATGATATGGGTTTGAGGGTTTGACTCTTTCTTCTGCAAAGCATCCCCCAGTGTGATAATTGAAGATACTGGTATCAAGTAGCTATATTTATTATGTCTGTTCAAATTTTATCATGCTTAGCAGCCTTCATATAGAACAAAACCCAGTCCCACCACTCTCCTATTTATCCCGTGGCACTGTGGCCTCATAATCTTAAGCAGCCAAGTCATCAGTATCTAAAGAGCTATCTCTTAATGTCACTTTGCATGAAGGGTGCATAGAAGACTCAATCACCCATTGTCTTTCAGAGTTAACCCACAGGAAATGGGAAAGTTGGAACTGCACAGTGATAGAAAATCCTGCTTTTGCAGTCAGGCTGTCACAGGGCTCGAGTTCTCTGGTTTGGAGTTAACCTCCCACAGACACCCTGTGGAACTGGGTGTACTCTGTGAATTTGTCTTGTCCTGACCATTATTGTGCCACAGTTACCCAGCTCACTTAATAGAATTACTTAGGTCCTGCTGTAGATGTGGCCATGACACTGCTGAAAGGCAGAAACACGCTATGGGTGATAGTAGCATTGGAGTTCCTCATCCCTCGTGGTGAGATTTGTGGAGCACAGAGCACTGTCACAGAGCAATTTAAATGCAATATGGCTTTAGAGTCTTAATTTCTAATAGTGAATGTACACTGTGAGTCTTTGTGTTTTTTTGGTTGTTTTTTATTATTTTTTTTTAGTATAACATGACTTTGGCTTCTGATTCCTGTTTGACAAGACAGAGGTTAAGCAGCAATGCAACCCTGGGTGTTTGCAGGAAGAAAGATTAGATGTGAACATCTAGATCTCCCCTTTACCATGCTAAGGGAAATACCAGTTAAAATCACATGACTAACAAGAGCTTTTGGTCTTGCCATGTCAAGGGTATAGGAGGGGTGGGGGTTCCTGTGTGTATTAACAAGTTATGGGAAAACTTTTCCAGCATCCAGACACTTGTAGTAATTTCATCAAAGGAAATAATAATTTCATCCAGATCTTTCTTGTGGGGCATGAAAAGGCAATGTGTGACATACTTCAAGATGCAGGCACGTAGGTCTAGTGAGCTTCTTCAGAGAAATAGGTGTGGTGTAAAACTTGGTTCAAGATCTCTACTGTGACAGTATTTTCTACGATCTAAATTTCAAGCCGAGTTGACTGGTTTTCAGTTTGAAATTCTCCGTGGCTCCATGACTAGTGGCCCATTGTAAATGGGTGAGTCCTTACAGGAACTCTCAATTGAATTTAGGGATCCTTAAAAAAAAATTGACTCAAGTAGATTACTTATTTAAAAAAAAAAAAATTATCTTAAATTGAGTTGCTCTTGAGTCTTGGAATTTATTGCAGGGCACTACTGAATCAAGTCTGAGAATAATGGGCAGTAATTGCATAAAATGAGTTTACAGTTAATGCTTTTAATATCAAATTATTGTAGCATGTCAAATAATTCAGAGACTTACTTTCCCCAGCCTCTCAGCTAACCAGAAGGATGGTCTCCATGGCACTATGGAACTGCTTATGCAGTCCATTTGCAGTCCATTACGTTTTATCAAGCTGCTTACCTAATCCAATGAAAAATCATTTCAGTTTCCCCCCTGAGCTCAATTACAGCAGTGTCTGAAACCTGTGGCTTGAACAGGTAAGGGAAAATTAAGAAAGGTAATAATGATCAAGTATAAAATCGTTAAAGTCACTAAGGTTTCCCTCCTAGTGAAAATGCCTTAAGTGAAAAGGGTTTGTTTCCAGCCAGGCTCACACATTTACAGTTCAGGTTCTGATGGTTAACCCCTACCTAGAGATGTTACTAAACCACATTTATGGCACTTCAAATATCCTGCCCAGGTCTTATTTTGCCTCTCTGAAGTCTCTCTTGGCTGGAACAGAAAATATCTGCAGATGACACTGTCCCCCACCACATTCTCATGGAAAAACTGGCTGCTCATGGCCTGGATGAGCGTATGATCTGCTGGATTGAGCAGTGGCTGGAAGGAGGATCCCAAAGAGTGGTGCTCAATGGGGTTCAATCCAGCTGGTGGCTGGTCACAAGTGGTTCCTCAGGGCTCAGTGTTGGGGCCTTTCCTTTTTAATATCTTCATTGATGATGTCAATAGGGACATAGAAAACACTATCAGTAAGTTGGCTGAGGGGAGACCTCATCCCTCTCTACAACTGCTTGAAAGGGCATTGTAGAGAGGTTGGTGCTGGTCTCTTCTCATGGGTAATTAGCGACAGAACAAGAGGGAATGGCTGCAAGCTGCAGCAGGGTAGGGTTAGGCTGGACATGAGGAAAAAATTTTCACAGAAAGAGTAGTCAGTCAGTGGAATCAGCTGCCCAGGGAGGTGGTGGAGTCCCCATCCCTGACTGTGTTTAAGAGTAGATTGGATGTGGTGTAGGGGAGGACTTGTAGAGTAGGGCTGATGGTTGGACTTGATGATCCCAAGGGTCTCTTCCAACCTATATGATTCTATGACCGAGAAAACACTCTTTGATATAAAGGGAGTCATTACCTGTAGGTAATGTGTAAAGACCTTCTGTGAGACCATGATATGAGCACTATGACCACTAGACTGATCATAGAATCTGAATATCATCCAGATAGCGCAATGAGTGATCCTCCTCTTTACAACCTCCATTCAGGAAGCTGTAGAGTGCCATGAGGTCTCCCCTCAGCCTCCTTTTCTCCAGACTAAACAAACCCAGCTCCTTCAGCTGTTCCTCATAAGACTTGTGCTCTAGAGCCCTCACCAGTTTTGTTGCCCTTCTCTGGACACGTTCCAGAGCCTCGATGTCTTTCTTGGATTGAGGGGCCCAAAACTGAACACGGCACTCAAGGTGCAGCCTCACCAGAGCTGTGTATAGGGGGTACAGCGTGTTGTGCCATCCAGCAGCGTATGAACTTGTCCTGTCTCATGGGCTCCATGAAGCACGAGTATTATGATGCTAGAACTCAAAAGTATGAGACTGAATAAAGCTATTGTCATCGTGTATCTGTCAGTTTGCTCCTACTTGGACTCCTGATGAAATAACTATGTTGAAAAGGAAAAGATTGCTGTCTTGCATGGAGACCCCTGAAAAAAATACATCAAGCAAAAAAGGTGGCAGTACAGGGTGTGGGGGGGGTGTTGACAGCTGCTTTTCATAAAAACCGCTAATTTGCTATAGATTAAGTTATGTTTACTAAAAGAAAACCAACTTCTGCTTTTTAACAGTAAAAGATCAAGAGGACAGATACTCGCTATACGCGTGTGACTCCAGGGTATGATTCAGCATCACGCTGCAACCTTAAACACAGCTGTAGTTCTGCTTTGCTTCTGTGATCTTCCTGCCTCCCTGCCTGCACTCTCTTTTCTAGGTGGCTTTTCTCCTCCATTACAGAAACCAGTTCACAATCAGCATAATAAGAAAGTCACTGCTTGGGTATAAACAGGACTGGAAGAGTAGATTCTTGCATGTTGGAGCTCATCGCTCTAAGGGTCTCTTTGTAGTTGCTTTCCCTGGCACTAACAGCTCGTTTTTCCATGCGTTTCCATGTTTTTCATTCACATGGTTCTCCTACAGCTAACCTCTTCCCCAGTTTCCCCCAGCTGAGAGTTAAATTATAGCTCTGCTGTAGCAGGGAACTGCCGAGCAAGTAGCAGAGCTCAGATAACTAAATTGTTTTAGTTCTTTATTAACTTTATGGATGTATTAACAGTTTAAAAATGTGACTCTATCTATGCACAGTGTCTCTTGATAAGCAAGCATCTCATTTTTCTGTAAGGCTATGAGCCAATGATTTTTACAGCTCCAGTAATGTAAACTCCAGCACTGTGGAAACTGTTGTGGTCCCAAAGTCATCAGATGGAGAAAAATAAGTATCAAGCCCCTCCTCTTTTTTTTATTGCCCACTTTAGTTAGAATATTCAGGATATGTAGTTTTTCTTCATACTCTGTGCACTGGAAAGCTTCCCTCGCCCCCAATTTTACACAGAAAAGTGGCTGAAACAGAGACTGTCATTAAAGCTTCAGGTGGATGGGACATACAAGGATTCAGTTAGGTTACTTTTCGTCCTGATGCTGTAGAAAATCCAGATATTTCATTGCTTGAGCTGCTGTTATTTAGAATAACCATCCTCCTGGAACTCCCCTTTTAACGCCCTCTGGTATAGCAACAGTTGTTCCAAAAATATACTGGCAAAACAGGTGTGAGAGGAAAAATGAAGGTAGTAAGAGTATGACTATGCTACATCTGGTTTATTTTTATTCTGACAGTATGTTCCAGTTGAATCAACTTGGAGACTCTGAGACTGATTACAAAGGCGCCATTGTAATTATACCAGGGTCAGGCTTGTGGTGGCCCCGGCAACGTCCTGGCTGAATGAATCCAGTTTGTTTTGGATTATCAAAACTCCCCAACTCTCAATGGCTCAGTGTGTTACAGTTTCAACCAACACAGAAAAAGCAGATTGGTGGAATATGTGAAATTATTTTTTCTTCTCCCTGCCTATATCAAGAGTTTAACAGTCAAGACAGGAAAAAACATTGAATAATTTTAGGAGAAACATGTTTCTGAGGTCTGTACTAACCGGGTTCAATCCAGACATTCTTCTCAATGTGTGTCAGTTCCTAAAACATGGAATGTCAGTGAACTGACAGAAAGTACTGCATCCTAGTCACTTTTATTCAGTTTTACTGCAGTTATTTCCCCCCATCATTTGGACTTCATTTTCTTGATCTAGCACTCCTTTTTTTTGCTTACAAAAATAGCTCTACACTCTTCCTTTTAGGGATCTCTATATAGTTTCCAGAAACTGTGCTTGGATTACAAACTCCAAGGTGATGTGCATTTGTGTTACAGAGACTTGTACTGAGAACTGAAGATACTGGAAGCATTTCTGGGCTTTGCAGTTCGTATAACAACTCTCTTCCAAGTCTATTTGTATTTTGTGTTGGCATTTCCCCCTTAAATCTACGAACTCCTGAGACTAGACTTTAACAAAGAACAGTTTCAGCTGGAATGAACTTGAATTCGAAACAGCTGTTTATTAATGACCATGAAGAGAATGAATGGAGTCTCAGCTGAGCATGTGCCAGTTATTCTGACACAAACATAAGCGTGTGATGAGATATAAAAACTTTGCCAATATTCACACATGTTTAATCTGCCCCTAGCTTTGCCAGTTTTTTTCCTAATTCCTCTCAAGAAAAGTGGTGTCTTGGGTTCATTCATGTGTGAGCAATAGGAGTGCAGGCTCCTTTGGGCACCCCTGCACCACAGCTCCTCTCCTCCTCACCCACCTTTCTTTGCAAGCCTTGTCAGCTTTTCTTCTGCTCACCTGCTGGGAAACCACTGCTGTGGCTTTCTGCAATGTGATTATTTGCCCAGGTTTTGATCTAATCAACAGAAGCAGCTAAGCCTAAGAGGAGAGGAAAATCTACGGAAGTAATAACTTGACAAACCCTCTTTCCCTCTTTTCTTGCTTTTCACCCTTTTGTATGAATTGTGGGCGTAAAGAGAAAGTGGGGTAGCGTTTCACATGGGGGAGCGGGTTTAGCTGAAGGTCTTTTTTGGGCTAAGTACTTCTGTTTTATAGCTTTGCCTCAGTATCCAATTTAGTTTAGAGGAATCTGTTCTTTTTTCAGTGGTGCCCAGTGACTGGACAAGATGAAATGGGCGCAAACTTGAACATAAGAAGTTCCATCTAAACGTGAAAAGGAACTTCTTGACTTTGAGGGTGACAGAGCCCTGGAAGAGGCTGCCAGAGGGGTGGTGGAGTCTTTGTCTCTGGAGATGCCTGGACAAGTTCCTATGCAACCTGCTCTGGGTGGACCTGCTTTGGCAGGGGGTTGAACTAGATGAACTCCAGAGGTCCCTTCCAACCCCGTGTGATTTTGTGAACAGAAGTCAACATCCAGATTGACATACACTAAGTTAGCATATGCTACCTCATGTTGACGTGACGGTATCCATGCTGTAGGTCTAGCTGACTCTTAACCAAGTGGTAATTTTTTAAAATTGAGGTGTAATTACCTTCTAGGAGCACGTTCTGATGTAGGTGTGGGCAAAGGTGGACAGGCTTGGGTGCATCAGGGCCTGCCGACAAAGATCAGAGGCACACCAGCTTGCAATACTTAAAGTCTTTCCTTAAGGAAAGCTGAAATTTTTATTTGAATATTTTAAGATCAGTGACACTTAATCCCTTAAACATCTCATTATTATTTCCAGCAAAATTGGAGTTTTGCAACAGATTTGCATCAGAGTCTTGAAACCTATTTAATTTGTTTAGCTTTTTAATGTTTCTTCTTGTAAGAGAATGCAAATGGACAGTTGCAGAATGGGCTGGAAATTAATAGCTACTTCAACGAAGACAAGGGATTCAAATGCTTTAATGTTCAGGACACGTTAGTAACTAGAACAAATTTGTAAGTGCACAGATTTAAGCCTCTTGGTTTTCCTTTCATAGTCCTGCTGAAGATTCACAGAGAAGACACCAGAACACAGAGTGTACTTTCATTTGCCTCCAAACTGAGCAGGCTGCCAGTTGAACACAGAGGCAGCTGTGTGTTAGGAAGCAAAACTTGCTTCTATGTCACTTCTGTAACAAGCAAATAGTTTTTTTGTGTGTTTTTCCTTCTCTTGCCCTATGTTCCATTCGGGGCTGGAGCAGGAAGGCGGGAGGTGTCCTTTCCCAATCCCTCTCCGTGCAGGGAAAAGAGCCAAGGTTATACAAGCCGTGCATGCTTCTGCAGAGCAGCGACGTGCTGGGTCATTTTAATGTGCTGTAGAGATCTCCTGGGACTTGCTCAAGGTCACTCTGCAGACCAGAAGCTATCAAGAATAGAAGTGGTGACTCCTGCTAGCCTAGAACTAGAAGACCAAACTGCATCCCCAAGAGACCTTGTGATGACCACAGTCTGCACGTCGCAGACCCTGTTTGCCTTCCCCACAGCCCTCAGGAGCTCTAGAGTAGTCAGTGTGACTATTCATGATAACATGATAACTATTCTCCCCCTGAGCTGCTAAATGTCCCCCTGGTGATCCATCATGGATATTGATATCAAGGACCATTAATATTAAGTAGCAGAATAGCTCTCTTCCATAGTGCACCTCTCAAATGCTGTTAAAGACATTATAAAAACAAATAATTATAAAAACAAATACTGCTAGTACAAACCCCTGAAAATAAACAGGGTTTGTCACAGGAATTGCTGATGAATGCAGTTCCTTTTTTTTTTGAGGGCAGTGAACACTTGAGGTCTATTTTCATTTTAATGGAAACATTTTTTTGTCAGCTGGCCAATTCAAAATAAGGCCAGCAAAACACACCTAAAAATAGTGGAGGTGTAGTACAGCTAAGAAATTGTGAAAGCACTGAGTGAGCTAAAGCTAAATGCCACGTTATGTCCCAAGTTGAGCACTATATGTGCGTGTGCATCTAAAAATAAACACCTGAATAATAAAATACAAGGCCACGGCTCAGTGGTCGGTTGGACACGGTTAGATAACCAGCTGACTGTATTTCAGGGAAATCCAGGTCTAAATGTTACCCTTGTCATAGGGTGGCTTTAAATTTTAAAAATATCTTTTTAAAAACTGTTAAAAACCCAGTCTGTGTAGAGACAGAGGTTGGGTAAGTTGTATCCAGAAGACAATCTTGTAACTATCCAGCTGAACTTCTACCATGAGGTCTTGTTAGGTCCTGCTTTCTCACAGGCCTCAAAATTAGATATGTTTAAAAATGATTGAGAAGATGATTTTACTTCAGAAGAGGAAAATTAACTAAATCTAAGCTCCTGAAGACTGGAAGCCCTGAATTCTTAAAATACTTGTTTAATGCTCATAGTAAATATAGTAAAATATTATACAATTTGTCACACTTTCATAACTTGGGGCTGCTCACTTCCTTCTATTAAATTATACAATACATGAAGTTTAGATTTGGAGTTTTAATAAAGAATGCTTTGTTACCTAGTGCTGAAAGGAATCAGATTCTTTCATTGCCTTTTAAAATCACTCTTTTTTTAAAATAGCCCAGAAAGATGGAGCTCATAGGAATGGTGTGGCTCATCCACATGAAGTTCAGGTGAAGGATGTTCTCATACATTGCTTGTTGATTCAAGGGTTGGTTTTTTTCATGTGGCTGGAGAAAACCTCACCACACAAGATTTCTCAGGGTTACAGTTAACAAAATTTCATATATGTTTATTTTATTTTAGGATAAGTTATCTTGTGGGAACGTTTCTGTAGTTCAGGAAGGTGGACTCCATAAGGAAAACATGAAGTGTGCAAATCAAAAAAAGTCTGAAATTCACAACTGTAAATTTTTAAAGGTCTTTCTCTTTCCTCAGGCTGATTTGCAGCCTGGATCCAATGGGCTGTAGGAGAGCTCAGTCCAGTCACCACCTGAAGACAAAGTGGGAGAATACACTGGGAATGCAGGGTCAGCGGGGCCCACTGTGCTGTGGGACCTTTAGAAGATCCGAAGATAAGAAAACATGAATTTATTGTGTGAGAAGTAAAGGTCTTTGTAATTTGCAGTGACAATTTAAGTCTCACAACATCCTTTGTGGTCAGTGCTGCAAATGCTCTTCATTTTGTAGATGAGAATACTTGTTCGAGGTCGCATGGCCGCTTGCCAAAAGACCAAGAGAAGGCTGACACGTACAACTGAAACTGAACTTTTAACCTTTCTGAAGGAGCAACCTCCCTGAATTGCAGCGTGAACACTGCCAAACCTCAGCTAATTCTATATCTATGTCATCTTCCTCTTCCTTATTGCTTTGATAGAGTCTGGGAAAGAAGGAATTCCTATTTATTGCTGCTATATCTCTAGTGACTCTTGTTTTCTAACACCATTTCAAAGAAGATCAATTAGCAGGAGGTAGGCCAAAATGAGAACGAGCAAGTTTGGCATGCTGAAATTCTTGGAAATTGAAGAAGTCTGTGTTTTGGGAAGCCTCCCAAAATTTGGGAGAAGACAACTGAAGCAGTGCAGGACTATAATAACTATATTTAAAAATCTGCTGGAATTGAAACGTTTTACTTTCTTCACACTCAAGGCAATATTTCATTAATTCTTTAGAAATTCTTTAGAAAAGTCTGTTTCTCCGAGTATGCACAGACAGATATTTGTTTTTCCTTCCTGTGTGAATGTCAAAGGTCAGATTTAAGATAAGGTTCAGATCTGAAGCCGAGTGTGCCTTCAGGTTCTGGATGCTTAGTGTGCTGACAGTATTTAAACCAGAACACCAAAACAAAAATGGGATTGAAAGATCTAACTGTACCTTTCAGTAGCAGATACAGGCAGGGTTTTCATTGAGATTTTGAAGTTACTTTGAAATACCTAAATATTGTAGGTGACTTAGCAAATCTCTTCTGGAAAGTATTTCTAACAGGTGTGGCTTCACTGATGGTGTGGTGGTTTAGATCCAGTAAGATAATTATTAATAACATATTAATTTCTTAATTTTGCTCAGTGTTGAATCTTATGGCTAATGTGTGTGTGCTTTTCATCATTTTAGGATATCTATCAGTGGTGTGGCTCATCATGCAATAAATACGAGCGGCTGAAGGCTGCTCAAGTTGCTATTGGCATTCGGGACAACGAGCGGAATGGAAGGTCTAAGTTAATTACTGTGGAAGAAGGGAGTGAACCAGACCAGCTCCTGAAGGTACTGTAGTCTGCGAACCGGTTACTGACACAGCTGTGAATAAAAATGCTTTTACACCTCAGGAACTTAAGATTGGACTCAAGCCTCACGTTCTTCAAGGACACAGGGAAGTCAGGTTTAGGTTATGGTAGGCCAATTTATACTTCTTTTCCCTCTTTATCCAAGTGGTGCTAAGTTTATTAGGCAGTACAGTAGTTTATCTCAGAGTCCGAGATAATTATTAATCTGAGAATACTTTTACCAGAAGTAAACATTTGCTTTTTTTTGGATTACCCATACGGTGATGGAATTAGCCATAGGGTGACTCAATTGACAGCACAGCTCAAACCCAAACCACACTCTGCTCTGTATGAAGGAGGAGGAACGTCGAGGTGGGCCAGCACCAAACAAGAGGAAGGATTGCACAGGGCCAAGCACTCTGCTGTGCATCACCACTTCGATTGCGGGCTCCTAACCTCTCCTAACCCTACTGAGCCCCTTCCTCATATGTTTAGAAAGTGTAACCAATTACTTAAAAACCAGAATTTAGATTTTGTCACTGAGTTTGCCAAAGTAGGCCAGAAAAACCCATGATCCCCCAGTGCACGGTGTTGTCAGATCTTGAAATTAATGAGGGCTTGGTGCATTGTTGCAGGCCACATACTAATAAAAGTATTGTCACCTGGCATTTGTGTGCTAAATTAAGCTTTTTCCATTCATTCTCTAAAAAGAAGGAAGAGGGAAGCAGCGTCATAAACCACCCCCTCAATAAAATGGAAAACATTATTTAGTTAGAGTATTAGCTTGTACTTCAGATTAACTTCAGGAAGCGATGCTAATGGTGCATGCAGGTATGTTAGTATTTTGGATGGTGTTTACACTTGATTTTGTCACAGGGACTGTAAGTAGTTATTGCCAAAGCAATGGAACATGCTGGGTGCTGAGCTGCCAGCGTGAGCCCATGCTGGCTGTGGGGATGCCTCTGGGTGATCTGCTGGCAAAGACTTTTTGCCTGTCTGGCTGTGCTTTGTCTGGCTGTGCTCACAAGTAGGGGAGGTGGCACCCAGTGAACCCAGTGCACCGTAGGTTTTTGAAGGAAAAAACCATGATCCCCCAATCCTCCATCTGGCTTTTACCTCCTTGTGCAGACTTCTTGCACAGGCTCTGATGTGGCTCAAGTTTTACACCTAAAACTTCTCTGAAAAGAGCACAGGTTGATAATTAGAGCCCAACCTTGTGCTCTTTGACTGAAGGATGGTATTGAGTTGTAGCTCACTGCTGGCTGGGGCTGGGTGGCACCAGTAGAACCTGCTGGCACGGTTCCCTGGCAGCAGCCTCCTAGTGCCAAGGCCATCCTGGAGTTACAGCTCCAGATGCCACATGGGGCTCTGGGTAAACTCACGTGAGGGCTCGGAGCACTGCTCAGAACTGCTGCCCTTTGCACCTCTTATCCAACAAAGGCAGGGATGCAGATGCAAAGCCAGCCTGCTGGGATGGTGGTCAGGAGGCCATCTTCCTCCTCCCTTGACAGCCTACCAGCCACATGGGTATGCTGGCCTTGCCCCAGCATCTCTTAATAATCTCTAATAATCCATAATAATCCAGACAGATTATTTGTTGGGTTTTTTATTCATCTGGGTGCCATGGTTGTTTTGTAGCAACCTTGACACATGATTGAGAACAGGAAAAATGCCCAGGTTGCATTTTGATGCTGTAGTGCATTGTTATTGCATCAGGGAATAAGTCTTTCCTTCACTTGCTCAGCAGTGTATGAAGAAGTTTCTGCTTTTCCTTTTGGATGGTGAACACAGAGGGAAGAAAAATGGGTAGTTCAAGTAGGTTCATGGCTTTCATCACCACTGCTGAAATGAGCCTGATTCAAGTGAGTTTGTCAGCAGCCAGGGCTTACCTTCTAGCCTGCACTGTGCTGGGTAGCCTTGCTTTTGGAAGTGCTGCTCACATAAGGGTGTTTGCAGCTCGGCTGTGGCTGTCCCAGTCTAAGCTCTGAAATGTGCTGCTAATAAACCAGGGGTGCAGTTTAGCCTCACAAACAGATAAAACCTATTAATCTCTATTCCTGCTCAAATCATATCCAGTTCCTGGTCTTCAATTTGATTTCTTCTTGCTCCCACAAAATTGTTTCTTACTTACTGCAGGATTTACTGGGGCTGACTGCTCTGAAACTGATACTGTGCCTCTTTTCTTCCCTCCCCATCAGGGAGGGGGCTGAGGGTTGCCCATTTAGGGCTGATGGTTGGACTCGATGATCCCAAGGGTCTCTTCCAACCTAAATGATTCTGCGATTCTATCAGGAAGGATGGATTTTTGAAATCTTCAACTTTCTTAGAAAACGGTTGATTTATTTTCTAGGGAAAAGAATTATCTACTTTAAATGTTCATTTTGTTATCCAGTATGCCACTGAAATCAGAATGACATTTCTTGAAACTATCTCCTCTGCTAAATGAGGAATGGTTCCTCCTCTTGTGAGCTAGAAATCTGCTCCCATATCAGTGGCTAAACTTGCTCATGCATCGCTGCTAGGAAAGTGTTGACCAGGCAGGGACCCGCCACAAATACCAATGGAAAGAGCTGATAGCAATCTTATCCCTACTCTGTAAGCACAGAGACTGCCAGGCAGTAAAGCAAGACTATTGGGACTACACCCCCCATGAAGGCAAGACACAGGCTGAATGGTCAAACCTTGCTAGATTGCTTCAAAAGAATCATGGCCAGCAGGTGGAGGGAGGTGATTCTGGCCCTCTGCTCCACTCTGGTGAGACCCCACCTGGAGTATTGTGTCCAGCTCTGGAGTCCTCAGCACAGGCAGGACATGGACCTGTTGGAAGGGGTCCAAAGGAGGCCATGAAGATGATCAGAGGGCTGGAGTACCTCTCCTATGAGGACAGGCTGAGAGAGTTGGGGTTCAGCCTGGAGAAGAGAAGGCTCCAAGGAGACTTCAGCCTTCCAGTACCTGAAGAGATCAGGAGGGACTCTTGATCAGGGACTGTAGTGACAGGGTAAAGGGTAATGTTTTTAAACTGAAAGAGGGGAGATTTTGATTAGATCTTATGAAGGAATTCTTTCCCGTGAGTGCGGTGAAACACTGGAACAGGTTGCCCAGAGAAGCTGTGGATAGAGTTACTCATTCTGCTGAATCTTAGGCCTGAATGTTCAAATGGTGTTGCAGGAAGTTTTTCATCTGTGTGGGACCAATCCAAAAGTAGGTTTTAGCAATGCTTGGCTCAGTTTGGTCGCTCTGGGTGACCTGTTAGAGCTAAAAACACTTCTTTGTTGTTGGTTTTTTTTTTTTTGTTTAACCAAAAAGGTCTCAAAGCTAAGCTAGGATGAGAATCTTCTAGGGTCGCTGTCTAGGAAGGGTCTAGGGTCACTTGCTGGCCCTGTCAGAAACCCTCTCACAGACAACTCACAGCAACCACGTCTGGGCACCCAAGACGTCATTGAGGTCTGAGAGTGTGGCCACAGTAAGAGGTATCCATGCTCAGAACTGACAAATTTCTAAGTGCAACCTCTGCTCCAGTTCTGAAGAGAAGACAAAGCTGAGGGAGGAAGCTAAATTTTAAACATGGCTTTCCATGATGTTGATACTCAGCACTGTGGGAAAAGGTGAATGGGGTGAGTGAAGGACTCAGGTACCTTGTTGCTTCTTTCTCCAGGGAAGTCATTGTCCACCGTTTGGCTAGTGAATGTGCACGCTGTGCTTCTCCTTTTGGAGTGGTGGCAAACTGGAGAAACGAGGAATCAGAAATGTCTGGGTTTGTGAAGTTTCCTAGTCAGTCAGCAAGCTGAAGCTGCTTGCATTACTGCAGGAAACACGGAAGTTCAGTTCCCTTCTGTTTAATGAGTGCTCAGCCAACACTTTTCAGGACGGTCCTGTTTTCTCTGCAGACAAAACTGTCTGATTCCTAGGCCTGTTTTAATGTTCCCCTATAAATCATTGCCTGAAATCTGCAGCTTGTGCTGCAGCTTTTACTGCTTAGGCTTTTGGATTTTGTTTAGTTTTTGATGTACTTGCCTGAAACGATGGAACACGAAAAACATGACTCTTGCGGTCTAAAACCATGAGAGAATGAAGGATCATGTTAGTACTCACCTTTGAAACCACTCTTCTGCCTTTAAACAACAATTGCCATGATTTTTGTTTACTCAGCATTTCTATTTGTTGTGTGCCTGGTTCTGCTGGAATTCTAGTGGCCTTACAACAGGTGAGTGCAAACTCACTTCTCATAAAATCTCTATGTAAATATTCAGCTCGTTTAAATATTGAGCAGCAGAGGGAACCTCTTCCTCCTCTTCTGGTAATGCAGCCTTTCTCCTCCCACCTTTCTCTTTCAGTCTCCTAAGAAACACTTTGCTCTGAGAAGTCCTGAATGCCATTGTGTTCAGTGGGGATTGTTATTGCCCGGGGTGTGAATAATTGCAATGGCTTGGTGGCATTACAGCCAGTCACACCTTGTCACCTCTGTAACTGGAAAGGAACCGGTAGCGCTACGGGGTGCTAACTCAGTCATGTGGATAAATTCTCCAGAGCACAGAAACTAAGAAGGGCCCATTGCAGATGCACCTTTTGGAGGAGACCCAAGTAATGCAAACGTCACCACAACGTCAAGCTCCAATTAATCTTAAATTAGCTGGATTAGTGTTTGGGCATATGGCCAGAAGAGCACCTTCTTCCCTGATAAATTCAAGCCCCTAAAAATGGTTTGCTACAAAACAAAGAATTTCTCAGAGCAGCACGAAACACAGTGAGGTAGCTGGGAAAAAAAACAAGGGCTTGCTGTGACTTGTGACAAGCATGAATGGGTTTGATGGTGCAAGGACATGTTTCTCTGAAGGAGCTAGGCAGGTTCCTGCAGTCTCTGGTCCTGCCTCGTGGCTCATTGCATAAGGTTTGAAGAGCAGTGTGTGTCCCACCAGTTTGGTACCTGTTGCTTTCTCAGAGCCAGCCAGAGCAGGATCTGCCATCACAACTCTACAAAAGCAAAAACTGCTATTGCTGCTCTCAGAACATTTGCATTTCTCCTTGTTCCCTTGCTTTTGGTTGTATTCAGAGGTCAAGCCACGCCAAGGAGATGTTTGTTTGGTTTGTATACAGAGGAGCGGTGGGAGTAAGGGTGAGGCAGGAGGAAGAGGAGGAGGAGGGGTAACTTGTTTTGTGGAATACAAACTCCAGGCATTTGATAGGGATTAAAAAATTGTTTATTCCTGTAGCTTGTACACAGTTTTATTCAAATGCTACGAGGTCACAAGCAAAGAAGTTCATGTAACTATTCTGGGCCTGACCTGTTCATTAGTAAGAAAATGCCCCATTTGAAAAATACGTTAATGAAGTCATATTAGGCCAAATTACCTGTGGCTTTGGGAATGTGTAAACCAAAGCAGTGTCTTTTATTGTCTGAATTGAGGCAGTTGGAAAAAAAATCACAGAGTGCTATGGAGTTAGAAGGGACCTCTGGAGATCATCTAGTCCAACCCCCCTGCCAAAGTAGGTCCACCCAGAGCAGGTCCCACAGGGGTGTGTCCAGGTGGGTTTTATGTATCTCCAGAGACGGAGACTCTACCACCTCTCTGGGCAGCCTTTGCCACCCTCAAGGTCAAGAAGTTCCTCCTCATGTTTAGATGGAACTTCTTATGTACAAGTTTGTGCCTGTTACCTCTTGTCCTGTCCCTGGGCACCATTGAAAAAAGACTGGCCCAATCCTCCTGACACCCACCCTTGAAGAATTTATAGGTGTTAATCAGATCCCCCCCTCAGCCTTCTCTTCTGCAGACTAAAAAGGCTCAAGTCCCTCAGCCTTTAAAGTAGATGAGCTTCCACAGAATTTGGGGAAGCTAGAGATGGATTTCAGTCCCAGGGCAGAGGTGGCATTGCACAGTCACAAAGGAAAAGGGATGCACCGAGAGAAGGGGGAAGGCAGTGGAAATCTCAAATGAACTCAAATGGACAACTTTCTCAGCCTCCCTTCAATCTATACGGGTCACATCTATCCTTCAGGAAGACAACACCCTTCTTCACTGGAATGGGTTTGGGTATATTCTGGTGTCAGCAAGAATGTGATTTGGGTCTTGCCCTTTTGAACGGTGAGAGTTTGTAGGATACAAACTCCAAACAGTCCCTGGGGAAAATTCCTGCACGGGCTCGTGCACCTTTCACAGCAGCGTCTGTCCCATCTGAGGAGTGGCAGTTTATTAATAATTACACTGTTTAATTCAAATTTATGATGGGCTATGAATGTGGATACAAAGTACAAACCCTTTGCCCTGCAGGGAGCCAGTTTCGAGCTGTCAAAACCAGGCATCCCGTTTTCTTTCTAATTACTGAGAGTATCTCCTTCATTAAGGACAGTCCATTTAAAGGACTAATTATGCAACCTGTGCTCAGATGTAAACACTCACGGCCTGGATTGCAGTCCAGTTTTGCCACTTGACACCAGCTGAGCATTTGGCCCAGTGTTTTCTCCAGGCCCAGGGAGACAATCAGCAGGGGTTTTGCCCTAGAATGCCAGAGGCTGGTGAGGAGGACTCTTCAGCAAGGTTGTGAGTCATCCATAATGTTCTTCAAGCTGCAGTTTTCAGTCTTGGATGCCTGAAGCCATACACTTAAATGACAGGGAACTGAATGGGAACTGCAGGTGGTGGCAAGTAGATCTGAAAGTCAGGCTTTTAATTAAGTCTCCAAATATGAATTTCAGCGCCTGCATTAGAAATTCTGCTTCAAACCGTGCTCAGTTCTGCATGGCTTGAACCACATCGTTTAACCCCAATTCCTTACGCTGGGAAAGATGCTGCTCTGCTGGGCATTTTTATGAATTTCTGAAACGGGAACGAATTCCTGGAAGTGCTTGCAATTTCTGTTTGCATTCTTGTGAGTGAGAAAACCACTCAGCTCTGTCAGGTTTCCTTCTTCAGCAGCTGTGGCGCTTGCAGGGTTACCACGTCAGTCAGTTATAATCTTATAATTATATGTTGGAATATTAATGGCATTTGTAATGTCTTTTTTCCTTTCTGTGCCAGACTATCAAGAAATCTATTGCTGAAAAACTGCTATAATTTTCAGTTACTAAATGAGCATAAAGAAGACAAGGCCAAAGAAAAGACTTGTTAGCAGTTTTCTCCACATGGAGTTGTTAGTCGTTATTTCTGCTTACTTTCTAGCAGCAGGAGATGTGTTCATGGAGGAGAACTGAGAGGGTGGTATAAAAACTGCTGTATATATGTACACCACTGTATATATACTGCTGTATATATGTATACCACTGCTATATATGTATATACTGCTGTATGAAAAGCTTGGAGATTCACTGTCCCTTGAATCTTGCATCTCCCTAAGACAAATGCACCTTGAAAGGGTTTTCCCTTTTTTCCCCCCTCCCTGCACCCCTTTTTCTTCTCTTTCTCCCTTTTTCCTTTTTTTCCTCCCTGCAGCTCTGCCTCATCCCATCCCCTGTGCAGAGCAACTCCCAAGGGATCTCGGCTCAAGGTTGCCTTTGAATTTTCATAAGTTCTGCAGTGCAGGCAGGGCTCAGGGAAAGAAAACTTTGTAGTTGTTTCTGAGTTGATTTTTTTTCAGAGGAGTCTGAATACACACAGATTGCTGCTCTCTATCCAGGCCATACTTTTCCTGGAGTGAAAGTCCTCTCACACCTGGGCAAGGGTGAAGAACAGCTGTGTAGAAGAAAGCGTTCCATGTGTTGTGGGATCAGTTAACATTTCCACCACCACCGAGTGTGTAAAGCTTGAAGAAGTATGTAAATATAATTGTATTTACTGCAAAGCAGGTTATTAGGGCCAGGTATCTTGCTCACATAACTGCCTGTGGCTTTGATACCACCTGGCTTTGCCTGTAAAAATGAGAGGTAGCTAAAATTACATAAGCTGGATTTAAAAATTGCAGTAATCAGTGGTGCAACTTCTAATTTTTAAGAGCTGTAAATCAAGGCCCCTTTGAACATACTGTCTCCTTTAAATAAATTTTGAGGAGGTGTAGGAACTTAAGATAGTGGAGGGCACCTAAACTGGTTTTCTCCAGCTTGCTCCCTGCTGCTTCAAGCTGCCCAGGGTATTTATTTGCCACACTCCTCTTTTTACCCCACGGTTGCCGTTGGCCAGCCTGTGTGGTGGCATTGCAGATACCCTCCTGTGAAAGGAGGGGTGCTTCTGCTTACAAAGCAAAAAAGCTAGGAGTTTTCTAAATCTTAGCAGGTAGTGTCTGAGCCTTCCTGTTGGAATTTGTTACTTGATTTATTGCCATTGGTTATATTCCAATACATAAGCATGCACTCACTGTCATGCTGCAATTACAGGGTTGGGGTTTTTTTTTTATCCATAAGACTAAAACTGAGATCTGCAAAGTTCCAGAAGCTTCAGTGGATGCCTTGACTTTATGTCCCAGTAAAGCAGAAAAAAGCAGAAAAGTAAAGCAGAAAAACCCAGGCATCTCGAGCACATGTGCAAGTCTCTGCAGGATTTGGGTCTCATTCCTCATACTTCTGCTGGTGCCAGAGCAGCAGGTAACAAAGGAGTGAGATTTAAAAAATAAGTCAGAAAGGACTAATAAAAATGCAAAAAAAAAAGATGTAGGGGTGATTACTGATTGTACTTTCAATCATGCTGCAGGTGGCCAAACTGCTCAATTCTCAGTGTTCAGCAGCATTAATGGTTACAAAAAGTCTTGTGTTTGCATAGTTGCTGCCATTCACCCTCCCCGTTTTGTTTTTTGGGGGGGATCACTGTTCATCTTCAAGGCATTTCAAGATAACACAGGCTGGGATTTTCCTTGACTCATTTCATGCATGCCCGATCTCGGTGTAAATCACTGGCTTAGATACTGCCCGCTGTGCTGTCCCAGCAGGACAGAAAGTAGCTTCTTTCACCTGGGGGGCAAATGATTGAAAAACCTCAAATTTGTCCTCTCCAGACTGATCTGGGTACTGCATTTTGTGAACATGTTATCTGTGGCTTGTTTTACAGAGCAGAAAATTAATGTCAGAATATTGTTCTCATACTCATAACGGCTTTATATTCAAATTATCCCAGGCAGATATGCACAGTTGCAAATATGGTATGAAAAGCTGCCCTAAGCCTAATGCCCTGTTTTTAGAAAGTTAAGCATGGAGCTGTGATATGATTTGCATTTGAAATTCCCAAGATGAGAGAAACTGGCTAAAATTGTGGGCCATAATTCATGCGTCAACAATGGTACCAGCAAGTGATGTGCTTTGCTATTCCATAGCAATCTGAATGCACACAGATTGGGTTTAGACCTTGGCACCAGAAAGTCCTTTTGAAAAATTACATGCCAAACCCTCCAATATTAACAGAGTACCACAACTGTTTTATAAGGTAAAACACATCCTTTCTGCCTGCTTCTTAGTACATGCTGGCTCTTTCCATCTCATTTTCAATCACTGTTGAGGCAGGTGGGAGGTCTTCTGCTCGAGGTGAGCGTGTAATGACATCTGGGGTTGCTGGAATTGCTAGTGAGAGGCAATGCCAGGCAGAGACCCTGCTACTTGGCAGCTACTTGGGAGCATTTTAGTACCAGGATTATTTTTATTATTTTCCTGATGGGAGTGTAATTTTTTCTGAGACTGTGAATTGATGGAAAGAGCTCTGGGTTGCAATAAGCAGTGCAATAAGCATATTCAGCTATTCATAATCTGAGCAGTGTCAAAAGTCAGTTTTGTCTGCAGCAGGATATCCTTGTGCTCTGGCAGAAGCAGCAAGCTAAAATGGTTAGAAGTGAAACGGTGGCCAGTTACTTAAACAGCAAAGCCCTAAAGCTACCCCAGGGCATATATCTGCGCAGGTAGCCCCCATCATGTTCATCCTGTCCTCTCTCTGCTGGATTTTTTCCTTTTACAGGCTACTGGAGGTAGGGGTCGGTCTCTTCTCCCAAGGAACAGGCGATAGGACAAGAGGAAATTGACAGGACAAGGGGCTTTAAATTGGAAGAGGGAAGATTTAGATTAGATACCAGAAAGAAATTCTTTGCTGTGAGGGTGGTGAGACACTGGAACAGGTTGCCCAGAGAAGCTATGGCTGCCCCATCCCTGGAGGGGTTCAAGGCCAGGCTGGATAGGGCTTGGAGCAACCTGCTCTGGTGGGAGGTGTCCCTGCCCAGGGCTGGGGGGTTGGAACTCCATGATCTTTAAGATCCTTTCCAGCTCGAACCATGCTATGATGCTGTGAAGTGGCCTCAAGTTGCCCAGGGGAGGTTCAGACTGGATATTAGGAAAAATTTTTACATGGTTATTAAGGGTTATTAAGCCTTGGAATGGGTTGCCCAGGGAAGGGGTTGAGGCACCATCCCCGGAGATATTGAAAACGCGGGTTGCCATGGTGCAGAGTGACATGGGTTAGTGATGGGTTTTATCAGAGTTAGGTTGATGGTTGGACTCGATGACCTCAAAGGTCCCTTCCAACCTAGACAGCTCTCTAATTCTATGGTATTTGAGGTAGTATTTATTTCAGAGAGACGTTCCTCATAACACTTTCCTTGGCTTTGAAGGTTAATAAAAATCCAGGCCTTTATCTGCCAATGGGTTCCCGCTGTGCCAATAGCTCAGACCTGTTGTCCTGCAGGGAGGGTTTATTCTCTGTCACCGCCCACACGCACCTCCGGTTGGTGGGAGCAGGTTAGACTTGTTTATGCCGGAGCATTCAAGAAAGCAAAGGATGAGCTGCTAATCCCGATTGTTTTCTAAAAGTGTGAAGTAAAAAAAAGCCCGCCCCACGAGGCGGTTTTAAGCTGTGCAAATGGCTTGTTTTTCTTTCCGATGCTTTTGGCGTATAAAGAGAGGAATTGGAGTGGTTTTGAGGTCTGACACCTGGGATCACAGCCACAACAAATAGTTCAGTTTCAGCCCCAGAAACCTAACCCAAACTGTTTATAGTGAGAGAAACACAAACACAGTGCTTGTGTGCACAAGTTTAACTGTACAAAACTGGTTTTCTCTCTTAATTAACCTTCCCCCTGTGTGTTCTTCAAGTATTGTCTTCCTAGTTGGATTTTCAGCCTCACTGAACTCTTTAAACTTCTCGCTCCCATTAAATCAATATCAACTACATTAGGCTGCAGAGCTGGCTTCTCTAGTTATGAAGACAATGTTTGCTAAATTTCTTCTTCTGAGTTTATTTTAAATTATTTACCGTGTCCCATTCCTACAGATTAGAAACCTTTTGCCTGTGATTTCTTCTGTTCTTTTTTTAAGGGTAAGGGGGTGGAATTGAATTTGTCAGTAAAAGCTTTGGCTCTGTTTGTTGTGCTTCTCTGAGGGGTTGCAGATACTTATGGAGAAGAGCTCATGTACGTGAGAGTGTGAAAGGGGATGATGGTTTTGCAGGCAGGATAAGCTACGCTGCATTTCCCACAGGATCAGAGTGCACTTGGGCAGTGGCTGTAGAACTGATGTTCTGTTGTTTCCGCTACAAGATTCTTGTGTGAGCCCAAGAGGATTAGCACAAAGGTTGAACAGAACTTAAAAATGCAAAACTTACTAGTGTGGGTTGACTTCCAGTTATCCCCCCCTAGACGAGGTGTAAAGATTAATGAAAACTTTTACTAAAACAACTCTAACTCGGCCCTCTGATGCTCTCCTTGAGAAATAAGCTGGCATTAGGCTATAGCTGTGTGAAGAAAGGTGGGCTGTGCCGTAGCCAGCTGTGGGCATGTCTTATTCTGAAGTAGCTGTGAAGCAGATGAAGCCCCGAGTGGTGAAACAGCCTCATGTAGACCGTGAGGTTAGAGTGGTTGCTGCAGAGTACTGCCACTGTGCCTGTGTGTGCCTTCACCAAGGCAAAAGCTGCCCAGGCTTTTCTGCAGGACTCTTGAGAAACCCACATGTAGGAAGCAATGCTGGGGAGAGGATAAGCATCATTCTGTGGCAGAGCAACAGAGAGCTGAGGGGTGGTTTTGGTACCTTAATCTGCCAATGGCCCATAAGGTGAAGTGATATGAAGAGTCCTAATGGTTTGGAAATCAGCAGCTACAGAGAAAGATGCTAAGCCCAAAGAATGAAGAAGCATGTGGCTTGGGTATGCTCTCAGGGTCCATAATTATTCTTCAGATTATTTCTGCTGCGTTAAAGAATAATAATTCATCATAATGATTTTACATTTTCAAAACCAGCCTGTGCACTTGTGTATTGACGAGAGGTATGGTTTGAAGTTGCTGATGTGGCTGGTTGTCTGGGGAAAAGCATGGCCAGGCTGTTTTGTGTCCCCAGGAGAGCCTTTTCAGGTGTGTAGGGTGGGTTTATAGGCCTGAATTCTTGGTTAGGTTTGTGAGTCAGGGTCTGGAACCTCAGCCCAGGACAACCTAGGGCTGTCAGTGCATGGGGTCGTGAGATGTAAAGACCTACTGGAGCAGCTTGACTGTCTGTATAGGGTGAATTAGATCAGCAGGTCCTGTGTATGTAGCTGCCACAGGATTTGTGTGAAGCTAACAGTATAGATGAGAATCAGAAGGCACAATGTCCTTTGAACCGTCTGTTGGTTCGAGTCATTTTATCAGGGAACCTTTCTGAAAAGCTTTGGGAGCCTTTGACTGTAGTCTCAGCTGGCATCATTTATTGGAAAGAACTTGCATGGCATGAGAATTACCTGTATAAAGATGGGGTGCCCTGGAGAGCTGCCTCTCAGCCTGCCATATGCTCAGGTGATGATCCAACCCAACTCAGCAGAGGAGCTAGCTGTTGTTCAATACACGCTTTGTAATCTCACTGATAAAATTATCAGTTGTCATAACATCCAGGCACCTGTGTGGCTGCATGTGGACTCAGCCATCGCAGGGGGTGTTGCCTTAGAAGGAGGAAAGAACTTCTCTGGAGGGCATTTCTTTGAGACAAAGTGTTTATTTTCCAGCATAAATCGCTTTCTCTTTAGGCACAGAATTTTTCCTTCCATGATCTGTCTCACCCACCAGTCTGTAAGACAAACTGCCTGGAATGAATGCGTGTTGGGAATGACCAGCTAGACCAAAGTGTACTGACTGGATGGATTTGCTGTATCACTTCATACATCCAGTACCTAGACTGCATGCTGCACCTCTCACAACTGGTGCCTTCATGGGCCTTAAGCCATTTTCACCTTGTCTCATCTGCTGGTTTTGATACTGGCACACGTGGCTATACATACCTGCTAGTGATTCAGCTTAAGGTTTATTCTAATAGCTCTGTTGCCTGCACAACCCTCCTCACAAGCCCTAGATTTTTTCACCTGGTGGGAGGAGAAAAGCACATCTTGTCCTTTTTTAACGAGGGTCCCCAAAACACCAGGATCTGCAAGTAAACACAGGGAGAAAGGAGCCCCCTTAAGACCCTTCTCCATTTATTTTGGGGCTCCTCTGAGAAACTGCAGAATTACCAAAGTGAGTTGTGTCCCTTTTGTGCTTGCCTGTGCTGAGTGAGGCACAGGGCTGGCTCTGCCCAGAGAAGCTGCTGTGGGAGCTGCTGTTCAGTGAATTGGGCAAGGATTTCCCCAGAACCAGAATGTCCCTGCCCTTTCCAGGGCAGTTCAGCTCATTCCTGTAACTGCACCTGCGTCAAGGAGGTTTTGACTCCGCTTTGCTGTGCCAGTACTGATGAACTGAAATTTCCTGAGATGAGCCTTAAGGAGTCTGACAATAATTCTCTATCTAGTTCAGATAAATAGTACACACAGTTTTAAGACACCAACAGGTAGGGCCAGCCATCTAAACTCCACTGGGGCCAGTTTTAAAGCCCAGGTTTTAAATGATAGAGGCTGCTTGGTTTAACTGCCACCAGAGTGGTGTGCCTAGACATCGTGCTGTGAATAGAGAGGATACTTCTGAGCCTCTCTCGAGATGTTTTAGATGTACAGCTGCCTTCAGGAGCACCAACAGGCACTATTTAGCCTTGCTTAAAACCAGAGTGGCACTTGCCTAGCTTTCAAAGACAGAAAACCTTAAGAGCAGTTTGTTTTTATATCCCTTCAAGCCTCTTACAACAAAGCTGCCAAATAATTGTGGTGTGATTGGTATCCTATATGCACAGCAAGGGAAAACCCCGACTTTAACTTATCAGGAATCACAATTTTTTGTGTAATTTTTTTTTTCTTTTTTTTTCCTGGAAATACCTAATTAAGCAGAGAACTAGAGCGCATGGACTTGTGGAAGTTTTATTATCAGGCCTCTTTATCCTCTTAAGCATCACTGAAAGTCAAATGTTATAAACCCCTCAAAGCTGTTGAGTGCCCGGTGGGGTAAAGAAGTGTGCCTCTTAACTGGCAATTTTCTGACACTTGCATCACAAAGACAACGTTGTTCTCGGTGCTTTACAGCTGCTGGTTAGTGTGAAAACCCACTAAGTGTGAGAACCCGATAAGTGAAACCCTTTCAGAACCTTTGTGCCCATTGTTTCCAGTCATTCACCAACACTCTGCTGTGAAAATCTAGTCCTGCTTGGCCAAGGAGGGTACATTCAGGAAATGCTGACTGATTGCTACTGGAAAACTATTGGTAGCATCTTTTCTTAAACCCTCAGGACACTATTTCTTCTTAAACGACTGAAATATTTTAGATCAAACTGGAGCGATCACACTTAACAGGGCCAAGCATTTTACTGGCTTTACCAGGTTGGGCAACTCAACAGATGTCAGATATATATTAAATATTTAAGCTATAATGTGGGTTTTTTTTTTCCACAATGCAGCTGTATGCTTTGTCAGGCTTCCCTGTTATCAAATATTTACATGTGTGACTCCGTGGTACATGCAAATGCACTGTGTCAATAGAAAGGCTGGGACTACCCTTAGCGATTTTTTCCTCCTTTTGTTTGTCAAACAGTTTAAGAATAATGTCATTCCAAAAATTATAAGACTGACTTACCAACAGTTTGGAAGTTACTGGGAGGAAAAGAGGAAGGCAGACACACAGAGCAGGATCCCATAAACCTCTGTTCTGTGTATGTGCCTGTGTATGTGCCTTTGAAGCTTTTTTTTTATATATATAATTTCCTACCTTAGTCTGTAGTCAACAGGCAAATTGACTTGCTGGAAGGACTGCTGGAAGGAGGATCCCAAAGGGTGGTGCTCAATGGAGTTCAATCCAGCTGGTGGCCGGTCACAAGTGGTTCCTCAGGGCTCAGTACTGGGGCCTTTCCTTTTTAATATCTTCATTGATGATGTCGATAGGGACATAAAAAACACTATCAGGGAGTTTGCAGATGACACTAAGTTGGGTGGGAGTGTTNCTGGAGAATAAGGCTTATGAGGATCGATTGATGGAGTTGCGACTGTTTAGTTTGAGGAAGAGGAGGCTGAGGGGAGACCCCATCCCTCTCTACAACTGATTGAAAGAGCATTGTAGGGAGGTTGGTGCTGGTCTGTTCTCACAGGCAATGAGAGATAGAACAAGAGGGAATGGCTGCAAGCTGCAGCAGGGTAGGGTTAGGCTGGACATGAGGAAAATGTTTTTCACAGAAAGAGTAGTCAGTCGGTGGAATGGGCTGCCCAGGGAGGTGGTGGAGTCCCCATCCCTGACTGTGTTTAAGAGTAGATTAGATGTGGTGTTGAGGGATCTGGTGTAGGGGAGAACTTGTAGAGTAAGGCTGATGGTTGGACTTGATGATCCCAAGGGTCTCTTCCAACCTATATGATTCTATGATTCTAAGGACATGGTGTAAAACTGATGCTGCTGGAGATCTGACACAGTTATTTAAACCCACAAACTACATTTGCAAACAAATCATCCATGAGTTTGGATGTTTGTGAACCAATCACCCATGAGTTTGGATATAGACCGGGTTACGTGTAAGGATGATCCTGACTAATCCATTACTGGGACAACACCTTACGGTGTTCAAGGCATTTATACTATAGAACCTTCTCTCTCCCTGCATTGATTTTGTTATTCCCCTCTTGTACAGGTTTTAGGGAGCAAGCCGGCGCTTCCCGAATGTGGTGATGATGATGATGACCGGGCGGATATTACAAACAGGAGAAGTGCTAAACTGTATATGGTAAGTGATTTATATTTCCTTTAGGCAGGTACACTCAACACTATTCGTGCACGTGGTGCCCTCATACCTGGAGTTCTGACCTAAGTTTCAGAACTGCGGTTTGTGAATTAATTTGCAGCCGATGGACATGTTTCTCAAAGGATGTCAATCAAGACAGCCCAGGTAATTTGGGGGAGAAAAATGGACTGTAGTCCTATTTACTCAGAAAACAAGTTAAGCATGGCCTATGAACCACCCAGTGCAGGGCAAAGAAGAATTAACTGGTCTTAAACTATATTTATCGTCTCCTTGATTTTAAAAATGGGAGTTTTAGTAGTCATGTGATTTAGTTATTCTTAGCAGAGTTTGAGAGATTGGACAGTTATGTTATATTTTTCTGGTGTAGGGGAGAACTTGTAGAGTAGGGCTGCTGGTTGGACTTGATGATCTCAAGGGTCTCTTTCAACCTATATGATTCTATGATTCTAATAACTGGTCTTTTCAGTCATGCAGGAGTGAATTTTCACAGGTTTTAAAGGTTTACATGAACTTACAGTGGTGATAAGGGATTATAAAGCAGATTCTCTAACAGGTCTTACATTACAGTTTCCAATTTAAAAACTGCAGGTTACAAATGTAGATATTTCACTTGCTAATCGCAGTGTAGGACTATGGTATTATAATTTCAAATGTTCTTGTTCAGCGCGTACGTACGTGTACCTTTGGCTTCAGCGTGGGTTGCTTGGTAGCAGAAGGTGACACCAGTAGGGACTCCACCAGTTCAGCTGATCGTACAGGAGGGAATATTGAAGAAAAATGCACATTTTTTTTACTTGTGAGATGTTCACTGAACGAGCGATTGAATCAATCGAAGGTGGAAGAGAAACGGGTTTATTGTAAGAACTTGTGAGACGCGGATCCAGCAAACTCACTAAAATTAGCACTGCATCTCCCTCTATTGGTTGGAAAATGAAATGAAACAACAAAACTGAATCATTAGCCTGCCTTGCTTTCCAGCAGCACACAAATGGCATACAGCCTTATGGCTACTGATTTTAATAGCAATTATGGGAGCAGAAATTAATTGAATAAAAAAGCCCGAGCCAGTGTAAATTTGAAACGGTTGCTTTCTTAGGTGTCAGATGCGAGTGGATCCATGAAGGTGTCCGTGGTAGCAGAGGAAAACCCCTTCTCCATGGCTATGCTCCTGTCTCAGGAGTGCTTCATTTTGGACAATGGCGCTGCAGGGAAGATCTTTGTCTGGAAAGGTAAGGGATCGCTCCTGTCGTAAATGCAGAAGCTACAGGGGAATATCTAGGGAGTCAAACACAACACCCTGGGGACACTGGCAAGGATTTAATGGTGGCTGGACACAGTGCCCTGCAGAGTTCTTCCCTGGGGAGGTAAAAGGACAAGGTCTGCTCATGTGAATAAGGGCCTAAAGATCAAGTCCTGCCCATGGATCTTGGCTATTTTGGTGGCACCTTGGGTGCATTGGACTACTCTGTCCAGTTCTGGGCCCTCCAGTTCAAGAAAGACAGGGAACTACAGGAGAGAATCCAGGGGAGGGCTATGAAGATGATCAAGGGGCTGGAGCATCTCTCTTATGAGGAAAGGCTGAGAGACCTGGGTCTGTTTAGCCTGGAGAAGAGTAAAAGGGGATCTCATCGATGCTCATAAATATCTAAAAGGTGGGTGTCAAGAGGATGGGGTCAGGCTCTTCTCAGTGGTGCCCAGTAACAGGACAAAGGGCAACGAACACAAGCTGGAACAGAAAATTCTGTCTGAAAATGAGGAAAATCTTCCTTACTTTGGGGGTGCCAGAGCCCTGGAACAGGCTGCCCAGAGAGGGTGTGGAGTCTCCTTCTCTGGAGATAATCAAAACCCACTTGGATGCCTTCCTGTCCAGTCTGCTGTGGGTGAACCTGCTTTGACATTTGGCAGGGGGCTGGACTAAATGATCTCCAGAGGTCTCTTCCAACCCCTACAATTCTGTGATCTGTAAACCTGGGTGCTTAAATGCTTATCTAATTGCAATTATAGAGCAAACATAAAGAATCCTATAAGTTCTGTGTATTGTGATAAAATCTTTACCTTCTGGGCCAAAATCTGGACTCTGAGGGGTTGGTACTGGGTAGATATTATATTTCATACATTATTCCACAAAGGTGTGCAATGGAAAAGCGAGTGTCCCAGACACCAACTAAAAGCACAAACTTGCAAATACTTTGGTGCTTCTTTGTTTTCTTGTGAATGTTTGTGGTAACAACAGCGTTTTGTGGGAGCATCTGCAACTGCTTTAACTGAACATTTCCCAGGGGAACGTTACTGCTGGGGAACTGGGTCTGGACACTCCTTGTAACTGGATTGTTGTGCTGCCACTGCATCCATTGCTGAGGATCTCCCCCCTTCCTGCCTGAGGCAGTGTATTAATTATTTGGTGGCATTTCCATTTCCTTTTACCATGGGCAATAGCAA
Source organism: Jacana jacana (assembly GCA_013400555.1). Classification (NCBI taxonomy): domain Eukaryota; kingdom Metazoa; phylum Chordata; class Aves; order Charadriiformes; family Jacanidae; genus Jacana; species Jacana jacana. The sequence goes on from VZTM01032161.1 coordinate 132,035, forward strand.
ATAATTCATCGATGCAGTTGTCAAACTGCTGAAGTCGGTCTGGGAAGCACTGTAAGTGTTTTGCTGGAAAACTTTATTTGCAGTTAGGGAAACATCCTTTAACAGAGAGAATTTGGAGAGCACTGTGCTCAGAAAGCCCAAGGTCTACCTGACCCCCCCCATTCCTGCTTTTCACTCTCTACCTGCCAGCTCCTAGAACCAAGCCAATAAGATCAGGTATAAAAGAAATAAAATATAATTTAGGCCCTTTGCATGTGGCCCTTCGAGCTTCTCCATGCATCCTCACTTTCCTACTGTTGGCAACAATAAGGTATGGAAAAAACCCATTAGTCTGTGAGTCTCCCCCTCGCACTGGGAAGCTGCAGTTACCATCTCTGCTGGAAATCTTCAGACCACTAAGCCGAGGAGTGCGAATTACTTCCCTAATAGTCTCATTCAAAATGCAATACAATGAATATCTTATCAGAGCATGTTATTATTAGACCAAGAGGTCTTTGGAGTGTAGTTGTTGACAGCCAGGCCTGATACAGGATATCATCCCACAGAGCCTCTCAGAGGTGTCCAACACCGAGCAAGTGAAGGAAGAGCAGTGGATGGGGAAGGGTGGTGGTGAATTGCACAGCCCAGCCCATTGAAATGGGAGGTTATTTTACTCTGTAAAAAGGACTTTTGCTTCTTTTACTGTGGCACTGCCTGAAGAAGTGAAGGCAATTCTGGGCAGCAGCTTAATTTATCACATTGCAGCCCAGTAAGGGAAGATTCAGAGAAAAGAGCCAGGGTGCTCTCCTACCTTGAACCAAGCAGATGTTATGAATAGCAATTTTTGGTAGAGATACACTAAGCAAAAATCAATACCTCTTTTTTCCATTCCCCTTCCCCTGCCCCTTCCC
>VZTM01032161.1:133081-151015 GCA_013400555.1 Jacana jacana
TTCCCTTTCTAGATTTTATTTCATTCTGTTTTCCAAGATGAACTGTTTTAAAATGTCTGTGCATCTTTTTGCTCATGCTAGGTCCAGCATTTGTTCCAGACTCAGCTGACAGCAATGCTGAAAGGAACCTGGCTGAAGGGAAAAGACACCTTGGTTTTGCAGGGTCTGTGAGCTCATTGCCTTTTCCCACGTATCGTTATCCTTCTGTTTTCCCCAGGCAAAGATGCTAACACACAAGAGAGGAAAGCTGCCATGAAGAACGCTGAACAATTCATACAGCAGATGAACTATCCTGCCAACACACAGGTGCGATCTATTTATGAGATGATACCAGGAGAGCATGAGCTCTGTTAAAGGCCTTGCTTTTAAATTGGTAAAAAACCCCTATTTTAAGGTCTTACAAGACAATAAGGGCAATGTCTCACTCAGAAACAATTCAGGAAAGTTTCTGTTCTAATAACTTTGTCAGTTCTGTTTTCCTTCTACCTCATGTTGCGAGTGTTGATCTGGTTGAGGGCAGGGATGCTCTACAGAGGGACTTGGATAGACTGGATAGATGGGCCAATGTTAATGGCATGGCCTTCAACGAGGCCAAGTGCCAGGTCCTGCACTTGGGCCACAACAACCCCATGCATCGCTACAGGCTTGGGGCAGTGTGGCTGGAGCTGCCTGGTGGAAAAGGACCTGGGGGTGCTGGTCAACGGGCGGCTGAACATGAGCCAGCAGTGTGCCCAGGTGGCCAAGAAGGCCAAGGGCATCCTGGCTTGCATAAAGAATAGTGTGACCAGCAGAAGCAGGGAGGTGATTGTCCCCCTGTACTCAGCACTTGTGAGGCCACACCTTGAGTACTGTGTGCAGTTCTGGGCACCTCAACACAAGAGAGATATCGAGGTGCTGGCGCGAGTACAGAGGAGGGCTACAAAACTGGTGAAAGGCTTGAAGGTCTGGAGGATAAGTCTTATGAGGATTGATTAAGGGAGTTGGGATTGTTTAGTTTGAGGAAGAGGAGGCTGAGGGGAGACCTCATCCCTCTCTACAACTGCTTGAAAGGGCATTGTAGAGAGGTTGGTGCTGATCTCTTCTCATGGGCAATTAGCGATAGAACAAGAGGGAATGGCTGCAAGCTGCAGCAGGGTAGGGTTAGGCTGGACATGAAGAAAAAGTTTTTCCCAGAGAGAGTGGTCAGTCAGTGGAATCAGCTGCCCAGGGAGGTGGTGGAGTCCCCATCCCTGACTGTGTTTCAGAGTAGATTGGATGTGGTGTTGAGGGATCTGGTGTAGGGGATAACTTGTAGAGTAGGGCTGATGGTTGGACTTGATGATCCCAAGGGTCTCTTCCAACCTATATGATTCTATGATTCTATGATTCATGTGGCTCGTTTCATTTCAGATCCAAGTCCTTCCCGAAGGAGGCGAAACGCCGATTTTCAAACAGTTTTTCAGAGACTGGAAAGATAAAGATCAAAGCACTGGCTTCGGCAAAGTCTACGTCACAGAGAGAGTGGCTAAAATTGAGCAGGTTGAATTCGATGCCACCAAGTTACACGAGTCTCCACAAATGGCTGCCCAGCACAACATGGTAGATGACGGTTCGGGGAAAGTAGAGGTAACTTCTGTGTTTTATTAAATCGTATCCCACCTACCCAATTCAATCCATTACTTGTGATGGGATAAGCTGCTACTCTGGGTTTTGCCATTAAAACTGTTGTGTACAGTAACACTACATTAGTGGCAGCATTACTGCTACCACCAGAAAAGGTACTTTGAAGTAAAAAGTGAAGCTCTCTGTCAGCTGCATGCTGGGTGACGGCTTTTTGGTGCTTATGAACCATGTTGTACCAGCCACCGGCAGAAATCAAACAGCAGAAACATTTCCCCTTTTACACAGTAGCTTTTAAAGTTATATTTTAAATATGGTCCTTAGCCTAAAGAAAAACTTCACATCAGCTTGAAATCTGGAAGGGGAAAACTTGCCCTTGGAGTCAGAAATTACTTCTGCATCTTCATGTATGTCGCCGCTCTGCTTCTAGAGGAACCATCTTTGCCCCTCGTGTATCTCTCAGTGAGCCTGGATTTGGGTAGAAAAAGATGACCGACTGTACAGTCTTTCTAGATCCATCCCTATCCCACTGCAGGAGTATCTTTGGACTGCACGGGGCTGGCTTGGCAGTGTCCCAACACAGCCTCTTGAATGGAGGTCTGCCAGTTGGGATTTTGGTAAGACAAAGGAGCTATGAATACCTACAGGCTCATCGGTGCATTTTCTGGGTTCCTGACCTCGCACTTGGGATGGTCTGTAGGCTTGGGCCAAAGCAGCTTAGATCTGAAGCAATTTTTACTGTATAAATATGGCAGAATGGTTTTGGACTGTGTTTAAAAGTAGATTGGATGTGGTGTTGAGGGATCTGGTGTAGGGGAGAACTTGTAGAGTAGGGCTGATGGTTGGACTCGATGATCCCAAGGGTCTCTTCCAACCTGAATGATTCTATGATTCTGTGGAGAGCAATTGTTAACTGAACTGGGCTGTGGTGAACCAAACAGGACGGAATGTGCCTAAGAGTGTGTTTTCTGGCTGCAGTGTGCCCCTCCCAAATGATATGATACTTCCATGATGAATCATAATGTGCTGTTCACGTCATATCGTCACCCTAAGACATGAAGAAAGTTCAGCATAGCATTATGAAGTCAGCATGTGGCATTAAAGCATCGAAGAAAAGCATACTGAAGTGGCTTGTGGATGGTCATTATCCATTCAGTCAGTGGTTACAGGGTCTATGTGTTTAATTTATGAGGAATTCATGGCTTTGTTCCATAACACTTGGGAACAGAAACAAAGGTCGCCGAAGGGATTGCACGGCAAATCACTGCTTGAAGAGTCTAAGGATGAAGTTCAGGGTTTTCCAGTGATTTTTTCTGTTTCCCCAGATCTGGCGTGTGGAAAGCAGCGGCAGAGTTCCCATGGAACCCGAGACGTATGGACAGTTCTACGGGGGTGACTGCTACATTATCCTCTACACTTACCCCAAAGGGCAGATCATCTACACCTGGTATGTTTGGTAGACTTCACACAGACCTCCAGCATATGGATGTTCTTTTATGGTGACTTTAATGCCCTTTGGAGTAGAACCAGGTGTAAATGCAAGGTGGTTTGCTGTGGGTTTGTTATGCAGTGTAAGCTCTGGAGTGTTTTGAAACTGGACTTCACTGTTGTCTTTCTCCTCGTCTTCCTCAGGCAAGGAGCCCATGCTACACAAGATGAACTGACTGCGTCTGCATTTCTGACTGTTCAGCTGGATCGGTTATTGAACGATCAGGCTGTGCAGGTTAGTGTCTTCTGGATTAAAACTCAATGGAGTATGCAATAGATGCAAATTTCAAGGAGAACTGAAAGGAGGAGATAGACCGGGAATGTCAACTGCTCATGGTCTGGATGGAGCCAAACGTCATGGGCTCCTTTAAAAGTCACCGGAGATTTCCCATTTGAATCATCCTTCCTGAATGATGAAAAGAAGACCTCTTTTCAGGGAAAGGCTACAGCTGGAAGATGACTAGGGACAGGCAGAGATTCTTCTAAGCAGCAGGAGATAAGTCTGTGCTTCCCATTTCTTAATTACCCAAGGAAAGGGCTTCCCCCACCCACCAAGGTACAGTTCATTCAGATGGCAGACCACACTTTGAGCTATTAATCACTTATGATTTATGCTAGAGATGATATTAAGGAAGGATTAGAATGCTTCTAGGTAATTACTCCTTGAAATATTCCTCACACATGTTCTATTTTTGGACAGAGTTCAGCACAATTTGGTCTTGCCTTGTACCTAAGGCCACCAACTAACACTGAAGCGATAATAATATTACCACAGACAACTGCAATAAGAATGTGTTTAAAAAGCTTTTTATTAAAGCTGAAGGAGATACATCTCCCTGCAATGGACGTGATACTTAAAAGTACTTTTAGCCTGCAGTGAATTTAGGAATTTATCTCTATATATGTATATATAAGTGTATATATACACCCAAATGTATACGTGTGCATTTGTATGCATATATATAGGTACCTGGAACAGGTTATCTGTGCTTAATGTCTGTATTAGCATTAGTCGAAGGGTTAAGGTGTACTATTTTGTGGTCAGTAGATGGCACTACAGTACAAATGAATATTAAAAAGCCGGTCCCCTACTTGCTTTGCAGGAGTATACTTCCCTCAGCAGGTTGTGGGTCGGATTTTTTCTGGTGGGATTATGTGGGTTTGGGTGTTTCTGATTTTTTTTGTTTTTGTTGTTGTTGTTTTGTTTTTCATTTTTAAAATCTTGCCTCAGTTTGGGACCTACATCATACACGTCCAAGCGTGTCCTTATCAGGCGACTGTACCAGCCTATCCAGCAGTGAGATAAGCAAAAGCACTGGACCCCACCATCCAGCATGACCACCGCTGGGCACCCAGGGCTGCCTGGCTGCAAAGGGCTAGGGCTCTCCACTCCTTCTCTGCTGGCTACACAGCCTGTCTCACTCCCTTTCTTTAGGCCTTATGGAAGGCCGGGAGTTGCAGCCCCCACCCTGGCACATGGTGCCAGGTTTTAAAGGAACAATCAATGGTTGTATGCAAATAACTTTCATCCTATATAAACTGTATAATCAAAAAGAGTTTGTTCTTTGTAGCTCATTCCTGAGATTCCAACAACATCTTTGCCATCTGTAATGGAATTCATTTTTGTCCTCCATGTTATCCCCTGCGAGATAGATTCCCTTCCAACTTTTTCATCTTCTTGCAGATAAAATGCACGCAGAACTAATGGTCAGGATGAATAACTGTTCTCTTCTGCTTAAACACAAGGCACCTAAACTTCCAAAATAGTTTTTCAGGGGAGTTAAGTCGCTCTATAAAACTCTGTGCAATGACAGTTCTTTTGAAAAAGAGTAATTTTCTTCTGACAGTAGATAGGAGCCATTTTAATCAGCTAAACGGTACGTTAGAAGTTTGAATCTTGTCTTTGTGTCAGTGTGATTGACAAAAAAATCTCGCAAATGCTCTAACTTTAATGTGTCTGGAACTATATTTTTAGCTGTTCTCAGCTTGCCACTTCTCATTCTTACTGACATATTTAGCATTATTGGCTAACATCCCCTATGCCGTTCAACACAGACCAAAAATAACTACTTTTGTTTCTTGTGTTGCATTTCTTTACGTTTGTACAGATCCGAGTCAGCCAAGGCAAAGAGCCTCCACATTTACTGAGCTTGTTCAAAAACAAACCCCTTATTGTCTACAAGGATGGGACATCCAAGAAGGAAGGTCAGAAGCCTCCTCCACCCACGCGACTCTTCCAAATCCGCCGGAACCTGGGAGCCATCACCAGGATTGCGGAGGTAAAGTCACCTCCTGTGAAACCAGCTATTCCCCATGGAAAGGGGGTATAGCTGCCCACGAGTCTCTCCAGCTAATATTCATGGGTGGTGGGAACACAGAACTCCAAATCACTGCTCTATGTGACCAACCCACTTAATAAATCAAAGAGAAAATGTCATAACTGGCTACAACCAACCTACATGTTTCAGAGGAAACGGTAAGAAAATGCCCAGTGAACACCGTCAGCTGGTAAAGAACAGACAAGGAATCAGCAAGCCTTATGAGACAGTCTTTTCTACAGCCAAACAGTCCTAAGTTCTGTCCTTCCTGTCAGTTCCCTCTTTCAAGTGAAATGCTTCTCTAACTTTTGTCGTAATAAATCCAGGGAAAAATTGAAAGAAAACCACTGTAGATGCTCGGTGTCTGTATGCACATTTTCTGTAAGCATGCAAAATAGCTGTCACATTCTTGAAGATATGAAGAATGAAACAATTTCTTTCTTGATCTAGGTTGATGTTAATGCAATGTCACTGAACTCCAACGATGTCTTTGTCCTGAAACTGCCAAACAACTCTGGCTACACCTGGGTAGGAAAAGGAGCAAACAGAGAAGAGGAACAAGGGGCTCAATACATCGCCAGCGTTCTGAAGTGCCAGACTGCTAAGATTAATGAAGGCCAGGAACCAGGTTGGTATGAACCCATGTAGTTGCTAACGGGCAACTGAGACCACACAGGGCTGCATGGAAACGCATTGTATCTGTATTGGACTAGGTGATCTTTTGAGGTCCCTTCCAATCCCTGATATTCTGTAGGCAGACACACATGCTCGCTCTGTCTCTTTGGAAATCCAGCCTGACATCCCACCGTGGAGATCTAGCCAGAACCTGCTGGTACACAAGCAAGTGCAATGCCTTGGAAGTCTGTAGGAACAGTCAGTAGCAGGACCTGCAGAAGAACGTGGTCCTTTCTTTACCACAAGTGACTTGGAGGGGAGAAAGACAGCACATTGCTCTCTCTAGGCCTCCAAGTGATACCTTTAATTGCTTTTTTGACAAAATGAGGGAAGAACCGTCAGAAAAACGCACCCGTCTTTGAGACAGCAAAGAAGATACAGTTTGGGGATTCTTAAAATAGTATGTAACAAGCTAAACCATCAAAGGTTAAATCCAATTCTATGTTGTGTATTTCAGAGGAATTCTGGAAAGCGCTTGGAGGTAAAAAAAACTATCAGACTTCATCACAACTCCTGACAAAGGCTGAAGATCATCCCCCTCGCCTGTATGGGTGCTCTAATAAGACTGGCAGATTTATTGTGAGTATGTGAGGGATACTTCCCCTCTATGGAATTATGTAGGCTTTGGTATATTTTGCCTTGGGAATCAGCAGCAGACATTACATGAGTTTGGGGATCTGGCTTAGTTAGCTGTGCTTGGCAAGAGATAGAGAGCTGAGGTTTGGTGCTTTGTATCATTCCAAATGCAAAGGACAGACAGAATAATTAATTCCACAGAAGTTTACAGGCAGGGCCAGCTCCAGCCTGGGACCAGAGGCTTGCAGATGTAAAAAGAACAGGCATTCACCCAGTCCAAAACAATCGTGTTCTTGAGGAGCCTTGCCAGACTCCTCTCATCTCCCTGAGAAAGCACAGGTCAGTGTCTCTCCCCTCATATGCTTGATCGTGGTGGTGAGGAAAAGAAACGCCCCTTGTCAAAAATCCCCAGTAGCCTGAAGTTTTCCTTGGGGGTTTAAGACATGCAATTATGCCTGAGGTACTGGCCTGCACTCAAGGAGGCAGGAAGAATTATTTCCTTAGCAGAAATACCCAGACCTGCGCACTGGGTATTAAGCCTGTGATTCAGGCTTAATTAATTACCGTATTCTGGGAGGGCAACACTGTGTCACCTTTTGGCAATGATGCTCAGACTTCTAGGTAGGGGACATAGTTGGCTGCCATCTCTGCAGCCTCCTTAAAGGACAGCCCATTCATTTGGAGAGGGATAAAACAAATAGGATCCTTTTACAGGGGCGTTTAAGATCTTATGAGAGAAGTAAAGGCTATCATTCTCACAAGCTTCTAAAACAGTGCTGTGAAATACAGCAATGGGAACCAGCCTCTCTACAATAGTCTGCTGGGAGCTACACCGTTATTTGGCTTTTGTTTTAAATTCCCTTCAGATTCTGTGAATTCCCCTCTTTCCTGTAGCATTTCTCTAGTACCAGAATGCCCCGTTAGAGCTCACCAGAAGGGGTAGGTCAGATCACTCTGACCTTCTGGCCACGATAACACAGGGTGGGGAAAGGGACCGTCTTTTGCACCATCTGCTTCCCGTCCTACCTGACCAAGGGTATCCAAACCCTTGACAGTCCTATAGAAGCAGAGGGCTGGCCACTAGCTGCGTTATCACCTCTCCTTCTCATGCAGAGTAACAACGAACTGCCTTCCAACCTGCCTGCACATCCCTGTGTGCACAGAGTCTGCCTTTCCTCTGGGGACTGATCCTCAGGGGCTTGGTCAACTGTACCATCCCAGTGTCAAGCCATTGGAAAGCTTGTTTGGGTGTGATGAAGGTGCTCTATGGAAATTTCCCTGTCCCCTTCTTCTGGCAGACCTTGGTCCCAATTTCCAATAGTAACAATTCCAATGTAAGCCTCTGCCTCTCCTGAGGCTATCCCATCAATTCTGACAAACTGGGGGCTGATTTTATCGGACATGGGATTTGTTTCCTTCCCGTGAAACACCCTTGATGCGTTCAACAAATCAGTTTGGAGCTTGACCCTTCAGGAGCAAGAAGAATTGCACACCAGCTTCTAGACTTGCCCCTTTAAAAAAAAAAATAGATTTGGTCTGTTTAAAATCAGAGTATCCAACAGAAAAAACCCACAAACCGCAATATTCCTTTCTTAGATTGAGGAAGTCCCAGGAGAATTCACTCAGGATGACTTGGCTGAAGATGATGTCATGTTGCTGGATGTTTGGGAGCAGGTAAGCTGTGTACTTGACCACTGCTTTTCTCAGTGATGTCCAGTGATAGGACAAGGGGCAATGGGTGCAAGCTGGAACAGAGGAGGTTCCACTGAAATATGAGGATAAACTTCTTTACAGTGAGGGTGAGGGAACACTGGCAGGGGCTGCCCAGGGAGGTTGTGGAGTCTCCTTTGCTGGAGACATTCAAAACCCGCCTGGAGGCGTTCCTGTGTGACCTGCTCTGGGTGTTCCTGCTCCAGCAGGGAATTGGACTGGAGAAGCTTTCCAGGTCCCTTCCAATCCCTGAGATTCTGTGAATCTGTGAATAATGCCTTCTTAACTACTCCCATCATAAGATGGGAGGAAAAATCATCTTTATGAGAGTGGAAGAGGTTTCTATTTCTTCAATTTATACCCAAGGGCAGCTGTATTTTTGGAGCTACATGATGTGCTGGTGTGAACATCCACAATTGAATCTCCAAGCATGATGTGAGATGATGGCAGGCACTTCCTGTTAAAACCTGTGGGGGTTGCAAGATATAAGCCCTGGGAGTGTTCTGAGAGGCTCTCAATAATGTTTTGGAATTTATCACTAAAATCTATTTATTTTTTTTTTTTATAAGGGAGATTTATAACCTAAAAGGTATTTGGAAGCCACAAAATCCATGTAGCAGCACCACGAATATTCTTCCTAGAGAAGGGGACAAATATTAGACTCGTACACAATTGGTTTTTTTCCAGAGAAACAGGGTGGAGGGTGACAGAAACAATCTCGGTCATTTTCCCGAGTTCACTGGAAACTGAAAATGTTGAAAGCTTTTTTTGGCTGACAGGCAAACTTACTGCAGGTGTGGAGAGCACATCTGACTCACAAAATAAATCTCTACTCTTCCTCTCCCCTTGGAGGGAAAGAGGGAGGAGGCCATAGATCCCAGCATGGCCAGCACATGGTTCTGCCCCTCTGCTCTGCTCTGGTGAGACCCTACCTGGAGTACTGTGTCCAGCTCTGGAGTCTTGAGCACAAGAAGGACATGGACCTGTTGGAAGGGGTCCAGAGCATGTCCATGAAGATGATCAGAAGGCTGGAGCACCTGTCCTATGAGGACAGGCTGAGAGAGTTGGGCTTGTTCAGCCTGGAGAAGAGAAGGCTCCAGGGAGACCTTAGAGCCCCTTCCAGTCCCTAAAGGGGCTACAGGAGAGATGGGAAGGGACTCATTATCAGGGGATGGAGCAAGAGGACAAGGGGTGATGGTTTTAAACTGAAAGATGGGAGATTTAGATTAGACCTCCAGAAGAAATTCTTTCCTGTGAGGGTGGTGAGAACCTGGCCCAGGTTGCCCAGAGAAGCTGTGGCTGCCCCATCCCTGGAGGGGTTCAATGCCAGGCTGCATGGAGCTTGGAGCAATCTAGTCTGGTTGGAGGTGTCCCTGCCCAGGGCAGGGGGGTTGGAACTCAGTGATCTCAAAGGTCCCTTCCAACCCAAACCATTCTATGTTTCTATGATTCTGTATTTGTCTTCTTCAGCCTAACTCGAAAGGAAAGAAGCCTGAGGTTTTTGGAAATTAGAAGGAATGTCCAAGGTTTTTGTGGGAAGGAGTGATGGGGGAAGGTGGATGGAAGAGCTGGGTGGGAAGTGGTTGGGACACAGGGACTCAGCTAAGAAGAAAGGAAGTCTAGGAAATGTAGCTGGTTTCCAAGAAGATCCTTGAGAGAAAAGAACTAGTAGGAGGTAGCAGACCAAGGCTCTGGCTGTTGGGTTGGGGTGGTGTATCTGGCACTTCCCTGGGTCAGTCCCAGGGCACGAGTGTTAATGTGCACACAAAGCTCACACTGGAGACAGCTCCTCATTAGCGGTTTTACCTGCACCTAAAAAGCCACCTCCAGGTAACCTGTAAAAGACAGCCACGCAGAAGAGAATTCATTGTTCCTTTCACCTGAGGGTGTAAAGGCTTGGCCTTCCAGTGTCACGAGAGTGGTGACATTTCAGAGGACACAACTACAGTCACCTGCGAGGGAGAACAAAACCCATCAGTTCTGGTTTGCCAGAGCTGTGTTTCTCTGCAGTCTTTTCCTAGTGGGTATTCTTTCTCCCAGTTTATTTTGGAATTCAAGGATTTTGTATTTTACCTGCTGCAGACAACACCCCTGTAACAGCAGGGGAGCTAAGTCTTTCTCTCCTCTGCAGGTTTTTGTCTGGATCGGGAAGGATGCTAACGAAACTGAGCGACAGGAATCTGTTAAATCTGGTAAATCTCATCAATTTGGCAGCATTCTGAGAGGAGTAGCATCGATAGTACTTACAGAAGTAAAAAAGATGACGCAGAAGAAAGTTTACAGTCTCTAAAAGGGTTATTGAGCTTATTGGGATTTAATCCTGGAGATTATTTTCTCCTTTAAACGTGATTTAAAGCTCACTGTATCTTTCTTATCTCTAAGTGTATGAAGCTCAAGTAGGCTGCAGAGCTTGTGAAGGAGAGTGTAAGAGAGCTCCATGAAAGCAAACTGCACTCAACAGAGAAAGAATGCAAAAGCAGGCACTGCCGAGCCTTGCCCTACGTTCCTGTTTGCTGCCGTCACAGGAACGCCCACAAATCCCCACCCCGTCCTGTCCTGCCACCACGGTGCGGTGTCACGGGAAGCCCTGCCAGCTTCCAGGTGGGAAAGAGGGGAAGGAAGCTTGTGCATTGGCACATTGGAAGGAGCAGCAAATGCTCCCTCCTCTTCGAGGGTCTAACCCGGCTGGGTGAAACAAACCCGTCAAGAGGAACGACCTCGCTGCTTTAACCTCCTGGAGAGTTCTTTCATAGGCAGCTGGGAGACATCAGCGACTGCCTGGTCATTTCGTTGCCTTTGAAATCATTTAACTGAGCACCCAGGAGCCCTGGGCTCTTTCAGCAGGGCTTCCAATGTATTTTTTATACCGAAGGGAGGAACTAAGAGATGACAGGTTTTATTTCCTTTCTGGTTTCAGCCAAACGCTATATTGAAACGGATCCTTCCGGCAGGGATAAGGGGACCCCCGTTGTAATCGTGAAGCAGGGGCACGAACCCCCGACCTTCACCGGCTGGTTCCTGGCTTGGGACTCCAACAAGTGGAAGAACTGAGTTGTCCAAGGAGGCTTCAGCTTCAAGCCAAAGAGTCGTCAAAGCCCAGCTACTTTCTAGCAGATTTCAAGCCTAAGCTTATGCACAGTATGATGCGGCTGTTGTTACACTTTCCCGAGCTTTGGGGTATTTCTATGAATAACCTAAACATTCTTTGCACTGGAAACCATAAATTGACAATCGTGAACTGGTCAAATGGGGCAAATGGGGCTTTTCACGTAGGAAATATGGGAAGTGCTGCCAAAACTTTGCTCAAACTATTGATTTTTCAGAGAAGCTGTGCATCAGTTTAATGTGCTGAATTAGGCCAAGTTCTACCTTCACTTAAAAATCCAAACGAATGCCAAAGAAATTCCCTTCAATTAAGGTCAGCAGAATATTTTGGCCTGATAAAGGACTATTTCTTCTTCATCTGTTGCGAGGGTAGGGCTGGATGTGATTTCCTTACCAAGCCCAAATATTGTCATGGAAAGTTTCAGCCGATCCCTGACCCGGAGTGGGGTCTGCGTCTTGCAGGGGGCAAATAAGGGCTGGGCGTTTTGAGAAAGCTCTGCTTGCCCTGTGTGTGTGTGTGTGTGGGGTGGGGGTGTCCTGTCAGTGCAGATATCTGGAGCTTAGGACTGTCTGCCTGTAAGAATCTGAGGTCGACAGTGGGGTTTTTTCGGAGGGTCTGTCCAGCTCATTGTAATGAATTTCTTGAGATTTATCACTGCAAATAAGCCTCCAGCTCCAGGGTTTTTACAACCAAAGCTCTTAAACGCATTCCAGTGCACGAGGGCTTTTTAAGTGGAAGCAAAAGAAGTAAGAGCTTCAAAAATACTTACTCTGCCTTAAGCATACCGCACCTAAGCCACACTTCGTGTCGGGACACCTTCCTCAGCACCACTCGCTCCCTTTCCAGCATGTGGACCACTCACTCACCACTGGCAGGGGCAAGGAGCTGTTTCTACTCCTCTTCCAGCCAGGTCTCAGTCCAATCTCAAAGAACATCGAGCACGAAGAACCCCCTGGTTGCAGTTCCCCACCCCGGGGGTTTGGCGTGTGAGTACGTGCCGGAGACCACGGCCTTCTCCTTTCTCTCAGAGGCAGTTAGTTTGGATTTTTTAAATTTTTATTATTTTTTTTATTCAGGGGAATTAAAGAGTACGTTTTGAAAGTGTTTTTTTTTTATTTGTAGCTTAGCTGGAAGAGTCTAAGGGCAGTGGGAAAAGCTCTCTCTGATCGTTAGCGCTGCTTTGAACACTCATCCTGTAACCCTTGTTTTAAAGAAAGATAATTTCTAGGGCTGTAAATCACATCAAGGTGGCTTTTTAATGGAGGCATTTCAGCTGGTCTATGATTCTTACAGGGTAGGTCGGGAAGTGAAATTTCAGTCATTTTTGTATTTTTTTTTTAACCTGATGGTGATTTGGAGTCAGAGCAATGCAGAAGAGTGAATTTAGCCTGAGCTCGTAAGAATGGCGAAGCTAAAAGATTAATTAGGGGGGGGGTCTGATAGCTTTGCTTAAATCTCTGCTAATACAACGGGGCTGTAACTGGAAATAATTTCATTTAAAATAAACTCACAAAACCCAGTACTTGACCTGCCCAGCCGATCTCCCTCCCTCTGACACACCAGCGCTCGGTGCTTCTGCGTGCGAGACTTCCCAGACCCGCGGAGTCCCCTCCTTTCCCGGAGGACAAGGCAGAGAGAAGTCTGCTGTTTGTGTTTTCACTTGGCTGCCGTTTTACCCAAAGGAGAGCAAACTCTTCCCCAAAACTTCAAAGCGTCAAACCTCAGAACTGGCTGCTCACTCGCATACAGCTCCACAGAATCCTGGAGCGCTCCCCACCCACACCGTGTTCGTCTTCCCTGGAACCCTGCTCTTTCATCCGCCTCTTTCCTTTGGTTCCTTTCTCTCTCCTTTTTGTCACTTCAAGCACAATAGAGGCTTGTGACCTCCCCAGGGTGAGGGCTGGTGAGGGCTGGATCTGCGGTGTGCCATGTTCATATGGCACGCAGTGAGCAGCTTGGGTTTCTCACTGAAAACTCTTTAACTCTTGTGATGGAGGAGACAAATTACCCTTTTTTCCCCTGAAGTTTTAGCAACTGTAAGAAATACCTCGTACGTGACACAAGTATCTGGTTTATCTGCTGCTGGCTGGTCTTCTCACACGAGAACTCAAGCCAAGGGACAATACAGTTCTTCTGCTCCCTCCTGTAAAGCTGATCTTTTAACACCCTTCCGTTTCGAAGCGGAATTTAACGAATTGGCCAAACCCCAGAGATGGAGAGGGGCTGGGATGCAGCTGCCCCACACCTGGAAAGGCTGCAGAGCTGCACAGCTACCGCTGCAGCCCGGGGTGTGCGTGCGCTGCGCCTTGGGTTGCTGTGGGCTTGGAAGAGGGGGAAATGTAAACAAGTCTGAGCTCAAACCTCCTGGTCCCCAGCAAATGCACAAAAAAAAGCCAGGCAAGCGGTGAATTGGGCCAAATGTCACTCAGAGTTCAAATTTGTGTTTTATTTTGCAGGGCCAAATGAAGTGTTTTCCCCTGCACACTTCAGGGGACTATGGACTAAAAGGATCACAGAATTGCCTGGGTGGAAGGGACTTTTAAGATCATCTAGTCCAACCGTCAACCAAACTCTAATAAAACCCCTCACTAACCCACATCTGTGGGTTCCTGGCACTGTGTCAGCCCGGCTTTTAAATCCCTCCAGGGACGGTGCCTCAACCCCTTCCCTGGGCAGCCCGTTCCAAGCCTTCATAACCCTCCCCGTGTAGACATTTTTCCTATTATCCATCCCAAACCTCCCCTGGAGCAACTTGAGCCAATTTCCTCTGGTCCTTAGGAGAAGAGACCGACCCCCCTGGCAGCTGGCTCCCACAGCACAGGGGGTGATACGTACGAAGAGGCACCCTAAGTCCCATTGTGTGATAGTATGAACATTCCCAAGAGTCTTCTCTGTCCACTCTGCGCCAATTCTTTCATGGCAACGTTCACAACCTCTCTCGTCACCACCCGTTTCATGGTCCATCCCTAAGAAGGCCGCTCCGTGGTCCATAGTCAATGGCTGCAGCTTTAACCTTCCCTGAGCCAAAATTATTTCTGGATCCTTCAGGAATAAAAGAAAATATTCCCGTTTTACCATCATGAAGAAGCCCCACGTTATGCAGGTGCTGCTTCTTCCTTCTTGGTTTGTCCTGAGCTACCTTTTCTGTGTGGAAAAACACAGGGAGACTGTATGTATGAAATACACGTGGAAAAATAATATACTGCCCTTTTCACCCTGGGAAATGGGGACCACAGAAAGGGGGAACGGTTTCTGGCCCAGAGAAGCTGAAGGTGCAGTTGTTTTCATGAGTGAAGGAATGCTGAGCCAGGGAGAACTCAGCTTGTCCCATGGACAAGTTGGATGGGAAATGAGGAACACAGCAGCAGGCGAAACGACCCCAACACAGAAATGAGACACCTCCTCATTTCGTGTTACAGAGTCCCCAAGGTGGCTTCAGCCTTTCTCCATTTGGTTTCCTCCTCCATGAATCCTGCAGTTACTGTCACCTGCCCTCCAGTGACAGCCCCCTCGCCCCCCATTTAGCTGCATGCTTGAAAAGAAACTACACTTCTTGCCTTCCACTTCCTCATTCAAGGCTTCTACAGGGTAATCAAAGCCTTGCTTCATCCTCACCCTCAAGTACCAGGGGCTGAACCTGTCAGCTTTCCCACCCTCCCACTCGTTTTAAGACACCACTGCTCCCTCCCCAGCACCTGGAGCACCTGCCCACTCCCCCCACTTCGACTTCTAAAGCAGCGTGAAGCGCACGGGAGGAGTGGATCAACTGGGATTGTTATTTAACAGCTGTTTTGCAGAAACGCCTCCAGGCATTAATTAAGATCAAGGTGCTAAGAAGACTCAGAGTGAAAAATAGTCCCTGCCCCAGAGAGTTCATAACTCAGTTCCTAACAAGTTCCAACTCGTGGAGGAGATCAATTAATTCTAGGGAGGGAAAGAGAAGTAGAAGGATCTTCTTCAAGCCCGTCCTGGGCAGCGTGGGTCATTTTCACGTATATACATACAAATACAGTTACACTCCTTTTGCTGAAGAAGTTAATTTCTCTCTAATCTTAAAAATGACCCCCGTGATGCTGCTAATGCTCTTCTTCCAGAGAAACACAGGATTTCTCCAACACCCAGCGTGATGGATACGCTCTATCCAGAGAATCATCAGCTCTGCACCTCTCCCTTTCCACGGGCGCTGAAATCTGTTATTGGGCAGGGAGTGCTTTTCAGCAGAGCACGGGATAAAGGCAGCCTTCCCACCTGTTTAAAATTCAAATACCTCCCATAAAAGCAGGAGCTGCTCCATATCCTTCCTTGTGGGATTAATTGTTATTATAGAGCCATGTTACGCTGGGAACAGATCTCGGTAACAATCAGACCTGAAAGTTTAGGAGACTTCAATATCCAACAGGCTTATTTTTCCATTAAAAATAGGGAATACATAAATCTGTAGGTGGAGAGAAAGGTCAATTTGATTTATTTCAGCTTGTCAAGTTTTATGAATAAATCTATTATCTCTAGTAACGTTCCTTAACAAGATATTTCTATCTGGTTTCCGCCAGCTTTACATTACTGAAAGCCATCCATGAAATAATTAAGGCCCACTTCTCCCCCCACTCGAAATGCTTTTCTATCACATGGTGTGCTGCTCTCTGTACTGTGCCAAAGTGGCAGAAAACACTGCCAAATCAGCAACCTTACCAGGTGGCCCTAGGGCTAGTAATTTTACTCCACTCTTCTATGGATGTAAAATCAACTTCCTACACGAGCAGGTCACTTCCTCCAAAGAGAGTCATCCGCAAGATCAGGATGTAAATAACTGACAAAGATAAAAGGTTAATCTCAGAGGTAAGCAAATGAGAATTTGGCTATTTTTAGTAGGGCTATAATGACTATCTTAGGCATTTAATCACCAAACCTTGCCTACAGCACACTGTGGAATTTTTGTTGCTATAGAATGTCCTTTTACTGTTAAATTACCTCTCTTGTATACATCGTAACTCGTTTGGGATTTAACACACAAAGTCCAACGTTTTCAAAGGGGAAAAACAAAAAGCCAAACAACACCATTGCTGGAATATTCTTAAAAATTCAACCCTTTTCAGCAGTCACACCGGGAAATCTTAAAAGTCCTCCAGAAAAAAATGCAAGGTTAATACCTAAAATGCCACCTTTTCTGTTTTCCTGAAGGTAGGTGGTCAAAGACTTGGCTGACCACGGTGCAAAGCAGAGAAAACACACACTTGGGAACAGCAGACTTGGGGAGCGCGATAGCTTCAGTTAGCAGTTAAACACAGGCTTTTATCTGAGATTGATTTGCTTCATTTGCATCCAAGACATAGATGAAAACTCCTCTAGGATGCTCTGAAGTCAGCGAAACGGATCCTTTTGTGTGCTGCTGGTGTTTCACACAGCGCTGGTGCACACCAGAAGTAGCCACCTGCATTGCCAGAGCTGTACAAAATCTACTGTGGGGAATGCTGTCAGTGAAGAGAGCTGTGGGAAGGCACGGCATGAGGGAGAGACAGCAACAATATCTGCAATGAAACACTCCTCCAGACCTCCTCTAAAACCAGTACGCTCTGGGAACGGTAACATACAAAAAACGTCTTTAGATGCTGGTAATTAGTTCTAACTTTGAAAGACTTCACTGCTCCAATTAGGCTTAGATATTAAAATGCAGAATTACTTAACGTACCCTCGTACTGTGGGAAACCTTCCTTGTACCTAAGATAGGTGACATTTATGCTCATTCCGACCTGAGAACTGCTGCTCTCTCTACGTGCCAGGCGTTTAACAGCACAGTTTCCACTCTGTTCTTAGTTCCTGCTGAGTTACAGGTTTAGAAGTCCTGCTTAGTTCTGTTTGTCTCCTGTGCCACAGGGAGAAGCAAAAGGCAAGAAGGTGAAGGCAAATGCAAGTCAGAACAGTCAGTCACGCCTGGAACCACTCATTTATGCCACAACAGCACAAACCCCCGCTCTCGGCACTCCCCTCCCCTCTAACTTTGCCCGTATCAGTGTCGCAGTGGTCCCCGGTGGCGAAGTCGAGGCAGCCAAGGGGCTGTTCCGCAGCGGCGGAGGCACGACTGCGGCCTAGCGCCTGCGCGGCTTGCTGCGTCACTGCCAGGGATCAGGAGCCGTAAGGCCGCGCACTGAGGCCCTAACGGCGGCACTACCCCGGCCTCCCCGGGGCACCGCTCTTCTCCTGGGGGCCTCCCCGGCCCCGCTCCGGGGGGACCAAGAGAAGGCAGAAGCAGCCCCGACCATACCGGCGTCTGCTCAGGGCGGCGGCCGTGCGCAGCGGGTCACGTGGGGAGGCGGCCCGTTGCTAGGCTACGGGAAGGCGCGCGGCGCCAACGGAAGGACGGCCGGGCCAGCGGAGCAGCCTCACCGGAGGCTCCTTGTCATACCGGGGCAGGCGGCGTCCGCCCCCGCCCCGGGAGGCTTTCCCTGGAAGAGGATTCCATCGGGA